>JACEVL010000845.1:0-486554 GCA_020284085.1 Aporrectodea caliginosa
AGTGGAGAATATCCTCTTCCACAAAACGAAACTGTAATCAGTTATCTGGAAGTGCTTTCTGTTGCAGGGCAATCGTCGAAACTATGCATTGTCCAATTCCGAGGCACCTGCAGACATGGCGATCAATTCAACATGAGAAATTGGGGTGGAATTAAGTGGAGTTGACATCGCAACTGTAATCAGTTATCTTGAAGTGCTTTCTGTTGCAGGGCAATCGTCGAAACAATCTGTCCTCCTGCGCTGCATTGAAAATTTCAATTCCGAGGCACCTGCAGACATGGCGATCAATTCAACGTGAGAAATTGGGGTGGAATTACGTGGAGAATATCCTCTTCCACGCAACGAAACTGTAATCAGTTATCTTGAAGTGCTTTCTGTTGCACGGTAATCGTCGAAACTATCTTTCCTAGAGCAAGGCATTGAGAATTTCATTGCCATGGAATATGCTGATATTTCGACCCAACTGACCTGGATTGTGACTTGCCTATTGGTTTGACCTATAATAGTAAACATTCGACACGTTGTAAATGTAAATTAATTGTAAATTAATATAGGACTCCTTGAAGAGAAACTCTTATAGGGGATCTCTATATATACGATATACTACACGAAGTGAAATTTAATGTAATTAAGAAAAGATAGTTCCTCATTTCGCTAGCAACGCTTAGACGCCCAAGGCACCATGTTCCGCGAGGAGCAAGGCCACCCCGGAGATATAAATAATGTATATGAAATGACCAAGGACAGAGCCCTGCGGCAGACCATACCTGGCGGAGAACCACCGAGACCTAGTCGAGCCGTGGACCACACTGAAGAAAAGAGCTCCCCCTATTCTCTACATCCCAAACCGCATGACCGAATCGTTCGACGGGCGGACAACTTAATGAGGAAAAGTTTTTAGCTGGAATGTTTTCCTATGCTTAATTTCATGTAAAACAAAGTGCGCTTATGCAGTTGTATAAATAAATAATATACTTACTTATACTTACTTCCTTACTTAATGCAGCGAGCCTAAGTCAGTGATGTAGGTATTACAATCACAGAGGTCATTAACTGCACTTTGACCAAAGGAAAAACGTCGAACTTCTGTCACGCAGGCTTATGTAGACCTATACATAATTATTATAGTCAAGGTCAGTGTCCAGTTTTGAACATTCGGGTTGCCCTCTTCCAATGGGCAAAAATATCCCCAAACCAGTTCATATATTTTAAAGTATAAGAAAACCAAAAATATTAAGTTTTATCATCGAATCTCCTGAATCGGCAATATGATAATATACATGCGATAGAAACCCGTTCAAATCAAGACAATATATTTGCCTATTCGTCCTATACATCTGCAACCGATCTGAAGGTCCGAATGATACTTCGTAGATCTCGATTTTAACTATACCTATAGGCCTATAGCCTATATATAGACACGGCTATAACTTATCGAGTTAGCGCTAGAAAACTTATATAAACAAACACACTCAAGATTTTCATATTAGGCTACTGAACACATTGCAGGATCAAACTGGTTGTGTAGGCCTATAAATATACATCTAAACTTATAATATGATTCATTTTCAAAGCTTCATAATTTCAAGGCTATATTCATATCAGTCATCAAGTTCGTATTTCTTTCAAGTATAATGCATACAGTCCTGTCTTAAAAACCTCTGGTATAATAATAATCAATCATGATTCTAATGCTGTGAGTATAGGAAAACGCGTAAATCACACAAGTTAATAATTCTCACGCCCTGATTGCACGAGAGAAGAATGGGTCAATTATTTGTCCTTATGAAAATATTATAGTTATATAAGCCTACTTAAAAGGCATTGTGTTTTTCTCGCAGAGTGAAAGGATGCTTGTGCTGCATGGCAGTTCGTAAATTGTCGAAAATAGTCCCGCACTGAACTCAAACCCAACACTTTGAGCACATTCTGACGCTTCAGTCATTTCCATTCTTAAGAACAATCAACCTAGAATGAATGTAATCGTGCGATGGAAAGCTTTAATTTTCTATCTGGCCTATTTTGATCAGATGAATGCTTTCATGGTCTTCACTCTGCTGCCATCGCCTGTCTATTATGTCGGCCCATTCTTCAGCAGAAAGATTTTCCTATTTCCAAATGTTCTTGAATAGCTCTAATCCTGCAGACGGTGTACGCATGCGGTTACGCTCATTTCAAACCACACTCGGACATAAATTAACATTGTAAATTTTGTTTCTTCATCATGTCAGAGGAGACGAGCATAGCGATACCCAACGTGAAAGCAACTCCAAAGAGGTAGGAGGAAACTGAGACTGCCAACATCTTTTATAATTAATCTAGCTATAATTATTTAAAAACAGCATTTAGGCCAACCCTGGCAGCAGGCCCGCATGGAACCAATATAGAACTCATAATTATAGTCACATATGCGTCTCATCTAATGCCCATTTCGACCTACTATTGTTTCATCTTTCCTTGCACTGTCGACTCCTTGCAGCTCAAACATTATGGCGGCTTTTCTCAAGGTCTGTTCGCTAGGGCTGGTTAATAAACATTTGACGTAATAAGCTAAACATATTAATGCTCTCTATACTATAGCAATCATTCAGGCCAATTTGGAAACAGCTCTACAACTTTGTTGACTAAAAAGTTTCACCGCAAAATGGACAACCATATTTTAACCAATTTTCCCGTAACGTCCTTCCCTTTATAGAAGATAATGGTAAATAGCACTCTATAGCCTGATTTTATCTAAGACTACATCTATTCTATGGGTTTGTTAACGTCATTGTTCATGTTCAACCACTTTTACGTAAGGAAAGGCTGTTAGTTGTTGGATTGCCTACATACGGAAAGGCAGCCAGTTTTGGGATTGCTGCCTATCCTTATAGCCTACGTGCTTAGTCCGGATCCAGACGTCTGCGGGTGTTTGTGATGTAAAGTGCATAGTATATGAGCGATGGCTCTGCATTATTTTACTTCTGAGGGGCTTGACCCCAACATGACCTGACGGCCGGGTGCACGGCTGATGCCACGTGACACGCCACCCAGCATAGCAACGGTCGTTGCTATTCGCTCACTATATAGCACCACAAACTGCTATGCTATACGTGACTCAGTTGCTCTACGGTCTTTACCTATAGGCCCAAACGCAGGGGCTCCTCTCAGCAACCCTATCTGGTTTCCGACTGCCCCCCTCCTCCGCCAGCCGTCAAGTCACGTGATGTACGACGCGAAGAGTTCAAAGGGCAACGAAGCGGAAGTCCAGAGACCTTCTCCCGCAGTTCTCTAGATAGCGCTTCTGGGTCAGCCGAGGTTTCAACGTAGATGACCTGGTCAGTCGTTAGAGGCAGCGTCTCCTCGACGAACACATCCGACGTCACCGGAACGAACTGCACCGTCGGGAACGACGTCACTTCCGCGTCCACCGTTAACGTCACTTCCGTTTCCGACGTCAGTTGATCGGGTTCCGTTTCTGGTATCTCGGCGTCGTCGTCGTCATCGTCTGGTGGAGCAGAATCAGTGATCTGTGACTGGTACCACTGGCGATTGTCCTCGAGGGTGTCGAGGATTCCCTGGCAGTCGGGGTAGACGAGGTCCGCCCACGTCTCCCACAGAGGGTGAACGACGTAGTCGATGAAACCAATCTACAACAGCAACACCATTGTTGTCTTAACACCATCAAGCAGTGGGGGCCCGATAGCGCATTGGATAACACACTGGCGTAGAGAGCGAGAGGTACCGAGTTCGAGACCCGTAGGGCGGACATGCTTTGTAGGCTGCTATTAGCGCAGTGTATTGCAGGCTGTCTGTTCTGTTAGTAGTTAAGATTGTTTCAATTGCATAACATGTAAATGTACAGCGCAGTGCGTTTGTCAGGCGCTTATTTAAAGAAAAGATATTATTATTTATTAAAGTGGGTTTGGGTGAGCAGTTGGAACTCCGAAGAAGAGTTTTAGTGGAACGCATGCGTTACCAGGCAGTTTTCCATAGCATTGTGAGCAGTGGGACCGCAAGCAAAGAATTTCGTGAGCAGTGGGAACGCCGCTCCGAAGCGTTTCCACCCACTCTGAACGCTGCCATCAAGACCATCACCACCACCACCGCCCCCGCCGCCGACAACAATGTTTGTGAGAACTGATAAGGCTTATATAGCGCACCTGTGACTTTTCGACGCTTGCTGTGAGTCGGTCACACATTGGACTGATATCAAGGCCAAGCTCTTTTTCCAGGTCGCCCTGACGGAAGAACTCCTCCATGATGCGGTCAGTCCACTGGCGGTAAAGCGGTAGAGGTTTCGTCGGATTGCTCAGGTCAGAACAGTGAACTAGGTTCTGCAGGACCTACAAATGACACGGTCGTACACCTCCCCGTCATTTCGAGTGACGCCAAACAGTTTCGAAAACAGACTACAGGAGCTAGACATTCCACACAGAATAATGTTATAGCGTAATGTAATGTTGATAATACATTGGGGCGCAGGGGTATGTTCGGTGCCTTGCAGCTGGAGGGTTGCGGGTTCGAATCCACCTCAAAAGTCGCCGCGTAGGAACCCTGGGCAAGTCCTTCACTCGCAATTGCTCATGCGCTTCGGCGTGAAACTCCGATTCAGCGTTCGCGCAGTAGTCGGGAGCGCCTCTGAATGGGAAATCTGGTAGGGGCGCTATAACAAGTGTTCACATACAATACAATAACATAATGTAATGCGGCCATATGTGTCATTGGTGTCATTCATCTAGCGCTAACTTTATATGTAGGCCTACACATTAGAACATTGGGCGACCGACGAGATGAGTCCTAAGAGACTTGAACCCGCCACTGAATTAGCATCAGTGTTTATACTGTGATATTGCGTTATTTGGTGGCGAATAAACTACTTACTTACATTAGAACTAGCCACACACGGTTGTTGAGAAGCTAACTAAAGACCGACATATAATAGCAGTCATTGTGGTATACCACTAAACGCTTGTCTCTGATTTCCTGGCAAATAAAGCAGGTGTTTCTTTGGTGGTACAAGTCACTCAAGTCTTTTAAATCACTCAAGTCTTTCTTCTTTTTCCGTGGCTGGGCTGGGAGCGCTTCTGAGTAGATTTCTTGAAAGGGCGCTATATAAATTTCCAGAGTGAATCGAATGAAGGTCGGAACAGAATGAATAACGTTATATCAGTTGCTAAGACCTGTTACATAAGCCAAATGGTCCTTTTGTTTAAACAGTACAAAATGGAAATCTAATAATCAATAGTTCGTCTAAAAGAACAGTAATAAACGCATTTATGTCGTATATGTAAATTCGAGTAATGAATGAATGAATGAATGAATAGGCCCCTACATAATATCCCTACATAAACGACCGGCTGGGCGGTTGGGGTATTTGAAGCGGGTTTTGCGTACGGCCTCATCGGCCATTTCCCAAAGTTTGGCTATGTCACCGCTTATATGAGGGGTGTCCTGCACTGGCTTCCTATCCCGCAGCGGATTGTGTACCGGCTTTCCGCTTTGGTCTGGCGGTGCCTCTTAGGTTCCGCTCCTGTGTATTTACAAGAGCTCTGTCGCTCTACTTTGGATATGCAGGGATAGAGCCCTCCGCTCCTCCACACTGGTGAACTTCTTGTTCCCCGTGCGCGAACTGCTCTTAAACAGCATCGCGCCTTCTCTTTGCTGGCCCCATGAATGGGCTCCCATTAACGTATATGTAGGGATAGAGTTATGTAGATGCATTTTACTCTAGCCTTAAAACCATCCTTTTCAGCCGGGGTTAGGTCGGGAGCGCTCCTGAGTAGTAACCTTGAAGGGGCGCTATATAAATCTTCGGAGTGAATGAATGAATGAATAAATGCCTTGATTCTTGTTCTTTTAGACGAATTAATTATGGAGTAATTATAATATAATAATTACTAATTATGGTGTCTGCGCAGTTCTTAGGTGTGCGACACTCGTTAACTTATAAATGTTTATTGCTTTGAGAAGTATTCTAATGAAGTCTCTATGGCAAAATTATGTAAGCAGAAGCCTGAATAGGCCTACTTGTGTGTAAACAAGCTGCGGCCATGTCAACTTGTGTCAGAATAAACGAATATTATTATTATTACATAAGTTTGGTATGGTAGGCCATCGCTGACTGACGGAAACCTTTTCAGTTACGACCTTACCTCTATCCATCCATCCTGCCGCCTTTCCGTATCTGTCAACCCTTCCATAACAGCTCCTGTCTGTCTCTGTCTCTGTCTTGTCTTCTGGTGACAGAATTTTAGACTTCATACGGTATCTCTGAAGAACACCTCTGATTTGACGCAGCGTTCGTGAATATGCTGGCGCTCTGCTTTTATGATTTCAAGGTATATGTTTACTTATATAAATTGTTTTTCTAATTTTCGTTCTTAAGGACATCTAACATCATAATAGGGTAGCGCAAAGAGCGCCTCGGAGTAGGTCTCTCGAAAAGGCGCTATATAAATTCTCAGAATGAATGTATGAATGAATAATGACTAAAGCTAATCTCGCTGTAACGCCACATTTGGAATGTTAATGGAAAATCAGTAGTAATCCTATAGGAGCGGAAATGGATTCGTTTTTGCTTACGACGTCGATGACCATGCGTCGCAGAGATTGGCGAGTCTTCGCCGACAGATTGCAGAAGATGTCACAACCTTCGGACTGGAGCAGTTTGAAAGCCAGCGCCAAATGATGATTCTCTAGGACGGAACTGTCGTTATACATTATAGCCAGCTCAGCATCTGTCAACAGAACACTCACAACGGTACAATACAACAGCAACCGAAATTTGATAATGCTGCTTACAAAATTCAGTAGTGCATTAAAAGCGTCGAAAGCCGGGCAGAAGAAAACAATAAGATCATCAACAAACTGGAAGAAGTAAGTTGTCTGCAGTTAAGAGTGGGTATATATTCCCAATAAAAGAGTCGCATATATATACAACGAAAAACTGAGTGTATTATAATTATGATCTGACGAATGTGTAGGCTACAATGTGTACGGCGGCGTGACCTAATTTCAGAGGGGTATACTGTATGTATAATATGGCAAACTTCGTTTTTGTTTCCTGCAAATGTGAAAGTTTCGTCCATTAGAGGAGAGGATGCTGGGAATTCCGACGAGGCTTATTAGACATGACAGTTGGCGAAAAGATGCTTTCAGACGGGGGCTAATACGTCACGGCCCTTAGGGCAGTGCTAAGACCATCAGAGGCACAGAGAGACGGAGGGATGGAAGGACAAAGAGACAGACAGACATACAGAAGAATATATATACAGATAGACAGAGAGAGACAGATGGAGACAGATACAGATATACAGAAAGCTATATATACAGAGAGAGAGAGACAGACAGAGACAGATAGACAGGCAGATAAACAGATAAAGAGATAAATGGATAGACTGGCGAGTTTGACCGATAGACTGATGATTGGAGTTGCTTGCTGGGTGACTGGTAGAAGGAATAAGTGCGGTTAGAAGGCAAGTCAGATGGAAGGAAGGTGTACGACTGTAGGTAGAAGACTGTCTCATAAATGCATCAACAATGGGAAGAAAGATATCCAGAAATATAACTTAGAACAGCTTTTCACTTTGATTGTAATTAGTAACTTCTATTGCGCCGGTGTCTAATGCACCAACCGCATCAGCCGATGGAACACCGAAACAAATCCGTAATCAGGTCGATATCCAGAAGATCAGTCCGTATGACAGAGAGGCAGCGTTTGTGTACACGCCACACACATAGAGCCTTTTCAGCAAGCTACTTCCAAATGAATCGTGTAATTAAATTAAGGACTTCTTTATTTAATGACGGAGTTAGTGGGGGACAGATCTATATATTTTAAAGAACCGAGTAATTGATTAATTGGCCCAGTGAGCACCTGGCATAATTAGACCTATATAATAAGTCTAAACACATTTTGCCACTCTTTAAGAAGACTTAGACATGGAGATATAGAGTAAGTCGTTAATGTACTGACTGATTAATTCCCTGACTGAAGACAGATAGATCGATTGCTTGACTGATTTATTGATTGGTCTATTGATTGATTGATTGATTGATTGACTGATTGATTGATTGATTGATTGATCAGCTGATTGACTGAACTTATTAACTGTGGATGACATGGCTGATTGATTGACATGATTCTTGATTGACAGTAACTCGTTGATTGTTTTAAAGATAGACCAATCTGAATGATCCGTCTGTGCATTCGTTCATCGTTTCAATCATTCGTTCGTTCATTCCTTAATTCGTTCATTGCTTCATTCATTCATTAATTCGTTCATACTAACTTGAATTGACGAGGTACTGATTCGTAAGACCCGGATGATCGACGTCATGTATGGCTGCTCCGAAGATGACGGCCAAGATCTCAAGCGATGAAAAGACATCCTACACACAACGACACACAGACATATAGCATTTATATATATATATATATGTATGTATATATAATATATTGTATTGTATTGTTGCATTGTATTGTATTGTATTGCATGGGACTGGCATTGCCAAAGTATTGTATTGTATTGTATGTATTGTATTGTACACAACCATATTTTACCATACAATTGTATTGTATTGTATATGTATTGTATTGTATTATATTGTATTGTATTGTATTGTATTGTATTGTATTGTATTTAGATATATAATATATTTATATATAAATAACGATTCTTTTATGCATGCATTATGCATGATTGTATTTGTGTTTGTCGGGATTGTAAATGGCGTTGCATAATGTTTGGATACATCTTTCCGAAATAGTCTCTCTCTCAATTATTCCACTCCATGGACACTCAGCGTCGTCAGCGAGCAGGTTATCAAGTCCTGAACGCGTAGATCTACAGATACATCTGCACATACATGTAGGCATATCCACACGGCCAAGAAGAGCGCCTGAGCACTCTCCGAGTGTTGTGCAGCAACTGAAGAAGTTAATAGTCGTCGTCTCATCACTGAAGTAGCCTGGCGACACCTTCCGACCGCACAAGAAGAAGCATCGTGTAAATAAGTCGGGGCTCCCTTTTTAAGTGTCGACCAGTGCACGCAAGTGCCGCTGCTTGTCTGTCTGTGTCCTCTTCTGCATGTCTGTCTCTCACTCTATAGTCGTCTATCTGAGTGCCTGTCTGTCGTCCATCTGACTCAATGTCTCTCTGTATCTTTGCTTGTTGTCTGCATATCGTTCTCTTGGTTTGATCGTTCTCTGTCTGTGGATGTCTGCCTGTTTGCCCACTGTTTTGTTTGCTTTTGAGGCTGCTTGCCTCCCAATGCGGATCATATGTTTGTGTGTATACATGCACATATATCGGTGCTGCGCTGTGGTTCATAACCTGTTATGCATGCACGGCGTGCTTCTTAATGCCAACGACGAGATGCATTGGTTTCCCAGTGACTCTTAGCACACGCTCGCTGTTAAAGTGTTAAGTTCTGGCCCCATTGGAAGTGTTCCTACAAGAAGCAACGTCATTTTCTGTGCTGAGACGTGCAAGGTCCAATCGTCCATGACAGCTAAAGTCTGGCCCTGTAGATTGGCCGGCCGACTATAGATTCAAGATGACAAGCAACGGTGAGCGCTTCGAATACAATCGGATCAGATGGAGCATTATTAAAAATGCGGTCGGCAGATGCAAAGAGCAAAGGGATGACCGATCAAGTTTTTGGAAATTCTTGGATGTCATTTCGTCCTAGCTTGGGGATATAAGTAAGTAAGTATATCCTTTATCGAGAAGCACTAGCAAACGCACAGCACTGTAGGCCTACATGGCAAGATTAATACATTCAAACAAATAAAAAAAATTATATATGCAACCAATGAATTGAATAAGAAGCTTTACTGTCCATCATAGGAACATATGTCTCTTAGAAACCCCTTATATAGAGTGTCAGTTGAGTTTATCGATCTCCTGCATGGAATGACATATAACTTGACGAGGGCTGTAGCCTATGCAGTTTATACACCCCACTTAGGCTCTATATATATGCGACGTCGACCAATAACTCATGCATTAAGTAATGGCGAGGTAGAAGTCATTGCTGATTACAGTTAACTAATTACTATAGCGTCCATAATAATTATACCAAATGCTGTGAAAGGACTTCACCACCGACTGGCTTCCTCCGTTAGGTCCAGTTGGGTTCAGTTCCCGTTGTAGTCATCGTCATCGTCATCATAATCAACGTCATCATCAGCATCATTCATTTCAGATATTTATATAGCGCCCTTTCAAGATTTCTACTCAGAGGCGCTCCCGACTACAGTGCGGACACTGAATCGGAGTTTCACGCCGAAGCGCATGAGCAATTGCGAGTAAAGTACTTCCCTAGGGTCCCTACGCGTCGGATTGAGGTGGATTCGAACCCGCAACCCTCCGGCTGCAAGGCACCGAACATACCCCTACACCACCGCGCCCCACAACACCACCGCGTCCCACAAGAGCCTAGGGTCCGGGAGATCACCATCATCGCTGATAGTTTCCCTTCACAACTCTCTGATGCGTGCCACAAGAGTCTATTATCCAGATTTGTGCATCACCTAAGGTCAGATCGGGACCGTCTCTGAACAGTCTTTCTTGGAGCTGCGCGCAACAAATTTCTGATCACCATTACAATAACCTATTGTCTGCAAAACCATCCATTGAGCAGTGATGTTATTTCCAATTACCTGGAGAGCTGGAACGGATACAAGGTAGTGTGACGACTGCATGACGTCGGCGGCATGGATGCTGTTGTGGTAGGTGATATCGCTTCTGTAGTGCCTCTCTAGCTGCGTCAGGTAGTTAATCAGCGTCGTTTCAGGAATGCTGAACTCAGCCAACAGATTGCGCTCCTAACAAAAGCACATCCATGGCCAAACACAATCAGTAAACACAAACAGTAATTAACGATGATGATAATGAGTTCTCTGTCCTCGGGCCTACGGACCGCAGGCCCTCGGGCAGAGAACTCATTATCAGCTTTTATGCCACCTGGGGATGAGATGAGTGAGGTGGTTTCCCGTTGCCTTACTCACAGACAATTGTGGCTGAGCAACTTGTCCAAGGTCGCTACGCAGTGGCCTGAGGTACATGTAGATTCGAACCTGCGGTATGCGGACTGTTCATCAAAGGACGATTCATCAAGGGACTATTCATCATGGACGAATCATCAACGGACTGTTCATCAATTGATTAAAAGAATTATTGTTTAAATAGAAGTTGGAATGATGAAAAGAATTCTTGCTTAAGCAGAAGCTGGATTGATGAAAAGAATTCTTGCTTAAACAGAAGCTGTATTGGTGGAGATAATTATTGGTTAAATAGAACCTGGAATGATGAAAAAAGTTTTTTATAAAAGTAAAAGTTGGATTGAGCTAACTTATTGACTTGTGAAACTAGAAGTTGCCGTGGTGAAAATAATACTTGCTTATAGAAGCTGGATTGACAAAAATAATAAGTGCTTACTAAAACGATAAATGTTCTCATGATGAACAGTCCCTTGATGAATCGTCCTTTGATGAACAGTCCTAGAACCGAACCTGCGACCCTCCGGTTACAAGACACCGCGTCCCATGCACAGTAATTGACCTTCGTTCATTTTTATACGACTTTTGTCACTGGCCGAACGCATTCTATAAGGTGGTTCTCAGGTTCTGTAGCGGAAGTATTAATAGCTTATTATAATAAATATTTCTCGCTGTTAGTTTGTTGCTCTTGTTGTTGGTAGACTTTTTAGATGCTAGTTCTTTCTGGACCTCGTTAATTGGGTTGTATAACTTCTAACGATAGATAAATATATTTCTGGCATTTAAATGTGTAAGACTAATCTGCCTTAGTTGGTCTATATATAGGACGAACTTTTCGAATCCTGCCCCAGGGTCTCTGGTAGGAATTTTGTAAGGTGGTTTCAGACTGTGTTCGGACCTCCTCTTACGACCCTTCCCCCAACAGCCCTCCGGCTTTTGTCCAGACACCAATTATAATACTGTGCAACATTTGTAAATTGTTATACTACGACTCAACATTTATTAGACAACAGTATACGATCTGCCATCAGTGTGTACAGAAGTTCAAATGAAAGTACTGTAAAAGCCTCAATTCAAGGAGAAACATGGGGAGACACACTCACTGTCACCCAGCCACAAATAAGAATAAGTTCATCCTTTCTACAAACTTAGGCCTAATAATATATTCTTATTTAACAGAGAAGCTTTCATGACCTTTTTCTGCAAACTTTCTTATGACAGTATCGAAATCAATTGTTCTGGCAACGTTTGACTCAATACTCAGCCTGACAAAATCCACAAGACGTTCTTGAGGCATTAAATCAGCTTGAGTTAGCTAGATGATCTCTCTGTGGGAATTGCTGACAGTATTCGCAAGCTGACACAAACATTTGGAAATAGCTCGGGGAGAGTGCACACTGTCTCTCTCTGTGTCTGTCTGTCTGTCTGTCTCTGTCTGTCTGTGTCTGTGTCTGTGTCTGTGTCTCTGTCTCTGTCTTAATGGCGTTAACTGCGCACTTCCCAAATTTGCCTCATGTACTGAGGGTAAATGTTGCAATTCTGTCATAAAATCCTGAACATTAAATTCAGCGGGATATTGCTTTGCTAAGGCTGAATTGTTCATTCCAAATAACTCGCAGACATGGTTAGATATTTCCACAGGAAATCAAATTTTTCAGTCAACTGCTTAACAGCATTGAAGCGGACAGTTAATTCAGCTTTATAGCAGCATATACCGAGACATTAAGCACAGCCTGTCTGAAGTATATATGCCTCTTCTGGAGAATTATCTGCGTCAATCATTTCCGCAAAGTTGGCATCGGCTATGATGCTATGATGCCATCATGCAGCCGCTCTCTCTCTCTCTCTCTCTCTGTCTCTCTGTCTCTCTCTCTCTCTCTCTCTCTGTCTCTGTCTCTGTCTCTGTCTCTCTGTCTCTCTCTGTCTCTCTCTGTCTCTGTCTCTGTCTCTCTCTCTCTCTCTCTCTCTCTCTCTCTCTCTCTCTCTCTCTCTCTCTCTCTCTCTCTCTCTCTCTCTCTCTCTCTCTCTGTCTCTGTCTCTGTCTCTGTCTCTGTCTCTGTCTCTCTCTCTCTCTCTCTCTCTCTCTCTCTCTCTCTCTCTCTGTCTCTCTCTCTCTCTCTCTGTCTCTCTCTGTCTGTCTGTCTCTCTGTCTGTCTGTCTGTCTGTCTCTCTCTCTCAATCTCTCTGTCTCAGTCTCTGTCTGTCTGTCTGTCTCTGTCTCTGTCTGTCTGTCTGTCTGTCTGTCTCTGTCTCTGTCTCTGTCTCTCTCTCTCTCTCTCTCTCTGTCTCTGTCTCTCTTTCTCTTTATGTCTCTGTCTCTGTCTCTATGTCTCCCTGCCTCTCGAGTTCAAATTACACCACGACACCAAGAGATAGTCTTATTTCTATGTTTAGGTTTGATACAACTAGCTTGACTTCATTCCACATGCATTTCCAGTTGTGTCGGAGTTTTGTAAAATCTTCGAGGAGTGTTTCAATGTTTGCCACTACGATATCCAATGTGGCATCTCTGTCCTGAATGACCTGGTTGCACCGTTGCAGCTATCTACGCGATCTAATTTTTTGGTACGAGACAGCTGACATTAACACAGAGACAAAAGATATCACATAAAATAAAACTCCAGGGACCTCATCTCTTCTTTTTACTGTCAAGCTTAGCTCTAGACAGTGGCGTAACTAGGATTTTGTTTTGGGGAATGGGGGGGGGGGGGCTTTAAGCCTTGAACTTGGCGAGTGCGGTAGCCAGACCTTATAGTGGAGCCTGGCGGCTTGATTTATTTGGGGGTGGGCTTCAGCTTCGTTTGGGGCCTAAGCCTCCCCAAGCCCAACGCTAGTTACGTCCCTGGCTCTAGAGTCTAGAAGGTTTTCCTATGCTAATTCAATGCAAGGCAGGTTAGCTGAAAAAGGCTTTACACTCTCAAATAGATCTGACCATCATGTTTCAGACATACCAGTCGATCTGTCCGATGAAGTATATGGGGCTAAAAGTATGACTGTCTCACTCATTGCCTGTGATTCTGTTCGTCTGACATCCAGTCTCCTCCTGCGTATAATCATTAGGCTTACA
Source organism: Aporrectodea caliginosa (assembly GCA_020284085.1). Classification (NCBI taxonomy): domain Eukaryota; kingdom Metazoa; phylum Annelida; class Clitellata; order Crassiclitellata; family Lumbricidae; genus Aporrectodea; species Aporrectodea caliginosa. The sequence goes on from JACEVL010000845.1 coordinate 14,055, forward strand.
TACTTATGTAGCTGTAGACCAGAGTCCAAACACATTGCGAAGTCCGTGGTAACAGGCTGACACCCGCATTATTAGAAGAACAGTCTGAAGAGCTGAACAGAATTAACGTTACATTTTGATGGTACTCAAGAACTAGGCTCCCGGGTCCGTCTTGGCCCACCGGGCCCCAGAGCGATGAACCGACTGCACCCCTCTCACAGGCTCTGCCTGCGCTCCAGGAATTCCGACCGACATATGCGACAGAAGGGGCGAGAAAACCAAAACAATGGATTCCATCTCCATCATCATCATCACTACCGCCTGCCAGCGCCAGCATCAACACCACCAACGTTACCGACAACATCACCACCGCTACTACCGTCGGCAACAACGCCAGCACCTCCAACACCAGCGCCGCCGCCACCGCCGACATCACCCTCCACCACCACCATCCCCGAAGACTGACACTACTGGCAGCCCAGAGATGCTATTATCTGGGACCACAGATGCGTGTGATCTACGGTAGACGCAACTGTTCCGAAGGTCAGGCGCAGATCAAAAGAGCCAAAAACGAAACAGAGAAAGAGACCGACACACTGGCAGGCGGAAACAAAGGCAGAGAGACAGAACACGAAAGAGAAACATCAAGAAAATAGAAGAAACAAAGAAGAGGAAGTAAACGAACAAGAACGATAGAAAAGTAGCAGAAAGATGTAAACATAAATTCAGGTGAGAGAAAGTGACAGGTAAACAGAATGAGTAGGAGACAGACGAACAGATTGACGGAATGGGTCTCTCTCTCTCTCTCTCTCTCTCTCTCTCTCTCTCTCTCTCTCTCTCGCTCTCTCTCTCTCTCTCTCTCTCTCTCTCTCTCTCTCTCTCTCTCTCTCTCTCTCTCTCTCTCTCTCTCTCTCTCTGCCCGTGGCTGCCTCAGTGTGTCCTTCATTCCATAAAATGATAGATGGAAGATAGGTGATAGCTACTTGAAGCTTCTGGTAACTAAAGAGAGAGATACACAGACAGAGACAGAGACATATAAACAGAGACAGAGAGAGGGAATCAGACATCTAGGCAGAGGATAGCTGCCTCTCTAGCAATCATTCCATCTGCCGGCTAAAGGTTACAATGGACCGTGCAAACTATATCAGATCGCGCTCCCTTTACTCATTCGTCAAAGGCCAGAGAGCAGAGCAGCTCGAAGCTTCGGCTGAAGCACAGATATAAAAAATAACATCACAGAACGAACTATTCCGCACTGAAACTTCCTCATTCATCACACACAGATTGCGAGCTTAGAATGACGTCAGTCTACTCCGTTTACATAATTATATTTCCAGCTTGTATTCCCAACCTTTGTCTGCCTGTGTCTTTGGCCGTCTGTCTTGTTTGCTGTCTGTGCGTTTAGCTACGTGTTTGGCCGTTGTCTTTCTGCAAGAAGTCTGTCAATTATCTGTCTTACTACCTGGATATAAAAATTGTTTCTTTGACCGTTCTGTCTGTTTGCCTATCTTTTAGGCAGTCTGTTTTTGTGCGTCTGGCAATCTGTTTGTGTGACTGCTGTTTTTCTGCGTTTTCTATCTCGTCCAGTTACTTAAGTGTGAACCTCCACACCATCTGATGTCGCTAAGGTGGCAATCACAACGGTCAACTGCTGCAGCCAGTAGCGTAACGAAGGGGGCAGCCGCCCCCGGGCGCAGCACTAGAGGGGCGCAAAATTAGCTTTCAGAGGTACACAGTACTATGAAAATAACGATTAAAAGTCAACAAAAAGATTAAAAGGGGCGCAGTCATCAACCCTTGCCCCCGGGCGCTGAAACCCTTCGTTACGCCACTGACTGCAGCCTTTCCCATCCGTGTCTTGACTTCAGAAACTCGTGCATCTATAGGTGAGTTACCGGTTCGCTTCTTAATGAGCGCGATGTAAATTGTCCAGAAAATCCTACCAAACAACTTTTGTTGCTAGTCGTGCAACAAGCTCATCAGTTTCTATTATAGGACCATTGATGACTTCCGTTCAACAGATTTCTGTCACCTTGATCTTTCTGCACCTGTACTAAAGAAGACGAAAGAACTCTGGCTAAAACGACGACATGACTGACCTTCAGCACCATATAGATGATACAGGTGACTCACCTTGAGCCCAGTATAAGTGATACATGCGACTCACCTTGAGCACCGTATATTAAGTGAGACGGGTGACTCACCTTGAGCACCGTATAGGTTATACAGGTCAGCGGTCTGCTATTTGTCAATTCTTTGATCCGGAAGACATCCACTCCCCAGCTGTTGATGCCATCCATCAACTACAACCATCATTTATGCACGTAATATTATATCTAACAGACAGGGACACATACACTACACAAAATTTAGTAAAATATCATGATTAGATATAATTAGGGCTGGGCATTTAACGCGTTATTAACGCGATTAATGCGTTAATTTATTAACGCGTAAATTTTTTAACGCAGTTAACGCGACTGTCACTGCGCCCAAATATTTCTATAAATGCGCTAAAACAATTCTTGATAAAACCGTTCAGCTTAAACTTTAAACTTAAAAGTAAACACTAAAAAGTATAAATAAGTAAGCTTTTTGTTTATTGACTGCAATCATTGATATAGCGCATATTCAACGTAATTACTCGAGTCGGTACAGTAGTTGTACTTGTTATCTATAGTGACATGCGTTAAAAATTAATCGCGGCGTAAAAAATTTTAATCGTGCGATTAATTTCGATTAAAATTTTTAATCGTTGCCCACCCCAGATATAATCATTAGGCATGGTCATATCCATTAAGGGATTCATGTAATCCCCTGCTTTTATATCACATAGGCTTATTATTGAAATGTTCTTTCATCCTCATTAGTCTAATCTCATCGTATGAACACTGTTCTGAACTGCGCGCAGAAAAACCAGCGGCTTCAATAGCAGATTATTGTTTGCTCAGTTGTTTGGCATGTGTCCAGAATCAGTGCGATTTCAAAGGCGTGAGGTTCAAAGGTTCTAAAAAAATTCATGCTCTCGACAGATTTATTTCTATATTATATTCTGTGATACAAAAGTCGAAATGATAATAGGAAAAATAATATTGTTTGTTTGTTCGGGACAATGTGTTTTTTGGCGAGTCTTCGTTGATGTTGTAGGATAGGCTACTTGATGGCACAAGTGACGTATAGAAAGCAACTGAATGGCCATTGATCGATGAGCGCTGGTAGAGGGATGTAATTTTCCAGCTGTATCCTGTTAGGCCTATTTTTTTTATTATTATTATTATTATTATTATTATTATTATTATTATTATTATTATTATCATCATCATTATTATTATTATTATTATTATTATTATTATTATTATTATTATTATTATTATTATTATTACAATTTTTATTACTATTAGGCTACTATTGTATTTTACAATATCTATTTTACTACGACTTTCAACATTTGTAAACAGCAAGACAAACTTGAATTTGTAAAACCGCTTTGTTTGGTGGTATAATTTTATGAGCGAATAAAAATTAATGCTCCATATATGATTGATATGGCGCCAGGATATTAGTGTATTTATAATATGCATAGGTCTATACTCTATAGTATAGATAACATAAAAGGGATATTTCGTAAAGGCTAATTCAGACTAATAAAGGTCATATCTGTTCTTTTCGTTACCTCATCTAAGCCACCATCCTCGCTCGCTTTGACCCCGTACTTTGGGATTTCTGAATCAAGGCAACTGGAGACGTCAGGGTTCGAAGTATGTACACCGGAAATGATTGACATCTGCTTCCGGTGATCTTCGACAGGTGGCGTCATGTGATGCGGTGACGCAGCGCCATCTTCCGACTTGAGAAGCGGAAGGTCGATATCCTTTGGAATATCTGCGAATATTGCAAAAAGTATTTTATTTCTTCAAACAAACATCGTGCAACAACTCGCTGAGATTACAAAAGTTCAACCAAAATCAGTCTTACACAAGAAATTATGAGTTTTTTTGTTAATAAGAAACAGATCTTGCAGAAGCATGTAGCTTTCTACGTGGCCCATATATTGCGCTATTCCTGTGAGATTATTTTTCATGTGATATTATCAACAATGCAATGAAACATTAGCCTTTTCATCACACATAATATAAGCGCTGGTTCGACAGCTAGCCCATATAACTCAGTGTTCGAGTCCTAAACTAAATAGACCATTAAAAACATAGCGACTAGGGGGTCTGGGGGAGCGTGTACTATATGGACCCCCAGAAACAAACGCATTTTGCAGCAGGTGGTATCACATGAGGCACGTTTTGGCCTCTCTTTGCAGCTTTTTCTGATCGATGAAGTCATTAACAAATTTTAAAAGAAATTGTTATTTTATGAAAATAACTAAACAAAGTGCTCATGTCGAGCAACAACACCACAGTGATATCAATAATAAAGAAATTAAAGTATAACACGCAAAATCTACGACAAATTCATTCAAAGATTGTTCGCATGTGATTGTAACGTGGCTCTTCACGGTGCTCGCATTTCCTTGACTTGTTTTCGAATGCGCCGCGGTGACCCATGGCTAGCCACTTCTTCACGTACGGAAGTGGGTTGAAGTCCTGCAGGGACGGTCCAACAAGTTTAACAAAAATCAAGGTGGAAAGCCGCTCAACACCAAGCCTATTTCGAAGGGGCGTACACATCATGTTCATCGCACTGAAGCCGCGTTCAGCATCCGCTGATGTCACAGGGATTGTGTCGACAGCAAAATTAAGTTCCATCATGTCATATACACGTGTACCTCCATTGTCGACAAAGTCTCGGAAACCTCTCTGCGTCTTATTGAAGTCGACATGAAGTCGCCTACACAGCTTGACAAGTCGTTGTTCACCGTCACTCCATAATATTCCTTGACAAAATTATGAAAATGAACGAGATTTTTTCAGAAAGGAACCGGAACGGCGTTCCGGTGTCAAAAAAGAACCGGAACGCCGTTCCGGTGCGTTCCGGTGATTCGAACCCTGATATAACTGCACGAAATAGACCACTAAACACCCGTCCATCTAACTGTACTAAATGGACCACAGAACGTTCGCATAAAAAGAGCACGGCAGCACGTGTGATCATGTCTTAGCAAATTACGTCATTGTTTGCAGCATTATCTAGGTCAGAGGAAAGTAGGCCTATATAAGAAACGCTATGTTCCTATGCTAGAATCATAATATATATATATATATTTAATATCCCATATATATATTTATTATCACCATTATATATACCTAGCATAGGCATAGCTACATTGAGGCATGTAAGGCTCTTGCTTATTTATAGAGACCTGACTATGACAATGACCAGGATTCGTGCCAATGGTCTGTGAAGTTGCCTCCTCTTGAATTTAAGTCTCGCTACGCGCCTGTATACACGATATAACCATAATATATATATATATAATGTCACCATAATATATATATTATATATATATATAATATCACCGTAGTAATATTGTGTATATTATGATTCTTGCATAGGAACATTTCTTACGTAAACCTACTAACATTCCTCTGACCTAGAAAATGCTGCAAACAATTACGTGCTCCACATTGTGATCGACTCTGTGTGCAAATACCCAAAAGCGGATAGCGCCATGTTGGTACTCCACAAAACGCTGCTTTTATGAGATACACGTATGTACGAGCTAGAAAAGTAAAGCTGAAAGTTAATTCAGCCATTATTTTGTGTTAAGCAATGTTGAACTGTTGACCTGACCTAGAAAAGTGTTGGAGATGTAATCGGAGACCTGACTTCCTGACTTCGTGGCTTCGGCGAATTGGCTCAGTTCTCGACTGAGCAATCGCCGGAACTAAACGCATCAACACAAACATAGCAGACTAGACACTTATTTGTCGTTGTCAATGTCGTCGTCACTATCATCATCTATCTATCATACTCATCATACTACATATCATCATCATCATCACTCATCATCATATCATCATCAATAATAATAATAATTATAATTATAATAATAATCATCATCATTATCATAATCATCATCATCATCGTTATCATTATCATTATCATCATAATCATTACCATCACCTACTATCACATCATCATCATCAGTATCATCATAGCTATCATAACCATCGTCATCGTCATCACAATCATCATAATCATCATAATTACCATCATCATCACTATCATCATCATCATCATTGTCATGGCTCATTATACCATCACCCTACCATCACGATCCTCATCATCATCAGCAGCAGCATCATCCTGCAGCATGATCAGTAATATATCATCATCATCGCATCGTCATCATCATCATCATCGTTATTATTAAATCATCATCATCATCATCATCATCATCATCATCATCATCATCATCATCATCATCATCATTATCATCATCATAATCATCATTATCATCATCATCATCATCATCATCATTATCATCATCGCATCATCATCATCATTATCATCATCATAATCATCATTATCATCATCATCATCATCGCATCGTCATCATCATCATCATCATCGCATCATCGTCATCGTCATCATCACCACCACCACCACCACCACCACCACCACACAGCCACCACCACCACCACCACCACCACCGTTTTCACTGTTTTAGATCTGTCTTTTCTTTATTCCTATGCGGATTGCAATCTAATCGAGATAACGCCGTCCAAATGGCTCATTATAAAACCAAATTCTCATCGTCTGTGAGTCTCCTGCTCATACGAATTAGTCTTTATGGAAAGCCAGAGCCTACGATCCACCTATAAGGTCCTGCTCGACATGTGAATGACTGAATGGCAATTGCTCTAGGATTTGTAGTGAGACATTCCCCCCTTAGGCGCTGGTTAAGTTCATATCTCGTCTATATTTCTCATACTTCCCCTCTTCCCCTATATTTTCGATCCTGCCTATTGGTCTAATCCAGTTACCGCTGCCAAATACATATCGCAGAGTATCTGAGAGTCCCAAGGCAGACTGGTTTTTTTAGAGAGAGACAGAGAGAGAGAGACAGACAGACAGACAGACAGAGACAGACAGACAGAGAGACAGAGAGATAGAGAGACAGAGAGAGAGAGAGACAGAGAGACAGAGACAGACAGACGGAGAGACAGAGAGACAGAGAGAGAGACAGAGAGAGAGAGAGAGAGAGACAGAGAGAGACAGACAGACAGACAGAGACAGACAGACAGAGAGAGAGAAAGAAAGAAAGAAAGAAAGAGACAGACAGACAGACAGAGAAAGAGACAGACAGAGACAGAGCCAGAGACAGATACAGACAGAAAGAGAGAGATAAAGCGACATAATTGCAGCGAGATCGACCGAGACAAAGACATGGCAGGACAATTTTACTGCAAAATACTATCGCCGGCGTACCTTGTTTGTGGCAAGGTCTCCGACTGATTTGTGGATCTGGATGTTTTCCAGCTGCTCCAGGCTCCACTCAAGGTCATCGAGTGTGATGATGGCAAGCTGACGACGCTGATCCTCTGAAAAACAGGAACACAGACACACATAAAAACACAGATTGGAGAAGACATAATTTCCTGCAACATTGGAGTAGCGGTACTCCCCATCCGATGGCCAAAGTAGTTCGGTAACAGCATTCAACATCTTCACATACAGAGTACGATTTGTAGAGGAGAGGAGTTGGAAACATCCACCTTCATCATCATCATCGTCATCGTAGCTTCCTGACGCCAGGCTTCTGGCGGCGATGGGTACGAATGAACGATCTACAATGTCCTCGGTCACTCGTCAAGTCAGGTGCTCCCTAAGTGCTATAGTCCAAGTGATGTTTTGTCCTCATTTATGTTGGCTATCCATCGTAGACTTGGTCCGCCTTTGTTTGTTTTTCTTACGAATCTTGCGTGCAGTGCATTGTATGGGATTCGACCAACTGGCATTCTCTCGACATATCCAGTAGAGGAGAAGAGTTCAACCATTGGAGTCTTCGCTGAACGACTTTATCTAGCCAATGTTGTATGAATAATCTTTGATGACATTAGTTAATAGCCATATTGGCATTTACGTATCTACAATTTGCTCCTACAATCCGCATAAAATATTTCCTCCTCTGCATCGTAGCTTTCAAACACAGATCGGCCAGTGTAACTACCTAAACGCACGCTCAACTATGCGCTAACACTTGCTAACACTTTCGAAGTGTCCTGCGAACACTTTCGAAGTATCTTGCGAACACTTTCAAAGTATTTTGCGAACACTTTCGAAGTGTCTTGCGAACACTTTCAAAGTATCTTGAGAACACTTTCAAAGTATCTTGCGAACACTTTCAAAGTATCTTGCGAACACTTTCAAAGTATCTTGCGAACACTTTCAAAGTGTCTCCCTTTACTCGTTCGTCAAAGGCCAGAGAGCAGTGCAGCTCGAAGCTTTAGCTGAAGCATAGATATAAAAAATAACATCACAGAACGAACTATTCCGCACTGAAACGTCCTCATTCATCACACACAGATTGCGAGCCTAGAATGACGTCAGTCTACTCCATTTACATAATTATATTTCCAGCTTGTATTCCTTTGTCTGTCTGGCTGTTTCGTCGTCTGTCTCGTTGTTTGTGCGTTTAGCTACGTGTTGTGGTCGTTGTCTATCTGCAAGAATGTCTGTCAATTATCTGTCTTACCATCTGGATATAAAAATTGTTTCTTTGACCGTTCTGTCTGTTTGCCTATCTTTCGGTCTATGTTTTTTGCGTCTGGCTATCTGTTTGTGTGACTGCTGAAAAGGTATGCTTTGCTAGTTTCCCAGAAGGTAGCATTAGCTGCATTATAGAATGTAACAAAACACGCATAAGATACCGTTAGATGGTATCAAAACATACCTCAGAAGGTAGCATTAGCTGCATTGTAGAATGTTGCAAAACATACATGAACATGTAGCAAAACATACATGAGAAGGTATCAGAAACATACCTGAGAAGGGAGAAAAACATACGGTACATGAGAAGGTACCAAACATGCCCGAGAAAGTAGGAAAACATACCTGAGAAGTTTGCAGCCTTTGAAGGTCGGATGCTTCCACAAAGGTCATCTCGGTCAGGCGTTCTTCTAGAGCGACTGAAGACAGAGAATGAGCGCATGACCATCATCATTCACAACCTCATTATCATTATCATCTATGATTATGATGATGACGACGTCAAAGACGACGACGATGATAACGGTAATCATCATTATGGTACACGTCGTCATCATAATCGTTATCATCATCTTCACCATTATCTTCTTCGTCCATCTCAGATGCACACTGTTGCGTGACTGTTGGGCGCGTTACAAAATAATGGCAGTGCGCAATAACAGTTTTCGTGATAATCCTCAACTACATGTATAATGTATATGGTGACATTAATGATCATCATCAGCAGCATCGTGATGTTCTTGTCGGTTTAGTTATCTTCGTCGCCAAAGTGATTTTTGTCATAAGGAAAGAGAACGAAACATTCATTAAGTTATTGAAACATGTTCATCATGTTTCAAAATCTCAGGTGAAATTTTTTCATCATAACAACGGTGTGACGAGAACAACAGAAGCAATGACGACAGCGATAACAGCAGCAATAACAATGACAGCAACAGTAACAGCTACAATAACGGTAGCAGTTTCAAAAACGGTAACAACAATAAAATCTGCCAGTGTAGGCTTCCTTTGTCTGTGATGACTTGCTGTGAATGCTGTGAGTGCACTTTTACTGTGTGCTAATGGTTTGATATCATCCGCGGTATGACAGGTTTCTTAGCATCCAGTTCTCTTCCAGTGTATGCCTAATGTTGGAGGGATGGGAATGAAGATGGATGAATGAATGGATGGATGGATGAATGGATGGATGGATGGATGGATGGATGGATGGATGGATGGACAGAGCTGGATGGATTTGAAAATAGAAGGCGATTTGAAAATCGATCGCGATGGATTGAGTAGGATGGATGGATGCGCGGTCGACCTCGGAATCTTTTGAGTGCAGCGTATTTTGTTAGTCGTATTCGTATATAGCTGGATATAGTATGGATGGTTGTCCATTAACTGCTATGGAGAGTAGGCCTATGCGATGGATGGACTAAACGTCGATAAGCCTCCTCTGCTTGTCGATGCAATTTTGTATCGATGGATGGAGCCCGAACTTTCGCAAGTATTGTTAATTAGATTATATAAATTAATGGTCTGGGTCCAGGTTCCTCTTGGATCTATAGCGCGATCGATTTACCGATCGACCAGACCTTAGCTAGGCGATCGACCATGGAGATCGATCGATCAATCGGATCAAATGAGATGGAGATCTGATTGATGGATGTATGGAAGGATGGATGGATAGATGGATGCATGGATGGATAGATGGATGGATGAATGGACGAATGAATGGATTTGATGGATGGATGGATGGATGGATGACCAGCTAGAAGGATGGATGGTTTACCTGCAGGTTGAAGGCAAGTTCGCAATGATCATGTAATTACTGCGGACTCTGCGTAGAGTCTGAAGAATTTGAGCGAATGGAGTTACAACAAAATCCTCCGAATGATTCCTTAGAACCAAACACAAACAACAGCTGATGCACTTTCAAGGTAACCAATTGAGATCACAGATTAGTTCAGTTAGACGCTGAGTTATGTAAAAGGACGACACTTCGGTAAATATAAGTGAAGCTATACGATGATAAAAGTGCATGGATAATGGATAATAATAATGGATAATGGATGGATGGATGGATGGATGGATGGATGGATGGATGGATGGATGGATGGATGGATGGATGGATGGATGGATTTTGGATGGATGGATGGATGACAAGCAGGATGGATGGTTGACAAACTGCAGGTTGTTAGGCAAGTTCGCAATGATCATGTAATTACTGCGGACTCTGCGAAGAGTCTGAAGAATTTGAGCGAATGGAGTTACAACAAAATCCTCCGAATGATTCCTAAGAACCGAACACAAACAACAGCTGATGTACTTTCAATGTAACCAAGTGAGATCACAGATTATTAGTTCAGTTAAACGCTGAGTTATGTAAAAGGACGACGCTTCGGTAAATATAAGTGAAGCTATACGATGATAACAGTTCAGGATAGTAACCGACTGACCGACTTACTTAGTTGGTGGCTCATTCAGTCACTCACTGACTGGACAGACATACCGCACCAGAGAGACAGACATAGAGACAGTCAGACATACAGACTTGGAGCTCCTTAGTACTACCCTTTTGGACAACCCCTCTGACTCGACGCAGCGCTCATGAATAATCTGGTGCCCTGCGCTTGGCTTTCGAGTGACGCTTTAGAAGTTTGGAGATTACGATTACTATTACATGATGTCACTTTTCTTCAGCAATTCAAGCAACGTAAGAATTACAAGACAGTGGTGGATGCGGGAAGAAACCATTTCGGCCATTAATGATTTTTCGGGTGTGAGGCCTACGCACTTGAACTGACCCTTAAAAATATCTGGTCCGGTTGCTTACAGGAAGTAAATTAAATGCCAGCTATTATAATATTGTTAAAGCGAGGAAAACTCGAGAAATGAAGTGCAACTATAGAGTTAGAAGTCGTGCAAACTGGAAGCAATTTGCGAAAAGTTGGATAAAAGGCATCGGTTATTTCTTATTTGGCGATATGAATGTCGTGATTGAAATCTCGAAGAATAGACTCGAGAATGGAAAGGACTAAAAGAAACCTTGGCGAAGTGAAAGCAGGCCAAAGGAAAGCAGTCTTTGGTCCCGTAATTTCCCAGTTACTAAATAAAGGTCGTTCAAAATTGTCGACTGTTCAAGACTTCGACCATGATTATGATGCGCCCTCCTTCTCAATCCCAAATCACCAGAATTACATGACAAATGACGGAATAATAAACGAGGAAGACACGCATTCATCCGTCTCAACGTGACAACCAGTCCACTCAAGTGTCCGGAATATTCAGATAAACAGAGGCGGCGCTAGACAATTTTTGTAACCAGGGCATAGCCAGGGCAGTCATACAAGTAACCAGTGCAGAGGGCGTTTAAATTCTCGGCAGGGCAAATAATCTGACAGCCTTGTGGCAGGGCAACGACCAGGGCAAAGGCTTTTTACCAGGGCATTTGTCCTGGCTTACCCTGCTGTAGCGCCACCACTGATGCTAAATCATTTGCATGAAATTCAGGTGACGCAAAAATGAATTGTTTTGTTATGCATACCGACTTTTCTGCTTCCGACTCAGCTGCAGCAGCAGCAGTAGTAGATGACCGGAGTCGGATTTATAGCTGGGAAAAGAAGGCAGCCACGGTTCAGCACCATAGGCATCATCAGCCCTCAAGCTCCGCAGCCGATCGGCCTATGCTTCCAGCTACCATCGCACATCTACGTCACCGATCCTCTTCATCATCTGTTCATCTCCCTTTATCATGTCGCTACTTTCCATCCTCCTCCTTCTCATCCTTATCCTCCGCACTCTTTCTTCCTACTACCTCCTTCTTCTCCTTCCTCCTCCTCCTTCCCATTTTCTCCTCCTCCTTCTTCCCATTTTCTGATTCTCCTTTTCTCCTCTCTTTACCCCCCGCTCCTCCTCCTCTTACTTTGCCGCATCTTCCGTCTGTCTTCGGAGGGGAAAAATCACGAAATTGCATCGGCTTCTGTTATTGTTTTCTAAATGCGCACGTAGCTACGGCAACATAATCGCCTGCTCGCACGCACGCATACACTCACGTACCGACCGACCGACCGGCGGGAACACGTACGGCACGCACCTGCGGCTGAAGGGCGCATTGGTTATGGACTCGGTAGAAATACAGTGAACGCAAAATGCAACGCGCGTCATTCTGGCAACTGAAAAATAACGGCAAGGCGCAGCAAAGGTTTGCGGCAGCAGGCCGACGTACGGTACGATGAATTCCCATCCGTTCAGTATTTTTAAGAACTAGAACTTGCTCGTCGTCGAAAGTATGCAACTGCGTAAGTAGATTGAATCTTGCCCAGACGTCTTGGCCAACTCCCCGCTCCCGCTGCTGTCGGCGCTGAGGCCTCATGAGAAGACAGCAGAACTGGAGAGGGGCAATGGATTGACCTTCTTGTTAAGGCCGAGACTTATCCAAGTGGCACGTTAACCTCGGATGGGTCTTGTCCTTAGGTCGGTGCATAGTTTATAATAGTTTTACACCGAGGATTCTTGCTCTGGTTACGACTTTCAAGTTACCAAGGGGTCAAGAGAGCCCTCGAAGTGATTAGCTCTGATCGTAAAATCATCAAACCAAGGAAGGCCACGAAGTTAGAAAAGCAACTAACCATATGCTACTAGGGCCTACATTCCGAGGAAGGCCACCAGAGCAACCAGAACAAGTTAAGTAACAGAGACAGGCAGAGCAAACGAGGTCAAACAAAGTCAACGAGGTCGAGTCTAGTCAAAATTTCGCCCATGAAACCATTTGTATGCTTTCCTGGTTTCTTGCTTTTCCCACTAGTCTAATCTATTGTATTTTTTTATTTGAACACTTGTTATAGCGCCCCTACCAGATACTGCGCGGACGCTCGGAGTTTCACGCCGAAGCGCATGAGCAATTGCGAGTGAAGGACTTGCCCAGGGTCCCTACGCGGCGGCTTTGAGGTGGATTCGAATCCGCAACCCTCCAGCTGCAAGGCATCGAACATACCTCTATACCACCACGCCCCAGTTGTATTGTGTTGTGTTGTATTGTATTGTATTGTACTCCACGTTTATATTGCGACCGAGCCACCCGCAGTAAAGATCCGAGAAATTAATCTCTGATAAACCGACCGACCCGGAATCGAACTCGGGCCGCCAGCGTGACGAGCGGGCTACCAACCCACTCGGCCACTCAGGATCTCTCAATGATTTCTGTAGTACCGCTACCATAATGCACTAGGCATGAAACGCTTAAAGTGAAAACAACTCGTACACTTTTAGAAAAATAACATTTAAATACGATAAATCAGAGAAACTATAGAAGTCAGACTACGATAAAGTTAAAACAGACAAAGTCTTATAGTTAGACCTAAATGATATTTAAGAATTGATAGAAGAAACTTTGCAGTGAATACCAAAACTTTGAACCGGCCACCGGCAGAAGACCTGAGAGTACAAGGCTGTTCTAGTGCAAGGTAAAAAAAAGTTTCTGTTGCCCGGGTGCGATATTTGTTGGTACGAGGGTGAACAATGATAATAAGTAGACTGGTTTGCATTCATCTTCCCTGGTATATGGGGACGTTGTAATGGCGATGATCGTGGAATTCTGAGTCATTTGTAGTTTCTGCAAATCTCTCTAATAGATTTCTCTATTGAGAAGTTAATTGCAGCAGCTAAGTCGGCTAAAACCCAGTTAGCTAATCAAATTTACGGAGTTTTGACCCGTACGTATATACGAGAAGAAATCCAAATATATATAAGGTTTAGAAGAAGTTTGATAATAGTCATCCAAGACAGAAATTCACAGAAGTAGAAGCAAGCAGCTGGAGAGCGGGGTTAGGTGACGAACTGTCAAATGAAAACAATGGCTGTTATCAACATGCAATCCATGATGCTATCAGTGAGTAAGAGTCCAATAATTGCAAACAGAGGCGAGTTGATGACAAAACTCAATGGAATGTAGCAATCAAGGCATTCAGCGCCAAAGTAAGTTAGTTGATACACAATACAGTACAACTGTATTTGATAGATGGCCCTCCTTTCAAAGTTCAGTAGTGCAGACCACCATACGACAGAACATCGATGACCCATAGCAATTGTGAGTGAAGGACTTGCTCAAGGTGCCTACACAATAATTAACCGCCTGAGGTGAGGTTCGAACCCGTACTCGCCGCGTTATAGGCCGAGCGCTCTAGCCAATCGACCACCGTGAGTGAATCTACGAGGATGCAACTAAGATACAAGTCAACTGAGACGGGGACCAAGAAGAACAAAATAGTGTTCCAGACGGCGAAGCAGTATATCATGATCAACGGCATCTTGAGTCGCAATTACGCGCAGGAGAATACAAGCAGCTTCTTGCTTCTCTTCCTTAATGATCGGTGCAA
The DNA here is from genome assembly GCA_020284085.1 of Aporrectodea caliginosa. Classification (NCBI taxonomy): domain Eukaryota; kingdom Metazoa; phylum Annelida; class Clitellata; order Crassiclitellata; family Lumbricidae; genus Aporrectodea; species Aporrectodea caliginosa. The sequence goes on from JACEVL010000845.1 coordinate 29,057, forward strand.
AATCATATATCCGAATAAGCAATAATGAAAGCAGAGGAAGAAGTAATCCGAGTGGATTACTAAGCAAACTATTTTCTGTAATTGCTGATTGTCAGGGGCCAAATGTGGCAACGCTGAAAATAGGTCCATACAACCGCCAGCTCAGTTTGCTGTCAGCGATAGGGCCTACGTGTCAGTATTTCGAGTCGTGTGGTCGGTTCCCATCTTGATTTTATCGTGAGCGCTGTACCGTTGAGAGTAAGCGTTGCACTGTAGAAGAAGGAGGCAAACAGAGGACACGGTGCCATGGCATCAAATACGCCGATGGTCACATAAATTTTGGCTTTGTGACGCCGAGGCAGAAGCATGCTCATACAACTTTCTGGAAACATTAATATTATAGAAAATACTATACTATAATACTTAATAGGCCTACTTTAAAATACTTAAATACTATAAACAAATAATAGGCCTACACTACAGTGTTCACTCTGATATCGAAAATAATGTATAATTTTATCCACCTAAGGTAAGCCTATGCTCTTGGCTTAGGTTGACTCATACAACTTTTAAACACTTCCCGGGCCACGGGAAGCAATGTTAATTTCCTAAGATTGATCTAAAGAAGCAATAAACAATAACACGGATCGACAGAGTATTAGCAATCTAGACATTACCATTAGCCTCGGTCCAAGCATCACTGCAGATGGAGGAGAAGCTGGATAAATCGATTCAGATTCTACTCGGCAGCGTGCAAATAATCGATCGACTTGGCAGTAAAGTTGGCAGGCCATAAACTGGGTTTGAATTTGTTAGTGTTTAGAGGAAGCCTTAGGCTCTACAACTTTCCAACGCGTTAAAAAATACTGCAGCATCTGCATGAAGTTTGATATATTGACACAATTTAGGTTTCTTTGGCAATAATAACAACAGTAATAGCAATAATAGACCTTATAATAGCCTATAATAATAAATAGGCCTACGTCTTCGGACATAGTTTTAATAGCCTGAGGGAATAGAACTACATCGGGCAAAAAATTCTTTATAATAATAATAATCAGTGCTTTTTTTCAGCCGAAGCGGTCCGGAACGGCGTTCCGGGACCTTTTTTCAGCCATTAAAAATAATTTAGTAAATTAAATTTTTAATACAAAATTATTCAAAATTTACTTAGATACTTTAATTTAATTTCAGTGCTTGCAGTGTTTATTGATATTGATTTATATGAAATAGAAATATTAGCTTAAAATATGACCCTATAACTGTTCGGAATATTTTGAGTTCCGGAACCTTTTTTCTAGAAAAAAAGGACTGATAATAATAATAATAATAATAATAGTAGTAGTAGTAGTAGTAATAATAATAATTCTAATAATATAATAGTAGTAATAGTAGTAGTAGTAGTAGTAGTAGTAGTAGTAGTAGTAGTAGTAGTAGTAGTAGTAGTAGTAGTAGTAGTAGTAGTAGTAGTAGTAGTAATAATAATAATAATAATAATAATAATAATAATAATAATAATAAATAACAATAAATAACAAATAATTATTGATGATGATGATGATGATGATGATGATGATGATGATGATGATGATGATGATGATGATGATGATGATGATGATGATGATGATGATGCCTTTAATTAACCATTCCAAAACAAATCTGCCTGAAATTCTCTGATAAATCCGGGTGTTTCTTTCTATCTCAGGTAAAATATAGGTCTAATCTATCTGAATAATCTCAGGTAAAATATAGGTCTAATCTATCTGAATAATCTCAGGTAAAATATAGGTCTAATCTATCTGAATAATCTCAGGTAAAATATAGGTCTAATCTATCTGAATAATCTCAGGTAAAATATAGGTCTAATCTATCTGAATAATCTCAGGTAAAATATAGGTCTAATCTATCTGAATAATCTCAGGTAAAATATAAGTCTAATCTATCTGAATTATCGCAGGTAAAATATAGGTCTAATCTATCTGAATTATCTCTGAAGATGAATGCAAAAAACCAAACATTTTGCAGGAACTATTTCTGGGCTTCCCCTTCCACGTAAGTTTCAGTTTTCTCTCTTGGCACCCATAGAGGGTTACTGTCATCGTTTCCCCTCCAGTGAGTGCCATTATTGGGGGGGGAGGGGCAATTGCGCATTGGATAACACACTGGCGTAGAGAGCGAGAGGTACCGAGATCGAGGTCCGTAGGCGGACATGCTTTGTAGGCTGCTATTAGCGCCGTGTATAATTGCAGGCTATCTGTTCTGTTAGTAGGCTAGTTAAGATTTATGTCTTCTGTCATTTGTGTTCTTGTGAATTGTTTAAATTGCATAACTGTACACTTTAACCGGTTGCGGTTTGTCAACCGGAATGTTTCAATAAAGAATATTATTATTACTATTAAAAGAGTGCCACGCCATTTATATCGCCGAGTCGTTCTGGTCTGCGACAGAAGTAGGCATAAGCCTATTTGAAATAACCTTCAAACTAGGCCTCGTCCCAGTTGGGCTGCGTGGCCGTAAATAGATCCCTCCTCGCACAAATACGTCATCACCCAGGTGGGAGTGACATGCTACCGGAAATTACTGCGCCAAAAAATCAAATAACAACTGTTTATAGTTTACTGCTTAATTTGCCATCGATGTTATTGCTTGTCTTTCAACTTCTTTTTGATACATTTAAATGACGTTCGCTTTATTTATTACAGCAAAAAATACAGTTGCAACTCCCCTCTCCCACTCCCTCCACCTTAAGCTAAATTTTGTATTGGCTCCTCTTAATTAGGTGTTATGAAAAATGAAGCGCCATCTAAAGGAAATTTGAGCATTGCTTTGGTGAAGACAATGAAACTGGCGGTCATTAGACTACCTAAAAATAGCCCCTCTAGCGATATATGAATGACAGTTAAAAAGAAAAATCTTGGCTACCAGTTAAAGATTGAACAGTGGAACTATCTATGATTCTCACAGTAGTTCGCTGGTCAGACTGATGAAGGCGTATGATTTGGGTGCAAATAAATACACATGTTCAAGAAAATTTGCCCAAATAATCGCCTTTGTTTTTCTGAACATGTAAACCTCCCAGGTTACGCAGACCTACTCTCCCGAAGTAAAACAAGAAGTTGAGCTAATACTTCAACACCTGTGCCGAGCCAACGCCTAGCAACTCTACCCATATAGTATAGTAATGCAATACACCATTTATGAAGCATCTCTCAAGAGACTCCGTACAGAGGCGCCAAATATTCGCAATAGGTAATGAAGTTCGTTGGTTGCCTTTCTAAAGTCATAGCAGAAACATTCTGCTTGCTGACGACAACGCGGCAGAATTTCAGTCAGTGCGCGCGGCAAACTGCGGTTGGTTTAAGGCTCGTACGCAAACAAGATCACACGTATATCAGGTATCATAGCGCCATTCAGCGCTGCATGGAACTGCTTGAGACCGACGTAGGATGAAATTCGGTTATCTGTGTTCCCTCCTCTCAACTCTCTGTCTCTGCACTTCTGGCTTCGTCTGGCATTCATCTGCCTCAGTATACCTAACTGTTTCTATTCGCTGTCTGTGCACCCGCTAAGGCCTCGGATCGTCTCTGGTTCTTTCTCTGCAGTCTCTGTGTCTATATCCACTTGTCTCTACCTCTCTGTGTGTCTCTATGTCGTCGCTGGTTCTAAATCATGCCTCGCTTGACGCACATGCGGAGTGCTGAGGTTTGGAAGCAGCTGCAGACAACAAACTCTTCCAATTAGGCGAAACATTTCGCGCTCAAGAGCTGAGAAGTAGAGCAAGAAGAAGAAGAAGAAGAAGAAGGAGATAAGATTCCTGAACTCCGCACAAAGACGTACGTAACACTCGCAGCTGTCGACAGGCGAGGAGGACGTCGAGGTTCGGGGGAAAGCAGAGGAGGGAAAGGGGAGACGGCGGCGTGAACCAGCGCTTATCAAAGCCGTTTGCCAAGGGCGCCTTTGACGGCGGAACTCCTCTATCAGAAACATGCAGTGCTTTCGCTTGGCATTGGCCGCTGCTGTTGCTGCTGCTGTAGCGAGCGGCGCCAAACACGGACGTCGAGTGGGGAAAGGGTGATTGGACTTCTATGGCGCCGGTTCTTGATGCAAGAGACATCAGCCTATGATGTACCATTATTAATCTATTGGCTTCAGTCGGTTTACGTATCTGTCGACTCAGTCAGTTGCAAATGTAACTGTATGTCTAATGCAGTCGAGTACTTCCTTGGCACCATTTAGACTAAACTGTCGATGGCATTGCCCGAATATTTGGAAACGACCCACTTTCATCCCACCGGTACTTCAGGATTTCGTGTAATTCCTATCAAATGCTGCATATACTTCCGTGCACTGAGTAATCCCACTTTCCACCTCTGTCACTCCTCCTTCTTCTCCTCCTCCTCCTCTTCCTCCTCCCCTCCTCCTTCTCCCGGTATCACGTGGTCGATTTCTCCATCGGAAAAAGTTCAGTTGATCCTCACATAGGTATGAATGATCGAAATTGAACATTGACATTGCACGAAAGTGCACACATGTTACTCAGTTTAAAACAAATTAAAAACTCATCTGTTCACCTTGCACTATAATACTAGGAATGTAGCGAAACGCGCTATCGTGCAAGACCTGTCTTGTAAAAGCGCGCTCTAAATTTTCATTTGTATTTGTATTGTATTGTATTGAAATCCTCCTTATTCGCCGGTTCATTGTTTCAGACGACGCTGCACACGTCTGGTTTTCAGACCGAAGGATCGCTGCTGATCCTTCTAGCAGATATTCATTCATTTATTTTTACGTATTCATTAAGCGCCACTGTCTAATGTCGACCTGACATCAATCGATAGCGCTGAGTAATAATTATTATCAGTGAATGACTTGCTCAAGATCTCTATACAGAAACTGTTCCAGGGGAGTCTCGAACCCGTACTCTCCGTGTTACAAGGTGAGCCCTCTAACCAATCGGCTACCTTGTCCCGGTAGTCGATAAATGGCGAGTGGGACGGACGAAAGAATGATTAATAGAATGAATGAATTAATTCTATCATTCGTTAATTCATATTTATTATAGGTCCTACTCTAACATCTTCCTATTCCTCCTGGGGGGAGGGGCGATAGCGCATTGGATAACACACTGGCATAGAGAGCGAGAGGTACCTAGATCGAGTTCCGTAGGCGGGCATGCTTTGTAGGCTGCTATTAGCGCCGTGTATTGCAGGCTGTCTGTTCTGTTAGTAGTTAAGATTTATGTCTTCTGTCATTTGTGTTCTTGTGAATTGTTTCAATTGCATAACTGTACACTGTAACCGGTTGCGGTTTGTCAACCGGATTGTTTCAATAAAAGAAAAATATTATTATTATTATTATTATTCGTTAGTTAGCTTATTCGTTCATTCCTTCATAGTCAAGGAGCACTATGTAGGAAAAACATATCCCGTGGGCGCTTTAATGAAAGAAACATGTGTGATACGTCGTTTGAAAGGTATTTTAACATAGAATAAGAAAAGGTCATGGTGCCAAGCCAGAATATGCTGCAGGCAGGCACAATTCAAGATGGCGTCCAACATGGCGGAACATTATCGTAGTTAGTCGGATAGATATGCCACATGACCCCAAAAAAATTGCAAGAAAACGTTTTATGTTGGTTTTCTGGTGTATTAGGTCTGGAGAATAACATACTAAAGGTTTCTCGAAATCGGACCACGGGATCACCCCAAAAATGCATTTTAAACAAAGATGGCGGCCAATATGGCGCCAATACAGAAAACCGTATATATCAGGTCATAGGTAAGCTAAATAACAAAATGAAGTGTCAAATTTAACATTATCAAGGTCGTGGAATCGATCTATCATAGTGGCAATAGTGTCGGAATCTTACTATCCAAGATGGCGGCCAATATGGCCGCCAAAACACAAAAATATGTATATATCAGGTCATAGGTAAGCTACAATAACAAATGAAGTGTCAAATTTAACATTATCAAGGTCGAGGAATCGATCTATCATAGTGGCAATAGTGTCGGAATCTATCCAAGATGGCGGCCAATAGCCAAAACACAAAAATATGTATATATCAGGTCATAGGTAAGCAGGCAGGCACAATTCAAGATGGCGTCCAACATGGCGGAACATGAGAAAAACAGACCTATTTATCGTAGTGGCAATAGTCTTGGAATGTTACGATACTCATTATTACTTTTATTTAACGGAAGAAACAATGTGTAAACGTAGCAGCTGAGAAAAAATTAACATTCAAAATGTTATTCGTCATCATCACTATTGTCACTGCTGTCTTCGTGACCGTCATATCGTTCCGCTACATTATTGTATTGTATTGTATTGTATATTCGTTTAATGAAATCTCCAGCTGACAAACCGCAGCTAGTTATCGCAGAGATTCTCGTCGCTGTTACATCAAAGAGCTGTTCGATTGATCCTATTCCGACCTTTCTGCTTCGTGAGATGATTGATGATCTACTGCCGTACATTGTCTCCATCTGCAATGCTTCGCTGGATGAGGCAATTCTACCGGCCAGCCAGAAGCGTGCCATTGTCAGGCCTGCCCTCAAGAAGCCTGGGCTTGATCTTTAACTTAACGTCCAGTTACAGACCCATCTCTAACCTAACCTTCATGTCAAAGCTGATAGAGAGAGTGGTCGCTGTTCAGCTGCTCCGATATCTTGAAGAGAATGGTCTGATGCCAAAACATCAGTCTGGCTTTCGCAAGGGACATTCAACCGAGACACTATCCTTGTCCGTCTTCTATCATCCATCCATCAGGCTATGGATTCGGGGGAGGGTTACACTACTGGCTCTTCTTGACGTGAGTGCTGCCTTCGATTCTGTGGATCATCAGATACTGCTTACAAGGCTTGCGGTATCATATGGGATCTCAAGCCGTGCATTGGCTTGGTTCTGCTCCTATCTTGAGGAGCGGACCATGAGGGTAGAGATTGGAGATGACAGGTCTGTCTGGGCGCCTGTTGTTTGTGGTGTTCCTCAGGGCTCAGTCCTGGGGCCACTACTGTTCATTCTCTACACAGCTGACCTCTATGATGTTGTGGCGTCGCTGGGTCCTACATCTCATCAGTTTGCTGATGACCTTCAACTTTATTTGTCCTGTCGACCTGAGGACTCGGTGGTGTGCGCGCAACAAATGCATTGTGCACTTGCGATGGTGCATGACTGGATGTCTGCCAATCGTCTTAGACTCAACCCGACTAAGTCACAGTTTATATGGTTCGGTACAACACGTTCACGTTGTGGGATTGATGCCCTTGTATCAGCATCCCTTGGTGGACAGTCTTGTGATGTGGTGAGGGATCTTGGGGTGCTTCTTGATGGTGGGCTTACGATGGCTGATCATGTGTCACATATCTCAAGGACAATTTACTATGAGCTCAGACAGATCCGAGTTATACGGAGGACGCTGTCGCTGAATACACTCTTTTGTTCTCACACGTCTTGAGTCTTGACTACTGTCATGGAGTCCTCCGGGGCCTCCCTGAGTTCTGTCTTCGTCAACTTCAGCTCGTTCAGAATGCAGCAGCCAGACTTCTGGCTGACCTGCCGAAATATTCACACATATCCGACTACATGCGTTAAATAAAAATAATAATGAGTATCGTAACATTCCAAGACTATTGCCACTACGATAAATAGGTCTGTTTTTCTCATGTTCCGCCATGTTGGACGCCATCTTGAATTGTGCCTGCCTGCTTACCTATGACCTGATATATACATATTTTTGTGTTTTGGCGGCCATATTGGCCGCCATCTTGATAGTAAGATTCCGACACTATTGCCACTATGATAGATCGATTCCTCGACCTTGATAATGTTAAATTTGACACTTCTTTTGTTATTGTAGCTTACCTATGACCTGATATATACATATTTTTGTGTTTTGGCGGCCATATTGGCCGCCATCTTGGATAGTAAGATTCCAACACTATTGCCACTATGATAGATCGATTCCTCGACCTTGATAATGTTAAATTTGACACTTCATTTGTTATTGTAGCTTACCTATGACCTGATATATACATATTTTTGTGTTTTGGCGGCCATATTGGCCGCCATCTTGGATAGTAAGATTCCGACACTATTGCCACTATGATAGATCGATTCCTCGACCTTGATAATGTTAAATTTGACACTTCATTTTGTTATTTAGCTTACCTATGACCTGATATATACATATTTTGTGTGTTGGCGGCCATATTGGCCGCCATCTTGGATAGTAAGATTCCGACACTATTGCCACTATGATAGATCGATTCCTCGACCTTGATAATGTTAAATTTGACACTTCATTTTGTTATTTAGCTTACCTATGACCTGATATATACATATTTTTGTGTGTTGGCGGCCATATTGGCCGCCATCTTGGATAGTAAGATTCCGACACTATTGCCACTATGATAGATCGATTCCTCGACCTTGATAATGTTAAATTTGACACTTCATTTTGTTATTTAGCTTACCTATGACCTGATATATACGGTTTTCTGTATTGGCGCCATATTGGCCGCCATCTTTGTTTAAATCGCATTTTTGGGGTGATCCCGTGGTCCGATTTCGAGAAACTTTTAGTATGTTATTCTCCAGACCTAATACACCAGAAAACCAACATAAAACGTTTTCTTGCAAATTTTTTGGGGTCATGTGGCATATCTATCCGACTAACTACGATAACGTTCCGCCATGTTGGACGCCATCTTGAATTGTGCCTGCCTGCAGCATATTCTGGCTTGGCACCATGACTTTTCTTATTCTATGTTAAAATACCTTTCAAACGACGTATCACACACGTTTCTTTCATTAAAGCGCCCACGGGATACCATTTGCTCCCTGACTATCATTCATTCGTTTATTCATTCATTCATAATGTGCTTCTGTGTTTCTTACTGTTCTCGGGCGGTGTTCGTAGCGTGCCACTTGGGTGAAGCCTCTGCTAAGTCACTGTTGTCTCCCGTCGACCGATAGAGAAAAGACTCTCGTCGGTGATGGAGATTGGCTGCTGCTGCTGCGGCAGATGATGACGAGCAGGATGCGGGAGTTGATACAGAGACAGATTCTGACGACCGTTCGTCCGTCGTGATGCTCACACTGCCGCGAAAGTTGGACGGCATCTTGAGGTCGATCTCGACGCTGAAGAACCAAACAATACAAAATAATACAACAGTTATTGGGGCACGGTGGTTGATTGGTTAGACCGCTCGGGTTGCAACACGTAGGTTAGAGGTTCGAGTTTTACTTAAGGCATTAGCTGCGTGTGGACCACGAGCATGCCCTTCATTCACAATGAAGAACTTTTCGCCTCAGTTTAAGATTTGTTGACCTTGAAAGCCCAATAAATAACAATGATGATGATGATGATGATGATGATGATGCTGATGATGATGATGAAGATGAAGATGATGATAATGATGATGATTATGATAGTAATAAACATGGCCCACGTAACAAACTAACAATCAATGTCTGAGATATCATAGCATGATAGCTTATACTTTCTGTATTTGTTTCATTTCAGTGTTCCACCCTCTCAAAGTGGCTTCGATGAAACAGGGACATAAAGTGATAGTGCTTCGGGTGGAGTTCCTTACGTGCAGGGTGAGGTTACACCAGGCTCAGTTAACTCCTCTCTGAAAACATAATTTTCTTTAACTCATCCCAACCCTTCTTCTCGGCTTATAAAACACATCCAAAAGGCGGATCGTTCATAATTGGACTACCTTCTAATTAAAATAATTGGTCAGATTTTATTACACCACACATATCTAGACACTTGAAGCACTCGTTTGGTTATCGGTAGCTTCAGTTCGCATGCCCCTCCCACCAGAGTAGACAGGCATCATAGCACCACTTCTATAATCATAAGAACACATTGAAATGTTCATGACTGAAGTGGTCATCGGTTTGGTTTGTTAAGCCAGCAGGCCAGCAGAATGGACATATGCCATCGCATCAGCTGTGACCGCAAAGTTGGAGAGTTGTAACATCAGAGTTATGGTTCGAATCCTTCGCTCAGAGGATCAACTATTTCAGGCAGACTCTGAGTTATTTTGCAGAACTTTAGGTATGCACCAGCCACTTCAAGAGGTCATGGTAACACCAGCTCCAGATCAAAACCATCCAGCCTTTCAGGTCACTGAACAAGACACCATACGTGCTGTCCGTTCTCTTCCATCTGGCTCTTCCGGAGGCACAGACCGGCTACGCGCACATCACATAGTGGACTTCATCAACTGTAACGAAGTTGGACCTGCAGTCCTTTCCTTTGCCATCTCTCTTATAAACCTCCTGCGAGAGAACTGTTCTCCGCAGGCTGTTGCTCCTATCCTGTTCAGAGCACGTTGTTGGCCTTACGGAAGAAGTTAGGTGGACTTCGTCCCGTTGCTATGGGCTATTTCTGGCGTCTCTGGCTTCAAAGTGTGCCAATGCCATTTTGCACTGAACCAGTTATCTAACCACTGTTCGCCAGTGCAGCCTGGAGTCTGCACCTTGGGTGGATGAGAGGCAGCAGTACATACAACCAGACGGTTGTTTTCTCGATAACCTTTTACAACGTTCAGTCCTTGTGAAGCTGGTGCGTAAGCAGGCTTTCAACAACCTCAGCCATAACTTGGCCCATAAGCATAATTATGTTGGAAGCAGTGGTTAATATAGTCTATGATTTATATCCACACTGTCATCATGCCAATGAAATGCCTTCATTTCTGAAGTACGGTGCTTTCTCTGTCTCTCTCTTGTCTGCTGGTCTTCACCAGGGTGACCCGCTAGAACATCTCCGTTTTATACTTACCTTTGCAGCTCCTGCTTTCTCGTATGTCATCTGCTCTGGTTTTTCTTATATGTAGATGATCTGACATTGGGTGGAAAGGTTTTCCTTGCAGCAAGCGATATTGAGTTCATAAAGACAGAAGCTAGCACATTGGGCTTGGCTTTGACCAGCTAAATGCAAGGTCATTTGACAAGATCCTCATATCACTCTACCTGATCCTTTGATTTATATTAAGCTCACCTGCGCTCGCCTACCTCCTCAGAGCACCCCTTTCAGTTGGCCAGACCCTCAGGTCGTCACTGGAAGATAGATGTTCTGAACTTGCGGTTGGGATATTACGATCCCCATTCATAAACAAACCCGACGCAATAATTCTTCTTCACTGTTCTCCGAATTTACTTCGGCTTCACACCCTCAGATGTTCTTCTTGTATGAACCACCCGTTTCAGGAGAGTCTTGACCTTACCCTGCAGGTCAAATGTGATACGGACACTCTCACTTCGTTTTATCAGACATGCAATAACTTCAAGTTTCATTTCCTAATAGGGATGAAGATCTGGGCATCCGACACGCATCCTCGCAAGCATTTCCTATTGTTATGGTTTCTGTCGCATGTGCCACGCCTCTACAAGCTTCTATTTAGCCATTACAGGGGCTGCAGACGACGAAATATGCTTCCTTCAGTCCAGGCCCTTTGGTAGGGCCTACATGAAATCGAACGCACCAATTCTTTGACCTTGTTACTCAAAGAAAAAAAGCTATAAGCTTTGGACCGTTCTCTGGTCACAAAAGACCTTGCCACTCTTGCAGGAGTCGATTACCTCGAGATATCACCGGGCACAAGTTACAACAGTAGCTTCATTCCACGCTGGTGATTGGCTCCTTGCCCTCCTCATAAGTGCCTGCGGTTTTTAAAACTTGACGACGAGACGATTTGTATAGCTGTGAGTTTGCTTCTTGTGGTAGGCTAGAAGTTTGCGCTATCCATAGATGTAGCTGTGGTTCAATTGTTTGGCCTATGGGTCCCATCATCCCATGGCATGGCCTGTCACCTTGGCCCCGGTAGAACAATTAAACATGCAACCCTATACCTAATCTGGTGAACCAGAGATTCGATGGCAATCACCCGAATGATGTGACGCTCATACTCTGGCGAGCTGGTTGGAATCACGCCTGAGATGTATCTGTTGAAGACACCGTGAATGAATTATATCAACTTCATACCACTGGTACTGCAGGAGCAGAGGCCGAGCTGGCAGTCCAGAGGAAGGTTGCCAAGACACTTGGTCCGTTTAATCAGCAGGGATTGGGGTTCATTGCCAAGCAGCGTCTGAAGACCAAAGGGAGATTTTTTCTTTTACCAACGTGTTGCTATAACAGCCCAACGGTTCAATGCTATCACTTTCCTCGGTACGTTTGAATTAAGAGCCAGACATCTGCCAAGACTAACCATTCCAGAGAAGCACAGAATAATCTTCTTCATGTACACCATCTGGATTTTATCCTTTGGGCACCGTTAAATAATGATGATGATAATGATGATAACAATAACACAAATAATAACAACAAGAAATACAATAAAATAGTGATAATAAAGGCTGTTGTAGATGTTGAGTTGTAAGAATAGCTAAAAATCCTCACAAAAGCAGGCTTCTATTAAATAAAGATTACAAGGCGTCATCATCATCGTCATTATGAATGTAACGGCCTGTAATGTCATCAATATGGTCGCCATCGTAACAGTGCACATTATCATGTTAATTAAGTGAAATGTTGTGACCCAGACAAGACAATCTGTCTTAAAATGGCTGCAGCATAACGTACATCTACGCCATGCAGACCCTGGACAAACAGTTGGCCTAAACGCAGTCGTTTATATGAAGTTGTGACAGAAGTTTCATCTCCAAATGTAGACTAAATTCCACTCAATGATACAAGTCGGCTCAGGCTTGTAAACAGCAATCAGAGACGAAGCCAGATGGAAAACTGGAATAGGCTATCATCAGCCAATACGCAGAATCGTCGTCCTATATATTATATATATCCTCCCATGCAATTAACACTTTAACGCCGAGAGTGCACTAAAAGCGACTGGAAAACCAGTGCAGCTCGTAGTTGAAGTGTTAAACAATTTCTTATCAGATGTACTTCAATATCGATGGCCCCTTGTGGAAAAATGAGAATAACTGAAAGAATAGAGCAGCAGCGAGGCGACACTACTGTTCTACTTGTCTTGAGGGAGTAATCTGATGGATAAAGAACGACTCCCAAAGCCCTCAACGCACCGCAGAATTTGCCATTTTTCGTTCACTTCTAAGCTGTTAGCACCTACCAAAACCTACTGCATGTTTGGAGCAGACAGAGACAATTCTAAGCGGACAATCTATGCGATCAGTGTATCTTGGCATTGCTCAGACGGGCGACGATATTGCACCACAAGGTATATCGACACAGTCCAGCAGTTTATAAGTTTATACAGAGGGGTAGGAGGACTAGGAGGGGTTGAACCAAGACAAAAAACTAACTTTAAAAATCTCAAAAATAACCTTAAAACATATTTGTTTAAGATTTACTATTATTGATTTTTCTGTTACGCGCTTTTGTGCAACTCTCGCTTTTTGTTTAGGCGCACTATAAATAACAGTCTACTAATAAAAAAGACATAAGTTTGAAGCAACTGGAAATGAAATCGAGACGTTGGCGCAAAACAGATAGAGACCATGACAAAACAGTGCCTTTACACACTGTCTCGGGTATACGAAGGCTGGGGGTGGTCCAAACTGGCGTATTGAACGTACACCCCCAACTGGATGGACTGACATTATGAGTAACTCATAAAACAAGTAATAAAGCCCGGAATCGTCTCTCTCTTCGCCCTCAAACTTCCAATCACGGGTCAGCCCATGATATATGCTCGCCGTTTTTCATAATAATCGCAATAAGTTGTGGCGTTTTGCTATCGTCCGAAGCAATATCACGTGTAGTCGTTGGTTAGTTGCTGTTTAACGACACTGCGTCATAACAGAGATGATTAGCGTCGCCCTCCTCCTTTCTCCAGGCATGGGACTGGCACTATCATTTTACTAGCAGTGACGGATATTGTAGTCAGTGTTATCGTTAGGTATCTTGTATACGGCAAAACTGACATGTTTGTCACACGCCCAAGCAAGGTTTAGGTGGATTAATCTGTACTACAGACACTCCACAGTTTAGTAGTTTGGAGGACTCTTCTTTTGAAGGTTTAAGCCATAATCAGGGACCCGGGAACCTATGGCGCCACAGGCGCCCATGCTCACCCAAATATTGACCCTGTGGCGCCAAGGCAGGGTCATGCTCACCCAACTTTTTGGAAACAGTAATACTATGAAAATAACGCAGTAATGGAACCTAACCAAAGCCGGCCAAAGCTGGCTCTGGCATTAAGCAAAGGGCAGCAGACAATCTTGTAGGATGACAAATTGTGCGAATCATGGACACTTGATACTTGGCTACTCTTTGGGCCTGAACGGTACCACATGTGTAAATGTGTTTGTCGGAAGTCGGAGGTACTGAAGTGACACGGCAATATATCATTCTACAAAGACTGGGCGGACTGTGGTTGCAGACAGGACAGCTAATTATTAAGACAGCAGTGATTATATATTAATATATATATACATGTATATATACATGTTTAGATATACACATTATATATATATATATATAAATATATAAACATAGGCACAATATTCAGTGTGTCGGCTCTCAGAGTGCCTGGAGAAATAGAGACTAGATCAGTTCTTCTCGAGACTCCATTCGAGTGTATACAGAGGATAATAAATAATTTTGAATAGGCCTAAATAAAATTGGTAAATAAAGACAGTGCAGCAATGTCTAGCGGACCGCCTTTGAAGGCATTTAAACAGTCGTTTCTTTCGTTTTGCAAGTCACCTGCTGCTGGGAGGTCTGATGGTAAGTAGGCTACAACTAAATAAATTGCATTTCACATTTATAAGCAATTCGCCACAGCGCAAATATGAGCATAAGAAAAATTTGACAAACGGCATTAGGCCTATCCCTGACAAATTCCTGTAAATACATTTTATTTTCTTCCATGCAAGAAATCCATCTTCATTGCATGTCTCATAATCGTAATAGTAATAGTAATGGTAATCTCGAGATTTCTTCAGCGCCCAGCAAGACAAGCGAAAGACGGTCCACATTTGGGTTTTAGTTGATATGTATATTCGTTTCTTATGCAAAACAGGTTGGCACACACACCGCAACCTAGGACATTAACGATGCTTATGACATCGTTGCATAGGGCCTACTGTGCGGTTTAATTTTTCTCTATCGTATTATAAGTAGGCCTAGGCCTACAGACGCTCTATAAACACTGGCTGGCGCTTTGTATAGGCCTACAGTCTACAGACGCTCTATAAACACTGGCTGGCACTTTGTATTTTTGATTGCTAAAGCAGTTATTGACTTATTGTGCTATTGTCGCCTTTTATGTTATCAATATTGAGCGTAATAAACTACCAGTGGTTGAAAAAAATGACAAAATATCGTTATAGATAATATCAGGCATAATGAATAATTTTATCCACCTTAGGTCTGAGGTCTGTGGCCTACACGGCTGAGGTTGGCTCACCCAACTTTTAAACACTTCCCGGGCCTCTGGCCATAATAAATCCCTCCTCTATATATGGCCCTACAAATTTCATATTTCCATCACCTGTGGTATGTAGAAGCAATCAGGAATTACAATTTTGTTAGCACATGTATCAGTTGTCTACTTGAAATGTTTCGTACCATTTTGAAGCTAATACCTGCCATTTGGTCCCCAGAACCGCCGCCGCAGCCGCTAATCCCTCAAGTCGAAACCAGTCGCTAAGCTACCGACTGCTAGAGACTTCGTTAACCTCATGGTACTTTGCATATTGTTTTAATTGCGGTCTTCAAGTTTCGATATTGGACGAGGGCATCAGCAGCAAGACAGGGGCAAAAGTTCCTTTAAAGGCGCTAGTCACAGTGCAATAGACTAACAGTCTAACAATCAGTCAATGTCAGAACACCAGTTCTTTACTTATTACCTGCCTGAGTGCCACGCAATCGCTTTCATGTATTGATCATGAACGGAAAGAGGTCAATCATTGCTCCTCGTGTAGCTAGCCCCTACCTGAATCTCATTCACCCATAACCATTATAAACTATAATATAATTGCATGCTCAACTCTCTACGCCCTCTGAAACTGTTTTCGTTACTGTTAGTGTTTACGTCCATCCAGCTATTTGCAGTGAACGGACTGACTTATTAAACTGCCTATAGGCTATAGCTGCTGCTTATTGTTGAATGGACTGATCCTGTGCTTCCCAACCTGCTCTACGTCTGTGAATCACCTGGCTCCAGCGACTTAGCCTTTGTGGGCGTTGAAGAAATCTCGAATTACGATTGCTCTAAGGGATCCGCAGGTGGATGACAGAATGGGTAAAAAATTGGAAAACTATCACTGCTGACTTAGGCCTATTGCTATCTTGAAAACGTTAAGTAATTCAGAAATAGTGGCAACGCGTGGTTCAATACAAGGAACGTTGCTCGTCATTAAGACAAAGACTTATAATCCCAGCAGCAGATACCTTTGCATGGAAAATCTTATAGCCTATTCAGGATCATTTATTATATTAAGGATGATTCATTCACGATTTCTTAGAACTTTCATGTACACCGAAGTGCGTTTATCAGTTAATTGAATAAAGAATATACTTACTTACTTACTTACTAACTTGCTTTAACTGAAAAAACAAATTAAATTAAGGCCAGATGCCTTTACTTTTATCTAAGCGACTTAGTCAGTTGATAAGCATGTGACTTAGTCGACTAAGTTATTAAGTCAGTCGATAGCTCTTTAAGTCAGTCGGTAATTTCTTAGCGACTGTCTCCGGGCACTATATATACTACATAATTATTATACTGTCATTGGAATAAATATAGTTAAACTGCGTTTCGTATAAGCGTGGCCAGAGAGCAATTTACAAATTAGACAGTGTGGCCTTTCAATTAGAACGGAATTGTAAAATATATGACTTAAGCAGCAAGTCGTTCACCAGAGCCTAAAAATTATGTGACCTTTAGAAAAATCCCAAAAATTGTCAGATTATTACAAGCTACCATTATGATGTCACACAGTTTCAACATTTTACTCTACCACTCGGCTACCATGGCTATTTATTTACCTTATCACTTCAACACACCCACATGCAAGACATTTTAAATACTACTACTAAATTTATATGATGGAATATTAGGAATTTGTGCTTAAAGCGCCTGTAATCGGGTTCCAATTGCTCGTGTTGCATTTCAAGGCCTGACCTTTCTATAGAACCTAGCCTCATAGCTGATCTATATAATTATACACAGGAGGAAACATTACCTTCAGAACCTGGACAGACGCAATGGCTTACAGGTGAAATTAAACCTGTAAATGCTTAAATTATGTCATTTACCTGTGGTAAACGGTAAATAGCACATAATGATTTAATATGAACGCGGGCTTCTCAGTTGGGAATCAATTTTAGAATTACAGCTGTATATATAGGCCTACTTTGTATATTAAACTAGGAAACTTAGTCGCAATCAATTCCTGCCCGAACCCTATCGCAGGCGGACTGAAAGAAATTGTATAGTTTGTTAGTCTGCTCTGTTCTATCGTCATGATAATAAAAAATGTTAATAAACAGGTCGTCATGCAGAATGGAATTTCCAGATTCCAAAGCTTGGCTTCGGTTACATAATATGAAGCATGGCTATGGTACCCCACACATAAATAGTTTACGCATGCATCTTTCCTTCTTCAGGTCATGACCTCCTATATATTGGCCAGGGACCGATAGGCTGAACTGGCCTGCAGGGGCTTCTATCCCTATACACGGCGGGCGCAAGTTGAGCCCAGTGAAAAACAGGGGGGAAAGTGTTTTTTAAATTGTTATCACACTTTCTGCAAGTTACAGAGTCTTCACTCACAGTCCTGTGAAATACCCCTTTTCTTGTATAAATATTATTAGTGTGTACCGGTCACAGTGGTCACACCGTCCGATTAAGTCGCTCAATTTTTTAACACACATAGGCCTACACGCTGTAGCTTAGGCCTACTTAATGTGTTATGGAGTTATCGCGCTTAATCGTCTGCACGACATTATCGTCTGCCATAGTCAGGGGCTTCTATCCCTATACCGGGCGGGCGCAAGTTGAGCCCAGTGAAAAACAGGGGGAGTGTTTCTTTTCAATTTTATCACACATTCTAGAAATTACAGAGTCTTCACTCACAATTCTGTGAAAGACCCACTTTTCAGTGTTTAATCTAGACGTCTCTGGGGGTAAAGTTCCCCCAGGATCGAGTTTTCCCCCCAGAAAAATTAAAGAGATGAAATTTTTGCCTCAAGAAAAATTAAAGACATGTAATTTTGTAGAATATTGTCTTGGAAAACTCTCGATACTACCCCCCTCGAAAATTCTTCTTGGAAAAAGTCTTGTTACTACCCCCTCGAATATTGTTGGAAAATTGTTGTTATTACCCCTTGAAATCCTTGGAAAACTCTCGTTTACTACCCCTTCTTGAAAATTCCTGTAAAAATTTTGTAACTCTTGTTCTTGGTAAAAACTCGTCACTACTCCCCCCGGTCGTCAACTTTTATAATAAGTTGGATCCCCCCAGAACCCTCAATTCCCCCCGACAGCAAGGGGACTAGATTAAACACTGCCCACTTTTCTTGTGTAAATTAGTGTGAACCGGTGACATCGTCCAATTAACTCGCCCAATATATATACGTCGATGGTCGAAAGCATCACGCCTTCAAGTTTAGGCCTACCAGACCTAGCGACTTAGCGGCACCATGGCGTACTATCCGTAACCAACTAACTGTAACCTTTAATTTACTTGAGCCTTATGATCCTTATCGCATTGTGAGCAACTTTCTTCTCCTTGCCATGGTGCATTAATGCTCGACTCGAGTAGATTGATGAATTTGTTACGCTTCGGCTATTGCAAATGCGAGATTCTAATCTACTTAATTCACACCCGTTGACTAGCATGCCTAAACACTGAACAACTTTACTGGTAATCCTCCATTTTAGGTGCTTTCGATAGTTATTTTGCATTGGTATCCATTGTTTATGGTCTATTTAAAATGGAAGCTGGATTGATGAAAATAAATGTTTGCCGCAATGGAAGCTGGATTGATGATTGAAATCGTCGCATAAATATAAGCTGGACTGGTGATAGGCCTATTTTAGCAGACGAAACCTATGAATTACAGACACATTTATCTAATCAGAAATGAGCTAAAACTCGTCGGCAATATGGGATCTGGGAGAGAGGGGGAGGCCCGGCGGGAGAGGGGGGAAGGAGATGGATTGAGCCCGGTTCTTTAGGGGGATAGAAGCCACTGCTGGCCTGTATGTCTGTTGTACCACAACTGTACCACTGCATCAGCGCTCGTGAATAAGCTGGTGTCCTGCGCTTAACCTTCAAGTGGCGCTACAGAAATTTTGAGATTACGAATACTACTGCTGCATGCAAGCAATATTATACCTACTGGGCTTTAAGATGATGTTACACATTGATTTCTTGCACGCATGCAAAAGACCAGAAAACAAGTTTATAAAGTGCAATTAATGGACAGTGATATAAGGCTATCAGCAGCAGGACAGCATCAAAACTGGCTTATAAGGTGCGAGTCACCTTAGTGCAATAGACTAGTAGTCTATAAGGCCATTTTTCTAGAGGATAGCAGAATACGCTGTAAATGTGCGGTTATATAATTTTTGCAATAGAAGATTATTTAAGCTACTGGTGTGAAAGACTAAAACTAGCCTCGCCAAGCGGCAGTTGCTCCAAACCTGCCCAGACTGAATCCTGGGATTCGTGCAAATCCGGTGAGTTTTGGGGGTATAGGCCTACCCGGTGTATCTTGACAAAATATATTGCGCTGGAATCCTGTTCCAATATACAACGGTTTGTGCAAGATCTGAATTGACTAGGTCTTGTAGGCCTATAATGTTTACCACTTTATATTCATGAGATACGACGTTTTCACAACTGAACGATGACCAACAGAAACATCGCAGCGATTAAGGCAAAATATCAGCTGCTGCTGCATTTTCTGCTGAGTCATTTGAATGCATGCATTCTTGATGTATCAGACTTAATGGCACCACCAAAATCTCGTCGAGAGCGAAGCCAGAGAACTTCAGCAGAGACAGGACTGGATTTTCTGTATCCTTCAAGCACTCATTCTTACTTACTTGCTTACTTACTTGTCTCGTGGATGTATAGGTTTTTACACCACGGTATAAGTCACGATGTTGTGATAAGCAACGAATTGGGCCCACGATTACTCGTGAAACTGGACCGAACGCTTTCTAATCCAAAGTGACAGCCACGGTGAAATCATCGTTAAATGAAAGTCCAATCATTTTGTATACTCGCTGTAATTATATCTGTAATAGCACCTCTTCAAGAGACTCATCAGCGGCGATATATTTGAGGTATATTCTCTGTTTTACTCAGATTTATATCCACGGAGGCCTTGCTCGCCAACACAGGGGTCTTAAAGCCTCGGGCATCAGCTGGTGGCAGTGTGAGACCAGAAAAGGTTGTCATTTCCATAGACGTTGTTCCTTAAAGGACTGCTGCAACCCGTATAGCTTCATCACTTCTAGCTCAAATCGGCTTGTGGATGCGGTTTTCAAAGCTGGTTGTGGGATTTCATATTTGCCCGACAGATAAGTTGGAACATTGATTAATGAAAAATGAATTACATCTACCTTCTAGTTACCTTCTCTCTGCAGATAATTCAGACTTAATCCTCCTTCTGGGCCATTTGCATCTCGCCGTTCTTCCATAAAATCACTTGGATGGAAATGAATTGAACATAGTTTAGATTGTTTTGTTCGGTACAGTCTTTTCGAGTATTAATCATAATTCATTTCTTACGTAGCTCTGCGTTACTGATTGGAAGGGAGTGCACCATTATTAATTTCCCCGTTATCTCCTATACCTGGGCAATAACGACATCCACTGTTACAGCCGACACTCAACACTAATTAACCATTTTAAAATTTATCCAGAACAAAACTACGAATATAATCTACGTGGGGTAGGCCTGCTTTGCAACAGTGACCTGCTTGTATGTAAAAGCACCTTCATCCACAGGTAATCCAAGAGAACTATAGGCAAAAACGGACATACAGTCTAACCTATAGACTAAGCAACGCACGCGTGAACAATATAAAGCATGATCTAGATTCAAGAATTTTCTTTTACAAATAATCCACTGCCACTCCACCACTGCCCATACACTTCTAGCTAACAATCTATGCCGTATTATGCCATACCAACGGTGAGAACTGCTCAAAATGATTTCTGCCATAACGTAAACTCTGGATCCCTCCATTTATCTATCCATCCATCTATCCATCCATCTATCTATCCATCCATTCATCATCCATCCATCCATCCATCCATCCATCCATCCATCCATCTATCCATCCATCCATTCCATCTGAAATTCTATCATCCATCCATCCATCTAGGTCTAATCCATCCATCTATCCATTCTATTCATCTCATCCATCTATCGGGTCCATTCATCCATTCATCCATTAAAAGGATCGATTCCACATTAACCATCCATTCATCCATGCATCCATCATCATCAGTCTCATCTCAGATCAGATCTGTCTATCCATCCATTCATGTCAACATCTATTATCCATCCATCATTCATCCATCTGGTCATCCATCCATCCATCCATCCATCATTCATCCATCCATCCATCCATCCATCCATCCATCCATCATCATCCATCAGATCCATCCATCCATCCATCCATCCACATCCATCCATCATGTCCATCAGATCATCCATCCATCCATCCATCCATCCATCCATCCATCCATCCATCCATCCATCCATCCATCCATCCATCCATCCATCCATCCATCAGAAAACTATCAGACACAGTTACACGTATATGTTCAAATGGAGACTGAAAATGACCTGTCAAAGTGCCTGGGCCAACTGAGATTGCGGGGACACCTGAGAAGACGGGATGACCTGTGGCTGTCAGTCCTGGCTCTAATATATAGAAGTCCATGTACAGGCCTAATGTTATCCTTGATTTTTAAAATCAATATTGTTTCTCACTACGAAGGTCACTATATAAAATATTTATCGCTACTCTAGTATGGCATAGATTATATATATATTATATATGCATGTTTAATAGTCTCGCCTTATTTAAAAAACGAACAGGTGCAATGAGTTACGGCTACCGCTGATTACCATATGATAATCGACCTAACCGTAAGATTGACAATTCAGAGCACTTAAAAACGCTTTAATTTATACATAGAATTTCACAAAAATTAGAATGATAGATTTTCAAGGACTTTAAAATACTATAAGCTTTCTGAAGATCTTATCCTTCTATAGGCCAGCTTTAAACAAGCGTCGTTGTAGCATTTCCAATGTCATCCACTGGGGGGTTCCATAGAGTAAGTGGTAACATCACTGGCGTGAAGAGCATTAGGAAGCGGGATCGCTTCCCCACAAAAGGTTCATTCAGCCTATAATTCGCAAGATGGCACGTTGTTAAAATGAGATGTAGGGACGTGATGGGCGCCTTGCTGACTGCCGCCTTACGGTTAAATTCCGACTCCTGTAATAACGTGACCAGCCAGTTCATTTCACCAGAGTTGTAATCATACTGCATTTATCGGTTTGAATTAATAAATAATAATAATAATAATATTATTATTATTGACTATTATTATTATTATTGTTACCATTATTTATTATTATTATCCTGTTGGAGGCAACCACTTCCGCTGGAGGCATAAAAACGATATTCTCGTTCCCTCTCGACTTCCATTCGTAAGGTTTTAAAACTGGAAGTAAGTCATGAGCAATTGGGATTTTCGTTCCTGGATGATTCTGAGAATGAACGGGAAAAAGGAAATCCGATTCCATTCAATTAGAACGGAATTTAATTCCGTCCAAATCGAATTATCCAGGACACTGCATGCGGTAATTCTGTTTCCAGGGATCAGAATTCCGTCCGAATTGGCGTTGAAATTGTCTAATGTTATAATAGCATTATAGGAACACCAAAATAGTGGCTAGACGTAAAAAGCAGGTCAAAACATCACGAATCTGAATTATTTCCGTTAATTATTATTATTATCATTTTAAGCAAATTGTCTGGAAGGGCCCTACTCATCTGTCTTATTATTATTATTATTATTATTATTATTATTATTATTATTATTATTATTATTTATTATTATTATTAATTACATTAATTAATTATTATTATTATTAATANGAATTGTAAAATATATGACTTAAGCAGCAAGTCGTTCACCAGAGCCTAAAAATTATGTGACCTTTAGAAAAATCCCAAAAATTGTCAGATTATTACAAGCTACCATTATGATGTCACACAGTTTCAACATTTTACTCTACCACTCGGCTACCATGGCTATTTATTTACCTTATCACTTCAACACACCCACGTGCAAGACATTTTAAATACTACTACTAAACTTATATGATGGAATATAGTATATTAGGAATTGTGCTTAAAGCGCCTGTAATCGGGTTCCAATTGCTCGTGTTGCATTTCAAGACCTGACCTTTCTATAGAACCTAGCCAGGCTAGCCTCATAGCTGATCTATATAATTATACACAGGAGGAAACATTACCTTCAGAACCGGGACAGACGCAATGGCTTACAGGTGAAATTAAACCTGTAATTGCTTAGATTATGTCATTTACCTGTATAAAAAAGGTAAATAGCACATAATGGTTTAATATGAACGCGGGCTTCTCAGTTGGGAATCAATTTTAGAATTACAGCTTTGTATATACTTTGTATATTACATGCAAACTAGGGAACTTAGTCGCAATCAATTCCTGCCCGAACCCTATCACAGGCGGACTGAAAGAAATTTTATAGTTTGTTAGTCTGCTCTGTTCTATCGTCATGATAATAAAAAATGTTAATAAACAGGTCGTCATGCAAATGGAATTTCCAGATTCCAAAGCTTGGCTTCGGTTACATAATATGAAGCATGATTATATACCCTACACATAAATAGTCTACGCATGCATCTTTCCTTCTTCAGGTCATGACCTCCTATACACCGTGTCTCAATAAAAACTGTGCTAAATTGTTTCTGTCAGAACTTCGTCAAATTTCCACCAATTTTTTAATAAGTTTTGATAGGTAGATGGCAAAATGGCTGAAATTTTATGTTATGCATAAATTTTCCACCTCACCTGACTCATATCACCGCACTACCTTGTTAAACACAGATGTACCAATTTTCATATAACGCTTACATTTTAACAATTAGAGTGCTCAGATTTTGTTCATCAGTTCGTTAGAGGGCATCAAAGTGAATGGGGCATACTATCGCGACAACCTTCTTGCCCAGAAGCTACTGCCAGACATACGCCGGATATCCCAGGGCGAGTTTTTTGTCTTTCAACAGGATGGCGCCCCGGCGCATCGAGCACGCGACACTGTCTCTTTCCTGGAGCGAGAAACGCCCGACTTCATACCTCCAACACTGTTGCTGCCGAATTCACCGGATCTGAACCCAGTCGACAATAGCATATGGAGTGTGCTGCAGGAGAAGGTTTACCGCTCCAGTATAGCCAACGTCGACGAACTCAAAACGCGTCTGATCGACGAGTGGGCGCGCTTTGACCAGTCGATCGTTGATGCTGCTATCGGCCAGTGGCGTCGCCGTCTAAGCCGCTTGTGTCCGTGCAAGCGGGGCACATTTAATTGTTATGACAGATCTGCTTAAAGTGTTAGAATTGGTGCTCAAAATGTGCCCCCGCTTACACGGACACAAGCGCTTAGACGGCGACAAAATCTGAGCACTCTAATTGTTAAAATTTAAGCGTTACATGAAAATTGGCACATCTGTGTTTAACAAGGTAGTGCGGTGATATGAGTCAGGTGAGGTGGAAAATTTATGCATAGCATAAAATTTCAGCCATTTTGCCATCTACCTACCAAATGTTATTAAAATTGGTGGAAATTTGACGAAGTTCTGACAGAAACAATTTAGCACAGTTTTTATTGAGACACGGTGTATATTGGCCAGGGACAGAAAGGCTGAACCGGCCTGTACGTCAGTTGAACCACTACGGTACCACTACATCAGCCACTGGCCTTCCTCTAGAGCTGCGTCTACACCCTGGGAGTCTGCCTGAAACTTCCTTACTAAACTAAAACTGTTCTTTTGGGCGCGTTGAGTCGGGAGCGCCTCTGAGCAGTTTCCCTTGAAGCGGCGCTATGAATGAACGGACGAATGAATGAATGAATCAGCTGTGAATAAGCTGGTGTCCTGCGTTAACTTTCAAGTGGCGCTACAGAAATTGTGAGAGTACGAATAGGCTACTACTTCTTCAAGCAAGCAATGTTAGACCTACTGGGCTTTAAGACGATGTTACACATTGATTTCTTGCACGCATGCAAAAGACCAGAAAACAAGTTTATAATGTGGATATGCAAAGTGCAATTAATGTAAAGTCATATAAGGCTTTCAGCAGCAGGACAGCATAAAAACTGGCTTATAAGGTGCGAATCACCTTAGTGCAATAGACTAGTAGTCTATAAGGCCATTTTTCTAGAGGATAGCAGAATACGCTGTAAATGTGCTGTTATATAATTTTGCACTAGAAGATTATTTAAGCTACTGGTGTGAAAGACTAAAACTAGCCTCGCCAAGCGGCAGTTGCTTCAAACCTGCCCAGACTGAATCATGGGATTCGTGCAAATCCGGTGAGTTTTTGTGGTAGCCTATAGACCTACCCAACGTATCTTGACAAAATATATTGCGCTGGAATCCTGTTCCAATATACAACGGTTTGTGCAAGATCTGAATTGACTAGGTCTTGTAGGCCTATAATGTTTACCACTTTATATTCATGGGATACGACGTTTTCACCACTGAAGGATGACCAACAGAAACATCGCAGCGATTAAGGCAAAATATCAGCTGCTGCTGCATTTTCTGCTGAGTCATTTGAATGCATGCATTCTTGATGTATCAGACTTAATGGCACCACTAATCTCGTCGAGAGCGAAGCCAGAGAACTTCAGCAGAGACAGGACTGGATTTTCTGTATCCTTCAAGCACTCATTCTTACTTACTTGCTTACTTACTTGTCTCGTGGATGCATAGTATTTACACCAAGGTATAAGTCACGATGTTGTGATAAGCAACGAATTGGGACCACGATTACTCATGAAACTGGAAAGACCGAATGCTTTCTAATCCAAAGTGACAGCCACGGTGAAATCATCGTTAAATGAAAGTCCAATCATTTTGTATACTCGCTGTAAATATATCTATAATAGCACCTCTTCAAGAGAGACTCATCAGAGGCGATATATTTTAGCTATAGTCTCTGTTTTACTCTGATTTATATCCACGGAGGCCTTGCTCGCCAACACAGGGGTCTTAAAGCCTCGGGCATCAGCTGGTGGCAGTGTGAGACCAGAAAAGGTTGTCATTCCCATAGACGTTGCTCCTTAAAGGACTGCTCCAATTAACCGTATAGCTTCATCACTCTAGCTCAAATCGGCTTGTGGATGCGGTTTTCAAAGCTGGTTGTGGGATTTCATATTTGAGCGACAGATAAGTTGGAACATTGATTAATGTAAAATGAATTACATCTACCTTCTAGTTACCTTCTCTCTGCAGATAATTCAGACTTAATCCTCTTTCTGGGCCATTTGCATCTCGCCGTTCTTCCATAAAATCACTTGGATGGAAATGAATTGAACATAGTTTAGATTGTTTTGCTCGGTACAGTCTTTTCGAGTATTAATCATAACTCATTTCTTACGTAGCTCTGCGTTACTGATTGGAAGGGAGTGCACCGTTATTAATTTCCCCGTTATCTCCTATACCTGGGCAATAACGACATCCACTGTTACAGCCGACACTTAACACTAATCAACCATTTAAAAATTTATACAGAACAAAACTACGAATATAATCTACGTGGGGTAGGCCTGCTTTGCAACAGTGACCTGCTTGTATGTAAAAGCACCTTCATCCACAGGTAATCCAAGAGAACTATAGGCAAGATCTAACCTATAGACTAAGCAACGCACGCGTGGACAATATAAAGCATGATCTAGATTCAAGAATTTTCTTCTACAAATA
Source organism: Aporrectodea caliginosa (assembly GCA_020284085.1). Lineage (NCBI taxonomy): Eukaryota > Metazoa > Annelida > Clitellata > Crassiclitellata > Lumbricidae > Aporrectodea > Aporrectodea caliginosa. Next base: position 56,052 of record JACEVL010000845.1, read on the forward strand.
ATCCACTGCCACTCCACCACTGCCCATACACTTCTAACTAATAATCTATGCCGTATTATGCCATACCAACGGTGAGAACTGCTCAAAATGATTTCTGCCGACGTAACTCTGGATCCCTCCATCCCTCCAACTATCCATCCATCCATCCATCCATCCATCCATCCATCCATTAATCCATCCATCCATCCATCCATCCATCCATCCATCCATCATCCATCCATCCATCCATTCATCCATCCATCTATCCATCATATCTATCTATCATATCTATCTATCTATCTATCTATCTATCTATCTTATCTATCTATCTATCTATCTATCTATCTATCTATCTATCTATCTATCTATCTATCTATCTATCTATCTATCTATCTATCTATCTATCTATCTATCTATCTATCTATCTATCATCTATCTATCTATCTATCTATCTATCTATCTATCTATCCATCCATCCATCCATCAATCTAGTATCTATCTATTCATCTATCTATATCCATCCATCCATCTATCCATCCATCCATCCATCCATCCATCCATCCAATCCATCCATCCATCCATCCATCCATCCAACTATAGACACAGTTACACGTATACATGTTCAAATGGAGACTGAAAATGACCTGTCAAAGTGCCTGGGCCAACTGAGATTGCGGGGACACCTGAGAAGACGGGATGACCTGTGGCTGTCAGTCCTGGCTCTAATATATAGAAGTCCATGTACAGGCCTAATGTTATCCTTGATTTTTAAAATCAATATTGTGTCTCACTACGAAGGTCACTATATAAAATATTTATCGCTACTCTAGTATGGCATAGATTATATATATATTATATATGCATGTTTAATAGTCTCGCCTTATTTAAAAAACGAACAGGTGCAATGAGTTATGACTACCGCTGATTACCATATGATAATCGACCTAACCGTAAGATTGACAATTCAGAGCACTTAAAAACGCTTTAATTTATACATAGAATTTCACAAAAATTAGAATGATAGATTTTCAAGGACTTTAAAATACTATAAGCTTTCTGAAGATCTTATCCTTCTATAGGCCAGCTTTAAACAAGCGTCGTTGTAGCATTTCCAATGTCATCCACTTGGGGGTTCCATAGAGTAAGTGGTAACATCACTGGCGTGAAGAGCAGTAGGAAGCGGGATCGCTTCCAGCAACCCTACCAAAAAGGTTCATTCAGCCTATAATTCGCAAGATGGCGCGTTGTTAAAATGAGATGTAGGACGTGATGGGCGCCTTGCATGACTGCCGCATACAGTTAAATTCGACTCCTGTAATAACTTGTGATCATCCGTTCATTCTGATTTGTAATCATACTGCGTTTATCGGTTTGAATTAATAAGCTAATATTAATAATAATAATAATAATAATATTATTATTAATATTATTATTATTATTATTTATTATTATTATTACTACTATTATTAGTATTATTATTATCCTGTTGGAGGCAACCACTTCCGCTGGAGGCATAAACGAAATTCTCGTTCCCTCTCGACTTCCATTCGTAAGGTTTTAAAACTGGAAGTAAGTGAGGAGAAATTGGGATTTTCGTTCCTGGATGATTCTGAGAATGAACGGGAAAAAGGAAATCCGATTCCATTCAATTAGAACGGAATTTAATTCCGTCCAAATCGAATTATCCAGGACACTGCATGCGGTAATTCTGTTTCCAGGGATCAGAATTCCGTCCGAATTGGCGTTGAAATTGTCTAATGTTATAATAGCATTATAGGAACACCAAAATAGTGGCTAGACGTAAAAAGCAGGTCAAAACATCACCGAATCTGAATTATTTCCGTTAATTATTATTATTATTATCATTTTAAGTAAATTGTCTGGAAGGGCCCTACTCATCTGTCTTATTATTATTATTATTATTATTATTATTTTTTTTTTGCCCGAGGTATTATTATTATTATTATTATTATTATTATTATTATTATTATTATTATTATTATTATTATTATTATTATTATTATTATTATTATTATTATTATTATTATTATTATTATTATTATTATTATTATTATTATTATTATTATTATTATTATTATTATTATTATAATTACAGTTACGATATATTTTGAGTACAAGAGCATCGTGAGTCATGACACACGAGCTATTCCTAAATCCCACTCGGATTTCAGAATGTCCACGATGGTCAACCTTTCGCCCAGAAGGCTTAATTATCGATCTCCACGGCAGTCAACAAGCCTTGCCACTCCTAATCCCCCGTCTAACCGATTAAAGGCATCGTCAAAACACGGACATCTGATGAATCCATCCTAAACAGATATGATATATCTAGGCCTATGTGCATTGTCCTGTGGATATATATATACGCAAGCATGGCTTCCCCGTGGCCGTGAGTGTATAAGTAATCAGTACTTTATATATAGCAGCACTTTCGGGTTTTCGTGTGCATCTTCGTCAACATCTTATGAGTGGCGCAGTACAGTTGCATCGACATTACGAGCTGCAGAAAGCTTTCAATGAGGACAATACAGATGATAATTATGAAGCACCTGTCGATTGTCCGAGTAAGGTCATTCCACCTGGCCGTTGACTCACTTCCCAGGCAGTTCCCATGACCGCCCCAGGCGCGCATCTTAGGTGTTGCGAGGTGGACATGTAGAGGCATGCCAATTCTTCGCCTCTACGCAGAGTGAGAATTGCCGGGGGTTGTGGGTTCAACCCCCCCCCAAGTCTTTCTTACTACCCCATTGTTAAGTCTTCATTTCACACCCTAAATTCACATGAATCAAAGACTGACCACAGTCTTGTTGCTACAATTCTCATACTGCCTCTACGGCCACAGGTCCGCCATTTCAAGGCACTGCCGAACTATGCAAAACCTTCATGGCAATCTTCATAGTGAGCGAGTGCCTGATTAAACCCAATACATGTGGATAGGTTTAAGCACACGCTATGTAAGATGAGATCAGCAGTCTTACTATTTCTGCCTCTTCTGTATAGCATTCGGAGAAACAGGTCGTCGAATGATAATTATACTGCTAGGAAATGTTTGTCTTTATTTTAACCAAAGGACAAAAGAGGCATCTGACTGTGGATCCAGCATTATAACTGACTAGGTGTTTACCCGTCCTAATACGGTTGAACAGAATTAAAAAATCTTTGACCTTGACCCGGAACTGAACCTGACCTTAACTACCTCACCGACTTTGATTTGACTGAGCGCCTATAAATAGTGTATTGTATTGCATTTTCGTTTATTTCATAACTATAGTTATAGTGTTAGAGACTATACTATTATAGCTTTAGGTACTGCACTGTTCAGCACTATAATTATGTATAGTTCTAATAGAGCAAAATTGGATTGGTTTATAGTGCTGTAGTCTGGTTGTCGTGACTTGGTTGTTTGGGCGCTAAAGAAATCCAGGGAATACAATATAATGGAAGATATGACTGAACTCTGACTAAACATGAGAAATGCACCGGACTTGATAAAAGACCCATCGACATGTTGCGCCGATCGCCACCAACTAGGCTTTCATCAGGAACTGAAGATAATGACATTGTTTTGCAGCATGTTTACATAAGCTTTCGACAAACCGGTACTCTATCTAAAGACATAAACATAGAATGTATACGCAGTCGCGACTGCACTCTCTCATCCACAGCAGTGAATATGAAGCACCTTTACTCAGGGAACAACTGCAGACATAAATACAATGCAATACATGTGTCCATACTGTTGTACTCGGCAGACGTCAGAGTTTTGGCTCAGACAATTATAGACACCGTTAGCTGAAGCCAGATGGTTGGAATTATGGCTGAAGTTACGACGCCTCCCTTTTTGATGTAGGCTTTTGCTTATTTATTTTACATGCATAGTAACAAAACTGTCAATTTGGAAAAGATTCACCAGAACGGTAATTCTGGCTAAAGGTTAAGCTTTGCAAGGAAATAATCATCAGGCGGCCTGGTATCGAACGTCCTTCAGACCACAAACTGCCTCCTCTACCCGGTATTGAGCAGCTGGATAGTGTCAAGCTGCTTGGAATCATCCTGCAGTCTAATCTTTCTTCTTCGAATCATGCTAACTACATTCTTAGTCTATAATATACTAACGATACTTTCTTATAAATCAGTTAAGACAGCAGGGCGTACATATCTCGAAGCTATAGACGTCATTTTCAGACTATAGTTCTTTCTAGAATTATGTATGCACTACCTGCCTATAGGCCTACTAGATTTCTCATCTCACGTGATATTGCTCGCATTAATGAACTCTGTAACAGGCTTGCAGATGGCAAATATGTGAGAAGATCCATACTGCAGAAGAGCTGATTGCTCGAGCAGACAGGTATCTCTTCCAGAAAGTGCACTTCCTTGGCCACTGCTCCGTGAGGACAAGTACTTACTTCGAAAGAGAGGACATACTTTCATGCGGCCTTTTGTTAAATCTTAATATTGTTTTCAAGTAGTTTCGTTAATCGATGCATATCTGGTTATATTTAGCTATTGTGCATGACATGTGTGACTTTATAATCTGCTCCTGCTGTAATTTATTTTAAAAATGTATGTAATCGTTGTATAGTACATGTCGGCCTGGCAGATGCAAATAAAGGCTACTTATTTACTTACTTGCTTACTTATTTACTTACTTACTTACGTGAATGCAATAGTCAGCTGCACTCCTTCTCTCGTCAACTCGTCTCGTTGGATTTGTGAAATTTTTGCCACTGTTTTAAGTGAAGGGTACGAAATCACGACTATTCAAAGTTCTCGAACTTGTGAGAGTAATAATAAGTCTGAGCCAGCGTCAAAGGTTCTAGAAATGTCTATGAGAACTCACTCTTAAATAATTGATTTACAAAGCGTGAATTCACGCTCAGGACCGACACCTTTATCACCATGAACATGGACGAGCTTAATATTTTACTGGGGATGGGATGAACGAACGTCTTCTAAACGATGTATAAATCAAGCCCAGCAGCCAACACTCACAATCAGCCAGTGCAGGGTAGACGTCCTTGACCTACCTATAGAAAAGAACAATGATTGCAGCGTCTGGTGCATGGGGTCATCTTGAGCGGATCCGTATGAAAATTAACCTATAGAACAGTTTTCTGGTAAAAACTTCCATCACCCACTACAAATTGGTCAGGAGTTGTCGTGATGGGGACGAAACCGAACACCGTCTTGATTTTTTACGATTGTGGTTCAACTTTTGTCCAGGGTCGGACTCCAACTTCCCGGATAATCCACCCCTGCTCGTCTCATCTCATTTCAACCCAAGACTGACCTAGTTTCGTTTGGTATGTCTGTCTGTAACCAGATAATAATGATCTTAAATACAATCGGAACTTGCCTGAAATTCGAAGCGGACGAATCGTTAGCGAGTCGCTTCGTCGACCCTGAGATCGGTTGGAACTTGGTGACCCTTCGGGGACTGATGATGCTCGGACTGAGGCCACACATCGACGGAGGGATCGACCTCGACGTCAAGTACGTCTGAACCTCGAAGACGGACGACGAAGACTGATTGGGAGATTTCATATGTGCCACTCCTGATCGAATCGAGTTGCGATTTGCCTGGAGTCGTTCTTGAACAGCGGATTCGAGCGACGAGGACCAGGATCGATACGAGTCCTCCCTTCCCCTAGGAGCGGAAGAACCCACCGTTGCTGCGGCGCTGGGCGTGTAGAACACATCCGATGTGTCCGACGTCTTATGTCCGATCCAGCCTCTCGAGGTGACCGATGAGGTGCTGATCCGTCTGTCATCGTCCACAGATCCGGTCTCTCCTCCTCCGCGGAGGTAGGTGTCCACGGACCTCGGACTGAAGTTGAACCACGAGGACATCGCAAGCGTCCTTCTTCCACCGCCGCCGCCGACGCGTGACAATATCCTGCGATTGGGCGATCAACCGATTTTCTACTATCTGGCGAAAAGCGTTTCTTTCGTGTCGCCAGTTGCTGTGGGTGCATCACACGACGTCACATCAACAGACGAACACGCGATGGCGCCACTCTCGACTGAGTTGATGACGCCCCTCTCGACTGAGTTATTCTGACTACAACGCTGTCTTGTCTAACACGACCCGAGTTACGTGGACTTTCAAGTGGCTGAGACTATCTGTCATTGTAACAGCATCGCGATTCTCTAGATAAATGCCTCGAGAAATGGTTCAATATGAATTACAGAGCGCGATAAATCATGAGCGAGATATAGGTGTTTGCAAATTGAACGGCCGCAATCCCTGTAGTCGTTAAGTCGCGATTGCCCGACCGGGTGCGCTACCTTTATAGTCAATCTGCCTAAGAGAGTGTTTATACCTTCGATTGTTCGACCTTCGTGGGCTGCTCTCAAAGAGTAGGCGAGAAACTGTTGAGTCGGTTACTACTAGTTGAGCGGTGAGGCAAACGTATGGGCGCGAGATTTCATCGGTCGGCGTGGGCAAAGTCGGTTGATAAAGGCCTTCCCGGAACCCTTCCGTTCACCTATGGGGCCAGCCCCCGCGGGCACGCTAGGCAGGCAGGGGACGGGACCGACCGACGGTCTACGTAAACAGGAGCTTCCTGTTGAGCAAAGCCAGCAACACCGATGAACAACATTCTTCGTCGAAAGCCGGCGTTGGCTCCCAGCAGCTGGTTGGTCCTGAGGCGTCTATTGATATGGCTGCTGCTGCTGCTGCTGCTGCTGCTGTTGCTGCCATGGATGAATGCGGGCGGCGGCGCTGAAGGCGCTCTGTCTGCTGCGTCCAAATGCGTTGTATCCTCTGCGACTATATATACTCGAGCAGCAAGCGCCGCAGCTGCTGCTGCTGCTGGTCTCTTTAGGTGCATTGCATCTTGGATTTATGGATACGTACGAGCGTATATATATACGTATATATATATATATATATATATATGCACACATACATGGGCTACATATTTATGAATATACATGCATATATATATGCACAGCATTATATACATTTATGCAATCATACATACATACATACGTACATACGCACATACATATATACAATTATACATACATATATACATATAATATATATGCATTATGCATACGTAGTTACGTACCTACATGTACATGCATTCTTACGTACATACAGACACACATACAGTGCATACATACATACATACATACATACATACATGTATACGTATTTACATACATACATACATACATATATACATACATACATACATACATACATACATACATACATACATACATACATACATACATACATACATACATACATACATACAAACATACATACATACATACATACATACAATGTCATACATACATACATACAGTACATACATACGTACATACATACTTACGTACTTACAAACATAGGGACATAACAACATGCATATATATATATGCACAAGTATACATACATACGTACATGCATACATACAAACATAGCGACATACATAGGTCTGCGTGTGTACATATATACATAATATATTTGCTTAGGCCTATTTCATGGCTGCTATGAGTTGTCCGGTTGTGTTTCTAATTATATGTAATCTGATTGTCACGTTTTTATTCTGCAATTTATTTTTGTGTCCGACAATCTGTCTCTGCTTTCTGACAAACGTTCTCCACTATCCGATCCGACGGCCAAAACAAACGGCGTCTTCAGATGCTCGCCTTGATGGGAAAAGTCAGCCTCCTCCTCCTCCTCCTCCTCCTCCTTCTTCTTCTCCTCCTCCCTCTTCTCCTCCTCTTCTCCTTCTCCTTTTCTTCTCCTCCTCCTCCTCATCTTCCTCCTCCTCTCCTCATCTTACTCCCTCCCATCCTTCCTTCTGAACTTAAAGACGCACATGGAAGAGAGAGAGAGATAGAGAGACAGAGAGAGAGACAGACAGACAGAGAGACAGAGAGAGACAGACAGACAGACAGACAAAGACAGAGACAGACAGAGACAGACAGACCGAGACAGAGACAGCGACAGAGGCAGAGGTAGAGACAGACAGAGAGAGAGACACAAAAAGAGAAAGACAGAGAGAAGAAAAAGGAAGAGGATGATACGGAGAAAGTGGAGGCAGCTTTGGACGTCATCAACGGCCAACGCCAACACGAGACCCCTTCTCGCGTGCAACACAAACCCAGGCTCCACCAGAGGCAATGGCCTAAGGATAGAAGAGACTTATGCTGAACCTCCAATCAACCTCCCTCTCCACCTCCTCTCCACCCTTTCTCCTCGCCTCCGTTACCTTCTTCTCTCCTTCCTCCTCCTTAGCTTTTTTATCCTCATCCTCGTCTTCTATATCCTCCTCATCCGCTTCTTCCGTCTCCAATTCATTGTCCTCAACTTCCTCTTCCCATGCTTCCTCCTCCTGCTACTCTTCCTTCTCCCAGTCCTTCTCTTTCACTTCCTCCTCCTCTTCCTCCACATGCGCTTCCTTTACCTCCTCCTCCTCTCCACCCTTCTCCTCGTCCTTGTCCTCGTCGTCGTCCTCCTCCTCTTCCTCCTCCTCCTCTCCATCATCCTTCTCCGCTCCTCCCTCTTTCTCTTCTCCTTCTCCTCCGCAGCTTGCCCGAATGCATGCAGAAGATAATTAAATCTTAGATAAAAGCCGTTGAGTCTATATATATATATATATATATGTCATGGTCGCTTTCTGCTGGCATCAAAAAGACAAAGACAACGCGCTTATAAAAACGATCATATAGGCCTTAATCTAGGCCTCTAGTCGCAGAGGCCCACGTGCCACGCAAAGGAAACACGAACCACGTTCTTCCTAGGACTATACAATATTAACAAGCTTTACTACATATGCCGAAATATTTACAGCAATATTATTCCTCTGTTTACCGGTAAACATCCCCTTGATGCGTGAAATCTAATATTGCAGATAATGCCCTTGTTAAAAGGCACTCGCAAATTATTTATTCTGCGTTGCAACCAATTCAACATCTAGCCGGTAATTTTAGTCTTCAAGAAACATTCAAGATGTCTGATCTGCAAGGTATCAGACCATTCAAATTGCCCTTAGTGACTCAACCGTCTCTCTCTTTCGTCTGTCTCCTTGTCTGTCTTCGTGTTCATATGGCCGTGTGACCTTCTGTCCGTCGGCTGTTTTCCAATAGTCTGCGGTGTCTACGCGCTCCGAGCCACTCTCCATATTTTACTGTCCTGCTGCCTGCTTTGTCTCTAATTTCTCGGCTTATATCTGATTCGTATCGGAAGTCATCAAGTGCAAATTACGTGCTTATATAAAGCTGTATACGGGCCTATTATCCTACTATAGATTATATATATATATATATATATTGCATAGCACGCATAAATAATAGGACTTGCATATCAGCGTGTGCATTATGTGTATTATATTCTGCCGCTGTATATTAATGTGTTGAACAATATAATAGTGTCGTATACTTATGCTCAGCGCTATAATATATATATATATCTGTATATATATATATATATATCTGTGTATATATATATGTAAATATTATAGTGCTTCTGTCCACGGTTATATATATATATATATATATATATATATATGAATGTATATTGATCTTTACGGGCCTGGATTCAACCTCTCGAGAAACTAATAAACGGTTGCTGAGGGTGAATCTGGGACTTTAATTGAAATTTTTATTTCGTTATAGATGATTGCGTATGCATCACTGCTTGTATAATCGAGAAATACTGCTCTGTCGCATCAGTGGTCGCACGTGCTTAAAAAACATGTATACATGAATACATTATTATGCGTACCTATAAACAGAGGCCTGGACCTGAACTAGTGCGAATTATATTATAGAGAAAAACGAATGGGACGGTACTTTTGCATGGTACAACCGTACAGAAATGCTACTATTGTGAATGTACGCCAAATGTTGTTAGGGAGGTTTAGCATAATTATTATTGTTGCCGCTGACAATCTTTGCACAAGATTGGCATTCGAACCTGATGACATGAGAGTAGCAGGAAACAAATTCGGAGGGGGTTTTAAGTTTTCAGGGCTTCCATTGGAAATCGTCGTATTTTTCTACATTTTTAATTTTTAATAACAGTAATGCATTTATTTCGTGGTTTGAACCCGTAAAACCACTCCATATAGATACGCCCATGCATGATGAGGAGATGAAATCAGTTAGTTTTAAAATTTCTCATCAGTTTCATGCGCTCTGCTACGGTCCACTCTAGGTTCTTTGCCCGTGTTGGCCCATCAGCTTGGAACTCTCCTCCCCAGTCTCTTCGCCTTGAGTTACTAGCCCTCTCACCTTCCCAGTTCCGGAGACGCCTTAAGACTTTCCTGTTCGCTGACTCAGGCACTGACGCAGGTCGAGAGCGCTGCTGATTTCTGAGCGGCGCTATATAAATGATCGGTTGCAATTACAATTCAACGCAGCTGATCGATAATGTGGTCTTTGGATCGAATTATTTCGCCTCATCCCCCGTAGCAGCTGCTCTGCCTCCTATCTCTGGTCTCTCTGGCAACCCCACTCGGACCTTCACTGGACAATAGTGGACATCGAGCTCTGGACAACCCCTCTGATACGACGCAGCGCTCTTGAATAAGATGGTGCTTTGCGCGTTTGTCTTTAGAGTAGCGCTTTTGAAATTTTGAAACTATGATTACGATTACGATCAGGTAACGATCGAAGAACACGCAGAAGCCTCTGACTGACTGGTTGATTGATTGGAAGAATGATTGATTGAATAATTGATTGAATGAATGAAATAATGACTTGCCGACAGACTGATTGAGTGGCTGATTGGATGGTTGGATGGTCTAAGGGACTCTAAGAGAGCTGAATTTCATGCACTGGATGAGATGGATGTAAGAAAAATGTAAATAGAATTAATTAATTAATTCTTTCATTCGTCAATTCACAATCCTCAAACTATTTAGTCATTTTCATATTCGTTTTCGTAAGTTTCTGAGTTCATTATTTATTTATTTATTTATTTATTTATTCATTCATTCATTTTCTTTCATTGATTGATTGATTGATTGATTGATTGATTCATTGATTCATTCATTCATTCATGCATTCATTCATTCAAGTCTTGTCTATGTGTTGCTTACTGTTCTCGGATGGCGTTCGTATCGTACGACTTGGGTGAAGCAGCAGCACCAGCCTCTGGTAATTCGCTGTTGTCTGCCGTATACGACCGGTCCGTAGAGCAGGGTTCCTCGTCGGTGATTGAGACTGGCTTCTGCGGCGGACGATGACAAACAACACGCAGAAGAAGAAGAAGAAGATATTCCGGAGGCAGAGTCTGACGAGATAGTTCGTCAGTTCGTTCGGCAGTTATATATTACGGCTCCTGCTGGCAATCTTTCGACCATAGTGGCCTCGCGTAGGATTTATGCTGCCAACTCATGTATCGCTCTGAAGCTGACTATACAGTATATGTGCCTCCGCAGTTAGGAAATGTTTTCGGTTGTGAGATTCTTCTGCTTTGTCTGCGCATCGGCCTAAATTCTGAAAACACCACATGGTCGCCGCAACTCAAGCAGTAACTCTTTCGTGTGCTTTTGGGCATTTTTTGTTGAAGTGTGATATATTGTTTTGGCAAGACTTGCATCGCATTCATGTATATCATATAAATATTCATCACTCTAAATATTCATCACGTTAAAGTGCAATAGCCTACTTATACAGCCAGGCCCGTCCCAAGGATATATGGGGCCCTACGCAGATTTTCTTTGGGAATTGGATACGTTAGGGTGGATCAAATAAAATCAATCAATCAATCAATTTATTGTTCCCAACAATAAGATAAGAGACAACACAACAAACATAAACGATTAAATACAACTCTAGCATAGTTAAGAGGTACAACATGTTTGAGTAATGAAGAAGATAAATGATCCAAGAAGAATATAACCAATTAAGCAGTAGGTCAACATGAGTTACAAAAAAAGCTAACAACGTAAAGTGATGTGGGAGCAAGAGGCACCCAAAGGGACAAGTCCCGCTAAGAGGGGGCCTAAGATGATACAGGAGAATAATTAAAAGATGACGGAGGTTATTGTTAAACAGAATAAGGGAAACACTGACTTGTGTAGTTAGAGGCGGTAAATAAAAAGAAAAAAGGTATACGATAATGAATATAATCTTAACTAAAAACTAAAAACTAAAGACTATAATACATGCTCCAGTGTGTGTGCTCGTAGCAAACGCTCAAACCAGGGGAGGGCGTTGCAGGTACGGATACTTGGAGGTAGGTTGTTCCAGAGTAGAGGGCCTTGATACTTGATGGATAGTTTACGGGTGTTTGTTCTTACGAGTAGGCCTATTAGTTTGTAGTCCTGTTTACTTCTTGTAAGGGTGGTAAATTGGATTGGGAGAAAGTAGTCAATGAATGCAGGTGGTAAAAGTTTATTATGGCATTTATACATAAATTCACAAGTCTGAGTGAACCTTATTTGTGTAATAGTTAGAAGTTTGAGCTCTTGAAATAGAGGTTGTGTGTGTGAGTTTACAGGAGATTTGGTTATAATTCGTAGTGCTTTTTTTTGTGCTATTTTTAATTTGTTTAGGTGGGTGGAATAGGTGGAAGTCCAGATGAGATTACAATAGGTGAAATATGGATAAATGAGTGTATAGTATAGGTTGATCAGTATCCGAGACGGTAGCATATAAGATATACGGTTAAGGATGCCAATACTTTTTGTTATTTTGTTTATTAATTTCATCGATATGAATGATCCATTATATCCGATATAATGTATAACAATATTAATTGAAATTTTTATCATTTTTGCAATCACTGGAAAAGCTTTTGTGCTCAGTATTGATGAAATTAAAAGCGTCAATAGCAATATAAGTCAATAACTACATTAGCAAGCATTAAATTGGCCTATAAACATTAGCTAGCCAATGTTTATAGTGTTTGCACTTATAATACAATAGAGAAAAACTGACATCGCACACAATATTTTTAAGCATTTGTTACTTTGCACCTAATTTAGACTTATGCGGCATTACATTATTTTTTATGAATGATATTTTGGACCCCCTAACTTTCGGCGAAATCGCAGGGACCCTATGCGGTTGCTTATTCCTAGGACGGGCCTGTCTACAGTTAACACTATTTCGCTGTTAGCTACATGTAGATAGAGCGGATAGTTTTTTCCTCAGTTAAATCATCTTTCCTACATTTTTCTCATCTATAGGCCTAAGTCTGAAGTTTTTTGCAAGCTTTTAAAATAAAAATACTACATAATTATTCGTTTTATTTACAGACAAGTATGGTACCAGAGTGATTTGTTGGAAATTAACCGCAAAACAGAAAATTATCGTGAACGTATTCACAGAGTAGATTTGTTTTCGTAGTTCTAGCCAACTCTGCACAGCATGGGAGGCAGTGGCGCATTGCTTTTGATACGAAGGCGTCGTTAAATGAAATGAAATCAGTCAGAGGCAAAATCGAGACGGGAAACAGTATAGAACCCGTTATCTTTAGACAGGGTCGAGTGTGTTTGTTTAATAATGAAATGAACCCAGCTGCAGCAGACTAAACTGAAACAAATGTACAGTGAGTGGGATACTCACCTTGAAAGCCTACGAACAGTTTTTTGATATAGGAAATTTAATACAATCTCATCTAATCTAATCTGATCTAATCCAATCTAAGGACTGCTATAGCGCCGTTATCATAAAGCACAATCGATGGTCTTTTCAAGTGAAATCTTAGCCGAGAATCTTAATCAGTTGGAGAAGTCCAGTTGGCCAGAAACCAGAGAACCAGACTGATTACAGGTCATTCTCACTGCAGCACTATAAGCTGCCTCTCTGTACGGATTGGTTTTGGTGCTTCATCGGTTGATACCCTATGCATTAGACACCGGCGCTATAGAAGCTACTTATTACAATTACATCCTATATACGTCGGATGCGATTTGGCGCAGTAGGGATGACTCGTAAGCTGGAACTTAGTTACTGGAAAAATGCATCGAAATGGAGACTGCCTGTGCCAGAGATTATTAACTGCTATCCCATTCTTTCTACAAATCATTGCATGCTCCTTCTTAGGTAAACCCTTTAAGGACTCAGTTCATATTTCATGCGGCAGGTGGACACGCTATTGCCGCACAGCCATATAGCATCACTGGAGTTCGTTCCTCAGAGTTGGTGACGCTTGTGTAGAGTAGACTCGAAAATGCAGTAAGCTCTAGCTGAATTTTAAAAAGGAAGTAACTGGAGAACGTGAAAGAGGAAGATTTGAGGCAGAACAAGTAGATCGGAATTCCTTAATACTTATGGTGAGGAGATCACGTGTGTGTATAATTATTATAAGAAGGATGCGAAGTTTGAATAACATTTCCTTCCTTGTAGTTTTGAACAACCTGTGAGCCTTGCGAGGCTCGTCACAGCTGTAAATACTGTTCAGTTCAGTTAGTTGTTTGTTGATTCCGATCTATTCACTACATTTGCAAACAATTGCGAAAGATTTCGCCGAACACCTCAAAAGATATGCAACATTCACACTGTACAAAATCGCTCAGATTCACAGCTGTTTTCGACGACTTTCTAATCAATCGCAAGATGGCCATCATTCTTAACCAATAGAGGCCAAGCGAGAATGTCGTCGACTATTATAGAACGCATATAGAAAAGTTCAGACCATGAAGAGGATAAGCATCGTTACCGTCATCGATGCCGCCTTAATGAGTTACTCATAATCGAATTCTACTGCAGTCAGCTTAAATAAGTAAGTAAGTATATTCCTTATTAAACCAAATGCATATCCGAACTCTGGTGTGTAGGCCTACGTCTTAATAACAATCAACTGTCAATTATATGAGTACAACATTCTAACAATAAACGTCTTGCGCTGTAGAATATCTGCAAGAGGTAGACAATGGTCGTGTGATCGAGGTCGCAGGGTATATTGCTGCCTTGCTGGGGCTTTTTTGGTGGAAGTAAACTATGTAGTAAGTGGCCCTGGTTCATCAGGACCGCAGAGATAAGACGGGTGTCAGCTTCAAGACAAAGTCGCTCAAACGTTGAGTAGTCGTCAGGAAGGTACCGGAGGCCGATTAGCTTGCTTATTACTAACAGGAGTCGGCGCTGGAGTCGGCATCTATCCTGTTGTCCCGCAAATCCCCACCATGCCTTCAGGGCCGTGTTAAGGTCGTCGTAGGCCCTAGGCACTGTTGCAAACGTAGGCCACAACTGCATGCCAGCTCTGTATTAAAGCTGAACGCGTAAATATTAATTATGCATTCACATTATTTACTGATGTCATTATTAATCATGATTCACGAACACTTCAAGTTTTGATTTGAAATCTCAATTGTCATTCTGTACAGTTGATTAAATCCTAAAATATCCACTAAGGTCTAATGCAACATTTCCACTTATATTTTAACCATGATGTTAGGATGCTACATCATTCAATTAAATGTATACGTTTAATGGGCAATGGGTAGGATCGTCTATGTGGAACCTATACGGGATATAATCGAAACCGCGGCTTCAAAGGGCAGAGCCGCGGCTTTGAACCGAAAAGCCGCGGTGTTGAACCGAAAAGCCGCGGCTTTGAACCGAAAAGCCGCGGCGTTGAACCGAAAGGCCGCGGCTTTGAACCGAAAAGCCGCGGCTTTGAACCGAAAAGCCGCGGCTTTGAACCGAAAAGCCGCGGCTTTGAACCGAAAAGCCGCGGCTTTGAACCGAAAAGCCGCGGCTTTGAACCGAAAAGCCGCGGCTTTGAACCGAAAAGCCGCGGCTTTGAACCGAAAAGCCGCGGCTTTGAACCGAAAAGCCGCGGCTTTGAACCGAAAAGCCGCGGCTTTTGAACCGAAAAGCCGCGGCTTTGAACCGAAAAGCCGCGGCTTTGAACCGAAAAGCCGCGGCTTTGAACCGAAAAGCCGCGGCTTTGAACCGAAAAGCCGCGGCTTTGAACTGAAAAGCCGCGGCTTTGAACCGAAAAGCCGCGGCTTTGAACCGAAAATCATTTTTAATAAGGAGTATTCTTTGTCTTCCTTCTTTTGTCTCTTTATATTTTACAAAATGGTCACTGCTTTATAAATTTTTATGTAAATAGTCACGGGACTCACGTACGGCTTTTAAAGTCTTTTACAGCTTTAATTTTCAATAATCATTTCTGATGGATACAAGAGAAAACACGAGTCTGGATTTGAAAAACGAAGAATGGAAGAGAAGGAGGATGACTGTCTTCGCTTGCACTACTTTCAACTAACAAACGAGTTAATGAGGAAAATGACATTTCAAAATGTTATATGTGATTTTGCTAATGCAAAGAGCAGTAAAGTTCACATTATTTAGGCTGTTGCTTTACGTTAATTAACTTTAAGTTTATATCTTAAAGTTAAACTGTTTAAGTACAGTAACAAAAATTATTAAATAAGAATTTGAAATTTCATTATTTCATTTTTGCGTCAAATTCAATCATTAAACTTATTTTTCCAATATCTCGTTTTCAGACTTTCGTAGAAAGGTTCGTAGGCTCTAGGCACAGTGCCTACTGTGCCTACTGGATAAAACGCATCTGCATGCCTTGAAAGTGCTTAAAATTCTCGGGACTTATGGCGTATCTTCCAGCGTCTTCTACATTAAAACTGCTGCCAGTTGCAAACGGTCGGTATGAAAGAAAGATCAATCTCAATCAGTATTAACTTGTATGCAGAAATGCGTCTTTGACATTCTGTGATTGGAAAAACCAATCAACCAAAACCAAAAACCAATATTGATTGATTGATTGGTATCGGTGCTGCTCAATCCGATCCTTCTATTGCCATGTTGGCGACTTGGCGTCCCACAGGGATCTGTTCTCAGTCCATATTACTTATTTAAAGCTTCACTTCACCAATCAGCCGCCTAGCCAATAACTTTGGAGTTCAGTTACACAAGTAGGCTACGCTGACGATACTCAGCTTTACATTGCTTTGACACCCACTGAACTTTTCCTGACAAGGTAGAACACCAAGAATGCCCCTCTTCAGTGCATGCATGGTTCTGATTCAGTGGTCTCGCCAAAAACCACCATCACCATAAGTATTTCCTTCTGTAGTATGCGATCTCTTGAGTATTGGTCAATGGTCATTAGACTGAGACACAGGGCCGATGAGAGGGGGGGTCAGGAGGGGTTGCTGCCCCGAGGCCCAGTTCTATGGCTGGGCCCGGAGGGCCGGAAATGTCTAAAACTTTGCTCAAACTGAAGAAACCTGTGGGTTTTGGGGGCCCGATTCGATGGCAAGGGCCCGGAAATGTCTAAAACTTTGCTCAAACTGAAGAAACCTGTGGGTTTTGGGGGCCCGAATCGATGGCAAGGGCCCGGAAATGTCTAAAACTTTGCTCAAACTGAAGAAACCTGTGGATTTTGGCCCAATGCAGTTTGTGTACGACGGATGTTCGATGAATCATGATACACAGGGCCACAGACGTAATACTGTATGTATGGTGTCTGTGTACAGTGTAGGTCACCCGATGTGTCATAGTATTTGATCCACAGTCAGAGGCGCAACCACGGTCCAGAAGTTGGGTGGACCTACTAGAATGTTTGAGTGGGGACAATTGCGAGCGCCGAAGGTGCGAAGCTGCGATTGCCGAAGGCAAGAAGCCCCTTACGACTATGGGGGAGCGTCGTAAGCTCCCCCATCGGGGCTTCCCCCCAAGAAGCCGACATAATTTTGAGCATTTGATGCCAAATGGAGTACATTTTGGGCTCTAATTTACCTCAAATTTTCACCGATGATTTCGATATAAAAGTACCTAAACCATCTACATGTAGATCTGTGAAAAATGTGACTGTTATGCGAATAAGCTGAGATTTTAGGTTTTCGAAGAACACCACTCGCAGTCGCAGCATTAAAAATTGAAATGTTCTTCTAGGCTTCTACCGCGAGCCATAGTCGAATTTTAAAAAGCGAGATAAGTAAAGTTGTGGAGTGAAATTGTACAGCAACATTCTTCACTGAATTCTGAAAGACATGTCTTGAGTTTATCGGCTTTAGCCTGACCCTTTATTTTATCGAGAGCAGGATCAGCGATTTGTTGGGGGAGGGACCTACTAGAACGTCCGAGTGGGGGGAACTGCGATTGCGGAAGGCAAGAAGCTCCTAACGACTAGGGGTACGGGGGAGCGTCATGAGCTCCCCCTCCGCCCCAGAAGCCGACGCAATTTTGAGCAGTTGATACCAAACGGAGTGCATTTTGGGCTCTTGTTTACCTCACATTTGTCAAAAGTTGGAAGGACCGTCCCAACCTGTTCGAAAGTTGGGGGGACGCGTCCCACGGGTCCCATAGGGTGATTGCGCCTATGTCCACGGTAGACACTGTCCACGGTAGACACGAACACAGTTGTACACGAAGATACTTTCATTCTGTTGAACAACAATATAGGGCAAGAGATTCCCCTCAGATGTACAACAACCGCATACCATTTACCTCGGCTTTACCTATCACTCATCTCCAGGGCTGAGGAATGCTGGAAATAATATCTGTTTTGTCTGGCTCTCTGTCTCTGTCTGTCTGTCTGTATCGGTTTTTCTGTCTGTCTCTGTCTCTCGCTCTCTCTGTCGCTTTCTGTCTCTCTCTGTCTCTCGAGCTCCTCTCTCTGTCTGTCTCTCTGTCTGTCTGTCTTTGTATTTCTCTCTCGGTGTTTCTGTCTGTCTCTCTCACAAGTCTATCTATTGTGAAAGTAGTTATTCATGTTCAGAATACAGTCGCTAATCCATTCGTTTACTTTTAAACAAAATAGCGATTTCAATTAAATTCTTCAATTTAATAGCTAGTTGATGAAGTTTATAATAGAGAAAGCGGTCTATCGAATCTCTTTGCCAGAAAAGCAAGACAGTAACGAATGTGACGGTGAAAATTGGACTGAAGAGGTTAGTTAGCACTAGGCTACAGATAATTCTATTGGCAATGTTGTCAACGAAAACGATTTAGTAGCTCTGTCACTTAACATAGTCTCAGTTGTTCAGTCAAAGAATAAAGGCTCGAGCACAGTAACAGACGTTGGGCATCAGAATAATTTCGGTCTAGCTGTTAGTGCAAAGTTCAGTAATGAAGACAAATTTCGATTTCTGACTGAATTCCATACTCCACCAGAATCATATGCGTAGCCCAGCACTTCGCAGTACGCACCTCTGTGGTAAAATCCTAGCAACGCTACTGCTTAATAAAGGCTGTCCTACTATTTCAGTTATTTAAGTCACAACTGTTGTGGTCATATTATAGTTGAATAACTTTAATTTTAAAAAGACTGCTATCCTAGTGTCCATTTGTAAGTAAGTAAGCAAGTCGTTAGATTACTCCGCTTCGACAGAGCCATGATGAGCTGTGCAATGAATTCTGTCGAATGTCACATGTTACATGTGCATGTTACAAATTATTTATTATTATGTGATTCGGATACGGAAAGCCTGAAGAGTTCTAACAACGAGAGGAGTGGCGACGTCGGACATTAATTTGAACCTGCCTAAGAGGCAGAGAACCAGACGAAGAAGAAGAATAAATAAGAAGCGATTCGGTTGTTTTGTTGCAATCGTAGGCTACGTCATCGCGAGTTGCCATAGAAACGTCTTAGGACAGTAAGCGGAGACGTCGTTTAACATCAATAAATTCATCTTGTAAAACCTGTAAGTTCGATTATTTCCTTTAAAAAATTATGTTATCATTTGTTTATAAAACTTTAGAAATATATAGTTACTAATATTAACACACAGACCTACTGTTATGTCTAATACAATAAACAAAAGTAAAGTATAGGCCTAGAGATGCCTAATAGGCCTACGACTTCTTTCGACCTGGCGATTTCGCATTGGATTGTAACATCTGGCACAGAGAGCGAGAGGTACCGAGTTCGAGCCCCCGTTGGGCGGATATGCTTTGTATGCTTTGCTATTAGCGCCGCTGTATTGCAGGCTGTCTGTTCTGTTAGTAGTTAAGATTTAAATTGCATAACATGTAAATGTACAGCGCAGTGCGTTTGTCAGGCGCTTAATAAAGAAAAGATTATTATTATTATTATTATTATTATTATTATTATTATTATTATTATTATTATTATTATTATTATTATTATTATTATTATTATTATTATTATTAATAATAATAATAATAATAATAATAATAATAATAATAATAGGCCTACGACTTCTTTCGACCTGGCTTTTCCAGTGGCTTGTGAGTTTTGACTGCGATTTTACTTGAAGCGACCATCGACTGGTGTCTTAGACATTATGATTAGGCTACAACAGTGCAGTGATATTTTACTTCTCAAAATAATTCCTAATTCAGTTTTAATTCAGTTCTGTGTCCTTGAATTTTACTTCTAATTCTAATTTTACAAATAATTTTACTTATCATTCCTATTTTAGTTCTCAATTAATTTTACTTCCTATTTTAGTTTTCCAAGTAATTATTAATTTCAGTGCAGTTAAAAGTATTTTAACGTTACTACATGCACGTATAAGATATCTTTGTTCAATTTCAAGAACACTCTCATTTCCAGAGATTTTTTCATGCAATTTCTTCGTCCATCAGTCAAGATTCCACATACAAAAATAATTCTTTCCACAACGGCCTGTGAGGCTGGAGCCGACAAAAGATCCTCATCCTCTGCAATGATGCAATTTGCTGTACGAAGTTTGCCTTTCCTTCCAGAAAGCAAGAGGATTCCTAGTATCATTCTCCTTTATGTCTGCCAAATAACGATCCATCTGAGTTGTTACACAGTCTTGGTTGCTGCTGCTGCTGAACAATGTTGATGTTATTTTGTGACTTTAGTTTCATGTTGAGAAATTTGAATTTCTGCAGTGCAGGTGAAACTGTGCTTTGACGTTTAGGCCTACAAGTAATCTCCTATTTTGGGGACCTAGGGCCGACAGCGACGATGGCATATCTGCTGTATTGTTAGACTTACGTTTCACCCTTTGCTTCATCTCAACTTAAGGGCCACAAGAAGTAAAATGATTTTACTTCTGAAAATAATTCCTAATTTCATTCATAATTTTAGTTCTGCAAATAATTCATAATTTAATTCCTAATTTCGTTTTTGAAGCCAAAATAATTCCTACTTTTACTTCTAATTTTCGTTAACGAAATCCTTTATTTTTACTTATAATTTTAGTTTTCGTTAACGAAAATATCACTGCAACAGTGCTACAGTGCTACCACAGTATAATTATTTATACTGTGGTGCTACGAATATCATTAGATTAGATTAGATTGCTACGATAATTCAAAAGCCATATGTAGGACACGGTAGCCGATTAGTTAGAGCGCTCGATCGCCTTGTAAAGCGGACAGGGTTCAAACCTCCCACGAGACTGCCTTATGTGTTACGAAAATAGCGCCATAGAAGTTTCAGGGGTAAAAGTGTATTTTAGCGAATTTTATTCCTGATGCTACCGGTGTCACGAAATATAGTATCCCCCATACATGAGTATCCCCTTAGCGAAATGAAGCATTTCCTTTAATCTACAATATTGGCGGTTTCTAAGTGTATGCGGTCGTAGGCTACTGTTTGGATTTATTGTACACATAAAATTTTTGAATTGCGTATAGATCTATATAACTATAGTTTCTTAGTTTGTACGTCGACATGAAAATCAATTTACTTCGTTTTTGGTGATTTTGACTGGATATTCGTCGAGGATATCGTGATGCGTATGACGAGGGGGATAGAATGGTTCATCCCACAGGATACTCTAAACCGGTTAATTCCATCCGGGGGATATGCTTTAGGGGGGATAGAATATCTCGGGACACCTGTCGAGTATTTTAGCGTGTTTTATTATTTCTCTTATGTCTCTGCGTAAATGGAAGCTGGATTGATAAAAAAAAATAGTTCTTTGCCTAAATGGAAGGCGCTGTATGCCTATGGAGAGGTTCTGGATGATGTCGCCTATGGAAAGGCTCTGGATGATGTCGCCTATGGAAAGGCTCTGGATGATGTCGCCTATGGAGAGGCTCTGGATGATGTCGCCTATGGAGAGGCTCTGGATGATGTCGCCTATGGAGAGGTGCTGCATGCAGTTGCCTATGGAAAGGCTCTGGATGATGTCGCCTATGGAGAGGTTCTGATGATGTCGCCTATGGAGAGGCTCTAGGTGATGTCGCCTATGGAAAGGCGCTTTATGTTGTCGCGTATGGAGAAGCGCTGCATGCAGTTGCCTATGGAAAGGCACTGGATGATGTCGCCTATGGAGAGGCTCTGGATGATGTCGCCTATGGAGATGCTCTGAATGATGTCGCCTATGGACAGGCTCTGGATGATGTCGCCTATGGAGAGGCTCTGGATGATGACGCCTATGGAGAGGCTCTAGATGATGTCGCCTATGGAAAGGCGTTGTATGCTGTCGCCTATGGAGAGGTGCTGTATGCAGTTGCCTATGGAAAGGCTCTGGATTATGTCGCCTATGGAAAAGCTCCCGGATGATGTCGTCTATGGAAAGGCTCTGGATGATGTCGCCTATGGATAGGCTCTGGATGATGTCGCCTATGGAAAGGCGCCGTATGCAGTCGCATATGGAGAGGCTGTAGATGATATCGCCAATGGAGAGGTTTCTGGATGATGTCGCCTATGGAAAGGCTCTGGATGATGTCGCCTATGGAGAGGCTCTGGATGATGTCGGCTATGGAGAGGCTCAGGATGATGTCGCCTATGGAGAGGCTCTGGATGATGTCGCCTATGGAGAGGCTCTAGATGATGTCGCCTATGGAAAGGCGCTGTATGCTGTCGCCTATGGAGAGGTGCTGCATGCAGTTGCCTATGGAAAGGCTCTGGATGATGTCGCCTATGGAGAGGCTCTAGATGATGTCGCCTGTGGAGAGGCTCTAGATGATGTCGCCTATGGAAAGGCGCTGTATGCTGTCGCCTATGGAGAAGTGCTGCATGCAGTTGCCTATGGAGAGGCTCTGGATGATGTCGATTTGAACCCCTAACCTCTCGGTTGACACCCCAGCATGCTAGCCACTACAGTACGGTATACCCGAAGCTTATACCATAATAAGGATACAGTTTTATAGGGTTTGTGTTGGAGAGATCCTAAAATGTGGCGATGAATTACCATAAGAAATCTGGAGCTCAAAAAAGGAAAGAAAGATTAGCGAAAGTCAGGAATACAAACGAGAGACAGACACTCCTTCAAAGTCTTGGATTTTCAATTTTATCAAAAGCGGATGATGCAGCAAATCAAGTTGACAATATCATCGCTTGTAGTAGTAGTAGTAGTAGTAGCAGTAGCAGTAGCAGTAGCAGCAGCAGCAGCAGCAGCAGCAGCAGCAGCAGCAGCAGCAGCAGCAGCAGCAGTAGTAGAGTTGATGATCATGGCACAGAGCGAGTTGTTGATGACGTAGTCTATGTATACATTGCAAGTGACATATCCTCACCTCCTGAGATTGGACATCATAATGAGACAACTGTCACAAGTCAAGTTAACGTAGAGCCTGAAAATGGGTGTGGAAATCCTCCCTTTACCAGTGAAGAGACTGGCTCGGGTCGGGAGCGCCTCTGTTTTGAGTGGCACAATATAAATGTTTGATTACGATTACGATTACGATTATCTACTATACGGTAAATTTCTCTTGTAACTGTAAAAATTAAAATCAGTTATCACATTCACATAATGACATTTTCATGTTCCTGTAAATTTCTTTACAATTAGTCAGAGATGGATCTTTTAAACCAGAAATTGATTTTTACATTTACTTTTACTATTATTAAAATTACCATTATTATTATTATTCATTAAATGTAGTTTGATAGCCTTTTACAGGCTTACATCAGATTCGGGCTTACAGATAAAATCGAAAAACAAGGGGCTCTGATAGACTCTGAAAAGTGTCTGCCCCGGGGCCCGCCTTGGCTCTCGACGCCCATGCTGAGACATGATACCGAACTCTCATGTGTTCACGTGCATTCCACGTTGCTGCCTCATGGAATGGAACCAATTACCAATGTATCGCCAAAGCTCGAATTGTTTTTCATCATAAAAGACACGTCTCAAACTCACTATTTCTAATTGATTTTAAAACATCTGGATATCTAGCTGCTCTTCACCTGGCGACTGACTAACCGCGCCTCAGATTGCCGTGTGACATTGCATGCGCAGTGAAAATGTTGGTAATAATAATGGCGATGAGGACTTTATACGTAACTGAGAGAACGACATTAACAGAAGAAGAGCGAGATAGTTTATTATTATCATTCATCAGGTGTTTCCTGAAATGCAAAAGGACACAACTAAAGGCTTAATCTGACATTAACATCAAATTTCAATGCACTCAATGCAAATAATATTTGCATTGAGTTTTGTGCATTGAAATTTGATGTAAAAAATTGAAAAATAATCTCATTTAGGTGGGTGAATAAACATATTATGTTTATTCACCCACCTAAATGAGAAGAGATTATTTTTCAAACCATTAAACTTGCTTATGTGGAAGTTCACTCAATATCATGGGGGTTTAATTAAAGGTTACCGTATACATATCATGGAGTTTTTAGTTTGCTTGACCTGCGTCTTTTGACATGCTCCCCCGTAACAATCACTTTTAAAATGCATTAACAAAACGTTTCACAACTGTTAAATATTCAACTTCTTCATCTCACGACGTATTCTACAGATGCATGCTTAACAGCCAATCATAGAAAACGTGAAAGCAAAGCAAAATTATTTATGCAATGCGATAGGCCTACTATATAATGTGGTGCTGTATGTGTATATATAAGGCGGTATTGTATTTGTCTCTCAGGCTTTTTTGGCAAGCGCTGCTGGAAGAGGAACTTGGGTGTCCAGTTTCGCCATAATCCAATCTCCGAGCCATTCGGGCAGCCATTGAATCGGGAGGTAGATGAAGACCGCATCTCGGCCGACCATGTAACGCGCTCGTGGGAAGAGACCAAGCAGAGCGTGTTCGTAGGCGTCGACGACATCCATTAGGCGCTCGGAGCCAACAGCATGATACTTGTCGATAGCCTGATGACTCGACACTACAGACAACGCATAGAATAAACTAAGTTAAGTTGATTGATTGATTGATTGATTGCTTGTTTGATTGATTGATTGGTTGGCTGGTTGGTTGTTTGATTGATTTGGTTGGTTGGTTTGTTGGATGGTTGCTTGCTGGCTGAACTGACTGAGTGACTCACAACCCATTTGAGGTTTAAACATAATAAAACCTGAATAATTTGCCATATAATAAAAATCAATAATTTGTATATATATCATTTCAGACAAAGTCTTGTCAAGTCTACAATGTAGACTTTGCCTGAAATGACATATTTATATTATATAAAGCTATAAAGCCTGACAATTCTACTAAATATAATTATATAATAAAAATATCTAATTTCAGGCAAAGCGTACGATGTAAGCTTTACTCACAATTCTTTGTGAATCGCTCCCCTGAGGGAAACTTCCCACGCCATCTATTACAGCGGGAGCTTTCTCGGTTTCAGGAAAAAGATTCTTCAAAAGCTTCCCACCTTCAATCCGTGCCGCAACTTCAATCGATGGTTGGTTCAAAACAGGGACACAGTTTATCTACATGTGCAATGAAAAATGGTGCACGGGTCGACACTATGCAGCTTACAGTTGACAGGACTGCAATGTTCTACCACTGTAAAAGGCCCTCTAAAAATCCGAGACCAATTTGGCGTATTATACAAACACGCTGCCCAGTTGTAAAAGTCGCAGAACGAACCCGTAAACGTAGGCATTTTTCGTCATTCTGGAGCGCTTGGGAGGCTTTCGCGAACCAGCCGATATTCGGTCTCCATTTTGTCCGCCAAATCTTTAGTATAGCTGGCATACGTAGCGGTGCCTTCGTCGAAGTCCGAAGGCTGACCATAGACAAAGTCGTCGGGCGCTCTCGTTTCTCTGCCGAACATCACAAAGTTGGGCGAGTGCACGGTAGTTTCGTGTAAGGAAGCTCGGTAGGCGTCAAAGACATGGGACAAAACCTCATCTCAGTCATTTTTAAGTCTGCTTACCATTTCCCCAGGTGACATTAAGAGTTCTATGTACCGCTCTATTAAGCTTGTGTGGTAGTTACAGGTTCTATCCTTATCTATCTCTAGTAATCTACAAAACCTCCCGAAACAATTGAACGTCAAGTATTTCTCCGTCGATTTCGTGGATGGGGCTATTAATACTCAGTGACATTAATACTCAGGCGCTTCAACGGTTGGCGGCAGGGGAGTGGCTGTAACGCTCCTTGCCGAGGGGTATACCGCGATGATGCTGATTACATAGGGAAGTAAGGGAACAGCGCTTGCAAATTTGTTTCACGTCCTTAAACCACCCCACCCAATATGTACGTTGACGAACCTGCCTCAGGGATTTCGGCATCATTATCTCTTTCAACGTCAACTTGCGAATAAAAAGGCTGAGTCGGGAAGCGATCCCTCTCACGTTGCCTCTTCGTGCCAGAGTGTTATCATTACCTTGAACCCACTCCTCTGTGGGCCTCTCGACCAGGTTCTTACAGCATCGCGCGTGATCTTATAGTTCCTGAAGGTGTCGGTTGATTTTGCTCTCCATCTCCCGTTGCCTCCGACATTGCTTATCTCTCTGCGACGACAGGAACCCATCCAACTGAGACTGGATCTGGCAATTCACGTCCGGCTCGTGCGGCCCACCTACTGGATTTGACGGTCTTCGTCGATCCTCCGCATCCACCGTTCTCAGGTGGGCTTCTAACCTGAGTGCTGTGACCTAAGTCTCATCTAACGTCTTTGGTTCTCGCTCTCGTACCTTGAGAAAAGTTCCTGGTCCCACATTTCTTTCAGAGACTCATCACACGGTATGAGCTGCGTGGTCTCATTTCATGGAGCCGCATAGATTAACACGACCAGCCGGCCAAACTGGTGGAGGAGGTCGCTCAAACTCTCGTCCGTCCGTTGGCGGCGGTAGTACAGTTGCGATCTGAAAATTTCAGCCTGCCCTTCGTCTCCGTCCCATTGCCTCAGTCGTTACACCAGCTCTTCATTGATGTCTTAACATGCCCCAAACTACCACAATAACTGTGTGGATGATTTCTCCAAGGCACAGCGCAGGAAGTCCACATTGTCTAACGCGGTCCAACGGTTGTGCCTTGCGCAGACTTCGAACTGGGCCACCAAACGACTTCAGTGATACTGTCCCATTAAACTTGTCTGGTTTTATCGGCGTCGGTCTCTTCCACAGCCATAGGCGCAACCACCCTATGGGACCCGTGGGACGCGTCCCCCCCAACTTTCGAACAGGTTGGGACGGCCGTGGACGCGTCCCCCCAACTTTCGAACAGGTTGGGACGGTCCCCTCCAACTGTTGAAAATTGTGAGGCAAACAAGAGCTCAAAATGCACTCCATTTGGTATCAAATGCTCAAAATTGCGTCGGCTTCTGGGGCTCCGCCCCAGACCCCGACTTACCCCGACTTACCCCGACTTACGACGCTTCCCATACCGCCTATAGTCGCTAGGAACTTCTTGCCTTCTGCAAGCTCTCCCCTCTGTACCATTAATGCCAGTATACTACAAGGCTCTGGCCTTGGACCTACTGATTTTGTCATAGCCATTTCTAGCCTTAAACCTAAATACAGTAGAAACCGTCTCCCTAAATATGGCGATGATAGCTACTTGCAAGCTGGTCCCTGCTTCCTGCATTGACAGCACTCTTTCTGAACTTGACCATATCTCTAAGTGGGCAATGGGCATCCATTAGCAATCTTAAATTAAACCATGCTATGACCAGAGAAATGGTTGTCAAACGACCGAGGTCCAAACCTATTGCCCTCCCTCCTCTCATCCCTGGCATCGAGCGGGTCCAGGAGATGGTTATTTTGGGCGTCACTATCTCTGATCGGATTGGCTTTGGGGCACACATAGACAAAATATGCTGCAAAGCCCGAAAATCCATGTTCGCGCTACGTGTTTTGGTCGCCCACGGTCACCACGGTGAACGTCTCTTTGACATTGTTAGAGCTTCTATCCTCGCAGGGCTACGTTATGCCTCCTCTGTTTGGTGGGGATTTGCCACAGTGCCACTGTAGGGGAACATAAACGCCTTAACGGTATTCTGAGAAAAATGACCCGTCCAGGCTTCCTCCCTGCCGATGTTCCTAGTTTTGACAAACACGTACTGTTCTAGAGCTTATTCTACTCTTTTCCGTTCAATTCTCTTAAACCCTTGTCACTTCCAGTTCATTCATATAATAAAGTAATATTTTTCACAGATCTAGATGGATTAGGTACTTTTATATCGAAATCATCGGTGAAAAATTTGAGGTAAATAAAAGCTCAAAATGTACTCCATTTGGCATCAAATGCTCAAAATTGCGTCGGCTTCTGGGGCTCCGCCCCAGACCCCGATGGGGGAGCTTACGACGCTCCCCATACCCCCTAGTCGTTAGGGGCTTCTTGCCTTCGGCAATCGCAGCTTCGCGCCTTCGGCGCTCGCAATTCCCCCTACCCCACTCACATTCTAGTAGGTCCCCCAACTTCTGGACCGTGGTTGCGCCCCTGTCCACAGCCAGTCGCCAACGTTCTCAAGCAGCCGTTTAGTCGACTCGTTCGTCTGCGGGCCCTTTCTCGTCGTCTCCTGACCGGTAGAATCGTCGTTCTTTGGTAGCTTCTCGACCGCGGCGGGCGCTTACGGGTCATCAAACTCAATGCTCGCCAGTAGACGGCTTCGTTATGGCTGACTCTCCGAGGAAGTTCTCCGGACAGCAGGCATAGACGTACTCGGCAATAGGTCGGCAACGTCCAGGGTCGTGTAACTGGCGTTGTGGTCGACCTCTTCCATTAGAACTTCTTTACTCTGCGACGGCAACGCTGAAGAGTCGGTCAGGTCAACCAGGACTCATCAGATTTACCCCACGTCTGGTACCAGTGTGGCAAAAGATTTCCGAGTCCGCCTTATTTCTGATCGCATAATGCTTGCCAAATATGCAACGTCTAAGTTCGACTTTCGTTGCATGCGAAAGACTGAACGATCGATAGTCACCGTGCTCACCCGACACACCCTTTACTGTCGTCACCCGGCAAGAATCTCTGCTGTACCATAAACGTCCAAACCCAGTCCGGAACCTTCGTCGCTCGGTAGGTCACCACTAGCGTAGGCCTCAATGGGATCGACCGTCGTTCCTCCATGACACTGCGTCGTCAGCGAACGTCGAAACATAGAGAGCCGCCAGGCACCAGAGATTAAGTCGAGTCCCTAAGGCCGACGTCAAGCTCAACGCCAAAACTCACGACCGCCACCCGTCTTCCTTCTCGTCTGTCTGAGATTTCTGCGACCTTTATATACCATTTCCTGGGGTTAGGGGCAGACAACTGAAGAGAGAGGGCAACAGATCAAAGAGATACCACCCGTCAGCTGTCATCATCGCGTGACTTAAGTCTAAGGCGCATGAAGCGTGACTGAGGATCATGACCTCGCCCACATGAGGTCATTGCTGAGTAGTTCTTGACATTTTCCATTAATTCATTCTGGATACTTATATAGCGCCCCTTCAAAAAATCTACTCAGGAGCGCTCCTAGTCCAGCCACGGCTAAAAAAAAAGACTGGAGTGATTTATAAAACCCAGTTAGATTGGTCAGAGGTAAGAGATGCAGCTCCGACGGTAGGTCATTCCGAATGGAGGGGCTGCAACCGGAGAAAGTTCGGCGCGGCCTTGCAGTCAAGCGACCCTGTGGAATTAGGAGTTCCTGCTCGTCGCAGAGCGAAGCGCCTGACGAGCTACAACATCGGACACTGGGCGGCAGAGGTCGCGCATGCAAGATGCAGCACAGCCAATGATGCAGCGTGAAACCAAAGTAGCAATCCGATATGAGATCTTTTGGGTCACAGGCAGCCAGTTCAACTCATCGCGCATGTAGGCGCGATGCGATGTGCATTCGCTTTCTGGACTGGAGGTCACAGTACCCCAATTTCATACCCAGGAGAAGCAATACCCTGGATTGTTTTCTGATATTTGTTAAATATCCGATTACCTCGATTTTATAGTGACTGTTCTTTTTCTCAACTAATGTTGCTTCAAAAATCATGAATTAATGAACGCTCAAACACATTTTCCCTCATTCACTCATTCATTCATTCATTCATTTATTTATTCATTCCTATTATTTATATAGAGCCCCTTCAAGGAACCTACTCAGAGGCGCTCCCAGTCCAGCCACGGCTAAACAGAGAAGACTTGAGAAGGCGGCAGAAAGCAGGCATATTGCTGCGAGGCATCAAGCGCAGCTTAAGTGGAAGCCCATTCACGGTTAATGGCCCAACAGTCGAGAAGGTTCGGCACTGGTTGAGACATAAACTTATGCTTACTGTATTTGAAGTATTCCTCGCCGTATTCTTCTCTGACTTCAGGATCAGCACCATCGAAGATCCGACGATATCCGTCAATCAAGTTCTCCTCTGACATAAGGAACGTCCTATGGACGCCTGGCTCAATGATGATCGCCTTGCAGCCAAACACTCGCAGGGATCGTCTGTAGAAACAGCATCCAGTTAGGATATTTACACGGGCCAACCTAATAAGCGGGACCTTTTAGTAACATAATATTATACTAAAATTGCGAAACACATTATGTACTAAAATTGCCAAGAATACGTAACGACGGTAGAACCATCGTTATGTAGTTTAAGCACTTCCGGTTACGACGCCATGTTTCTCTAGCGACGGTCGATTGAAATCGGTATCGAATAGGTATTATCGAACAAGCTATAGAAAAGTGTGAAAACTAGGGGTAGTGATTGCATAAAAATCGCGGTTTCTTTGATCTCAGTTTCAACCTGGGTAGGGGCTATACTTATACGCCGCTTTGTTCAGTCTTATTGTGACGTTCGTTGCGGTAACAACTCGGTTGGTAGGCCTGATCTGTGCGTGAATGTAGAAATGGGGATTCTTTAGATTTGCGGTTGAAATTATGTTGAAAAGTGGATTAATATTATTGTTAGCTACGATATCTTTAACCGGTGTAAAATCCGAGGGATAAAAGGTTATAATCGATTTCGTGGAGGAATTGTATAATTTTCTCAACGGAAAGTATCAGTTTGTCACTTGTGGAATATTTGGACGAGTCCGTCTGTAAAATATCTTAGCAAGGTTTCTATTGGAGCATCATTGCGATTATATCGTTGTCTTGACAAACATTGCAAATTGTTCTGGCGAGCTTTTCTCTAGATATATCTAGGCAATTCATATCTCATTGTGTGGAATATCTTTGCAAATTACTCTGTGGAGTATTTCTGTAGTTATCGCTTTGGAATATATGTTGAAATTCGTGGAATACCTTCGGAATTGATCTCACGGAATATAATATAGGCCTATAATTTATATATATATTTGTATATAGGCCCTATATAAATTTATAATATAGGCTATATAATTTTCTGTGGAATATAATTGAAATTCGTGGTCATTGCTCTGGAATACATATCTCACACGTCGCTAGTGGAATATATATATATAAACCTGGGCGTCTATCTCATAGCAGAGGTAGGTAAAGCGAGAAACATAGGTTCAGCAAGCCCACAGTCTCTTGGAAGACTAGCGATCACAGCTCGTTTCGTAATCTCGTCAAGCGCTACATGAATCACCGTGTATCACGCCCGGGGTATTAAGGAGCTAAGTAAATTCATTACTTCACTTCAAACTACTACTCGCATTGCGTGTTTTCAAGCTAAGGGGAACTGTCCATATTTATCGCTGTGTGTTGAACACAATAGTACGCTAAGGTAACGGATGTCAACACAGCTGCGTGAAAACTATCAGTATCGCCGCGTGTTGAATACCCTAGTAAAGCTAAAGTAGAGACTGTCAGCATTGCTGAGTATATCGCTGTGTTGAATGCTGTAGTAACCTCAGGTAAAGGTTGTCAATATTGCTGTGTGTTGAATACTGTTGGTTGAACTTGTCGTACTTATTAGAATACATTAATATTAAAATGTCACGTTCGTCTGTTCATTCGCCTGAACTAGCAGCGCGCCCTGGTGAGTTGGTTGAGGTATGCCACACCCTGCGTCTCGCCTTTCAAGGCCCAGCCCTGCTATTGACTTGGTTCTCGAACGGCTGGGTAGTCTAACTTACTTGTCTACCCACGGTCCATCAGTTCAAAAATAAATTAAAAGTTCACCTTTTGGCTGCAACTGTTTAAAATTTACTACATGGATTTGTGCATGCATTGCTCTGTTTTTATGATACGAGTTAACTTTGCATTTGTTGTTTGAAGAGTATTTTACTTCCTGTAAGAATAACTATGGACACCATAACAAGGATTATTTGAAGACGTACTGTGTTAAATGATGAATAAACAAATATACTGTTAGATCAATGATTGATGAAACTAGGATGACCCTACTAGCGGAACCTTATGTTCCTTTGGGTCTGCCTATTGACGCCACTGCACATGAAGGTCCTGATTGTGTTTGTATGTGATAGTATTATGGTGATCAATAAAGAATTGATTGAATAATTATAGAGCGACAGCGTGAAGACATGAATAAAAGATTATCGACACTAACGGACCGCATGGAGTGCATTGAAAGCTCCGCATTACGAAAGTTTGCTGGTTATGGCTTGGCCATGGCTTTCTGTCCGACAGCCGCTAATATAAGGACATTGGGTCCTTGGTCTGCGGGGACCTCCGGATGATGTAAGGCTCCATCCGGAACCTCTGGAATATCCTGGTACCGTAAGAAGTGAAAGATTAAGTAGCAAACCTAGGCCAATTTACGCGGAAATAGGCGGTAAAATTCGGATGTTTCCACGCTTTGCTATGAGCTCGAATCCTACTTTACAAACTGATAATCGTTCTCCATCACCAGACAGAGAAAGGGAGAGAGACCATACCTGATACCGTCCGTGAACACTTCGACCCCTGTCTTGGAGATGCAATACGGTACTGAAGTTGGAAAGCAAAGACGTCCAGCGATGCTGGCCGTGTTGACGATGCGGCCCTTCTCCTTCTTGACGAGAGGCATGAACTTCAACGAGACGTCGATTAAGCCCCACAGGTTGACATCACACTGGCGCTTGTAGTCTTTGAGCTGCATCCATTCTGGCATTCCGCAGTACGAAAGCACTCCGGCGTTGTTCATAACTCCCCAGAGACCTGAAACCCATTTTAACTAACTGTTAGAGTTGAGACAATTTTTCCTACCTGTTACCTGTTACAAGTTGCGACCTGTCAGCTTGATGTTGAGAATGAACGACATTGATTGATTGACACATGAGTGACATGACTGAGGAGCACTCACACAAATGGCAAACGACGAAGTGTTTAGTATACTTAGTATGAGCTAGAAAAAAGCGAACTATCAGTAATGGATAGACAGTTAAACGTATTTTTTGAATGGCTACCCTAAATTCACTTGCTTTGACCCAGTGATTTTATAATTGCCGATAATAGTTTCGGGAAAATTTAGTTCAGAGCTGTAAAGGAATTTATTGCTCAACGAAGTCCAGTTTAGTTTTTAAATGACCTGCAGAATACCAAGCATTCTCGTCAAAATATTTGTTTGGCGTTGCGTAACGTCTTCTGTCCGTCTTGCCAGTTTTTGATGTCGTTCGGATCTAAACTGATTAATTTCATTTTCCTTAGCCATCTGTAGCCTGTGAACCTCTTTTCCTGACCTGCTGAATATTTTATCAATTTCATTTGATTTAAGAATTTTATAGCGCCCCTTCAAGATTATCTACTCAGGAGCGCTCCCGACCCATCCCCGGCTAAAGAGAACACAGACGACATGTCGAGTCGGTGTTAACACGCCGGAGCGCCACCTGTCGATATGTACTAGATTGTACTCCAATGGATTGCGATCTTAGACCGTAATTTAAGTTAGAGCGACCACCGATCGCAGATAAAAGCGCTATAGAAATGTTACGAGTCAAGTCAGATAAGATTTGAACGAACTCTATGATTCTTTTTTTTATCAAAGATGCAGGATTTTTCTAAGCCACGTAATAGTCTACGCAGCCAATGCATGCAGACAAGCATTCGCGTATACGTTACCTTTTCCAGGAGGCAGTTTAGACTTGACGAACTTGAGCGCATTCTGAACACTTTCTGGCTTTGTGACATCAAGTGGCAAAACATGGAGGCGTTCGGATGAAACCTTCTTCAGATCCACCTCTCCCTTCTCCGTAAGACATGCGGCAAATACGTGACATCCCAACTCATCCAATCGCTTGGCCAACAAGTTACCGAACCCCGTATCACACCCGGTCACCAGAATGTATCGCTCTCCATAACGTCCAATGCGAAACAATCGGATCAGACGATCGAGCACCTTATACAAGACGAAAAGTAAGACGATATAAACGCAGGTCCAGCAAAACATGGTTGCCGAAACGAAGACCTAAAACAATGCAAGACAGTGAGAAGAAACTTCGACGGTGCAGGTGTGACTTCAGATACGTCAGCGGCTGCCTAATATATGCACGCCTAGGCTGATGCAGGGGCAGAGTCTCATTCGAAGCACAGGCAACTTGTATGTAGGCCATAAAAACAGCTAAGAAACTTGTCGCACGAATATTTTTAGACACGCGCACAGAAACTGGTGGCTTTACTACAAGTGTACACTCTTCAGCCTGCAGGCATCATTTGAGCGTACTGATGCTGAGAGTTAGATCAAGAATGTATTATGCAAACATCTCATTTTTCGGTTTCTAGGTCAACTGCTGAACTATGCACTTGTACGTTAAACCTGAACCAAGTTCAAACCGGAGCGAAATCTAAGTACAGATGATTTTATCACGCATTTCAAAGCTAGAGAGGCAGTGGTGTGGCTAGCTTTTCATGGGCCCGTGTGCAGGGTGTCCCGTATGGACCCCTGTCTGAACCTGTTGTCTTGCGTTCTAACGATGAAGAGTTTTATTCTTGTACCACCGATCAAGAATAACACAACACTCCCTGCAAGTGTCCTGATGGATTTTCATGTGGATCTAATGCCGCCAGTCATGAGTATCGTTGATCCACGCACCATTTTGGCAAATTTGAGAGCAGCATGTCTGACAATAATTATTATACACAATCAAGAGCTGACGAGTAACACAACGTACGTTGTCCGATGCAGTTTGACACCAGCTTGCTTTGCTTTGGTATAGTAGTCTACGAGTTTGAGGAACAGCGCCCTTGCTGCATTGGGTCTCGTGGAAATGGTCCCTGAGGTTGGCATGGACCAAGCGATATGATAATTTTTGTAGTCATTATGTGACAATGGCTCCGAAAAGTGAACTCTATGATCTCGATCACTGGAAATAATTTCATACTGTTTAAAACACGGGATGTCCTGAAACTGTGTTACTATCACAATCAACGCAAGCTATGTCATGGTCATTCTCAACATCATGTTTACAATGACGAACTATCAATTCTGGTCCATGATCTGCAATTGCACTCCAAAAACGACACAATCATCGATTCTTCTAGTTACTAAAATTAAGTTTAGAAATATTCCATGAAAGTGCAAAAATAGAAGCAGATACATGATTCTCTGGGACCCTGATCCACCTCTGCTCAATTTGGCGTCTCCCTGATTTTGGGGTGAGAGCTGACAGGAGTTGAGGTCACCATCATAACAATATCCAGCAGATGATGGGAATGCTTGAGCATGCCAAGTATGAAGTTTCTGCGGCGCACTGTTTAATGACAATACAAGAACGTGACAGATGGACAGATATAAGTTATATCACACCGATCCTAAGCGATAGCATAGACACGCCCTTACCCTTTGAATAGGAAAGGGCGGCCAATAAAATAGTACAATATATAGTAGCACTTGACTGGCCTAAACAGCATAACCTAGGTCCTGATCCACAGGTACATGTAAGATGTAAGCCATGTCCTCCCGCAGAATCAGCGTCACCATCATCATAGGCCCTGTTGCCAGTCTGGCCTCTGACAACTTTATTGTCTGTGCAGTCTCCAGTTCCAGAAACTGACGTTGCCACGTCAGCCTTACAGTAATGGCAATGAACCTGGAGATTTTTGCCAATTTCCTTGATTCTGTTTCAATATGCATGGAGTTGTTTACGTTTCGCAAATCCGCTTAAATGTTTTGACTTTTGATGTAATACTCGTATTACGTCTTGCAGACATAGTGTTTCATACAGAACGGTTCAAACTTCAGCAATTACAATTACAATTACAATTGTAATTTATCGGTCTAATTCTTGTAGCATTCTTGTTCATTCTGTGAGTTGCATTGCATGCTTAAATATCAACTGTCATTCCTTGGTTTTGGTAATCTTGAAGGCTACTGTAACAGGCCTTTTATTTTATATATTCTCTTCTTTATTGTACCATTGATCAGCTGCTGGATGTCAATAACAGGCATAATCTCATCGTCGAATACAAAGGACACGCATAGGCCTCTGTTCACACATGGGTCCATGCGGGAACCCTGCACACGGGCCCATGAAAAGCTAGCTACGCCCCTGTCGACTACATTTACTGTTACAAATGAATTACAGTAGTCAATTTGGGAGCAAATGAAACCGTGAACCAGCGTGGTGACAACAGAAGACGAGACAGAACGCTGAATAGCACTGAGACGCCTTAAATGCAAATACGGAGAACGTGTAGCCTATGGTTAGAGATACATGTATGGTCTTTAAAAGAAAGGGAGCTATCTAGCGTGGTACCTAGATCACGTACAGGTGAAGAAAAGGAATAGTGCGGGAATATTTCCGAGGGGAGAACAAAATCAATCTTCAGAAGCTGTTTGGGGTAGTGGGGTACCAAATCAAATGAACGGCGTAAGCGACTTTTAAGTAATATAACCCGTAAGAACGATATGGCAGGCGCTGCGCCATTTCATCGTGAAACTCTAACTTTTTGTAGGCTATGTATTAAGTTTACTGTGACATATGCAGTTCGATAAATGTGCTGAATCGTTACAAGTATTTGTGAAAAGATAAACTGTATTAATCTGTCTACTATTGATTCTTGCTTTTTGATTAAATGTAAATGTATGTCTACGGCTCTACGTGTTTTCTATAGCGGCCGCAAATGGGTCGGACCATCCAATCAAAAGTTATAACAGTTTACATCTTTCGCATAGGCCGAAGGTTTTCGAAGCCCCACGCTTAATTTTTTCTTATCTGAATGCTTTCCCCTCGGACCAAAATTGATCTATAGACCCTTACCTTCAAATTGGTAGGCCTACTGAAAAAGAAACTTTTGCATCATTTTGAAATAACTGGAGCAAAATACACATATTTCGCATAGGCCGGAGGAGTTCAAACCCCAACGTTTTTTTTATCTGAATGCTTTCATGCCCTTAAATCGGTTTTTATCTATTTAAACAAAGAATTCTGCATATGCTGACACTTAGGCCTACATATAATGCAATTTGTGATGTAGGCCTATGTTAAAGACATTATACTCCCCTATTCTCTGCGTCTCAGACCGCACGACTGCATTGTCCCACGGGCGGATGGATAACTTAATGAGAAAAACGTTTGTAACAAGAATGCTCTATGGTGTTTAATTTTATGTAAACCAAAGTGCGGTTATGGTGCTGGATAAATAAAGAATATATTTACTTACTTACTTTACATACGTCGGACCACTGTCGGGACAAGGTCGCTCTTTCGTTATGTCGCTCTTATGAACCGCTCCCGATCCAATGCCACAAAACCACTAAAGTTGGCCCTATATTGTCCCTATGTCGAATGCAATGTTGGCGTAATGCAGGAAGTACGACGTGTGTTCCACGTATACTTTTTCTAGCCATAGCATAGGTATTATAACTTAAATCGGTTTACGCCTATTTAAGCATACAAGCAGCAAAGCATTCTGCATATGTTGACACTTAGGCTAGATATCATAAAATTTCTGATGTAGGCTAAGCTTATGTGACATACGTCGGACCATCGTCGGGCCAGAATACCAACATTGGACCAACAGTGATCCCATGTCAAACAATCACTATTGATCGTCGATCCTATGTTCGTGATCGTAATATCGAGATTTCTTCAGCTTATTCATAGGCACTCAGTCAAAACAAAATCGATAGGCAGGATGGTCAAAATCGGCACTAGTTCGATATCCCCATTTGAGCCCTTTAGACTAACAGTGCACCAAGTCCAGTTTTTGGTAAAACGGCGCTAAGAGTATAACCGAAATCAGAGTTACACAATCTACACGATGAATAGTGGACCAAGAACAAAAACATCTCTGTTTCATTCCCCAGAGGGAAATGAATTTTATTCATGCGTAAAATATAGAGCATAGGCCTACGTCCGAGTAACAGTGGACCAGCTCCAAATTCTGAGCTGGTCCACTGGTATTAGTCTGTTAACCACCATCGACCTATATTGAATATAGGTCGATGTTAACCACAGATTAACTACTTCAGCTGGCAGATGCTTTGTTGACAATTATACGAATTCGGCAAGAAAAGTCCACAGTCTAACTGAGGCTAGTAAACAAACTTCTGTCAACCGAATGTGACCCATTTCTTGATGTCGAAATACAAGAATCTGCTAATCTTTATGCATTTGGTAAATTGTTGCATTGTTATAATCGATTTCTACGCTTTTATAAGCAGATTGTGTGGTACGCGATTGCGAGCGATCTTAGGGGACTCGATCTGAAATGCGCTGGTGTCAGAATGTCTTATAACAACCTGTACATTGTTAATAATTCACAAAACAACATGACCTGACTGGTGCGAACTTTATTTGTTATAGCACCGGTACATAAGCTGGTCTGCCTGTTGTGGAGATTTATATTACATAACATGTTCTAAAAACAACCAAACGCCTAGAACAATCCTTCCCAGTAGTCTCAGAACTACTCTTCTCCATATTACACAACCAGAAGCATGTCCTTCACCAACTCTTACCTCCACGCCGTCCTCTGTCCCTTCACCATGATTAAGACAGTAGAGTAGTTACAGATACAGTGGATTCGTGTACGTAAAGAAACGCAATTTGTCATGTTCTTCAACTGCATGGTTGATGATGAAGTTCCATTCATGGAGGTGTAAGGTGTTACTCATGAAGCGTGGCAGAAAGGCAGCTCTCGGCAGCATAATATTACCAAGGCTGAATGACAAACTTCTGCGTCTGACTGAGAAAAAAACATGCGGATCTAATGAAGCTTGTGATGTATGTTCCACAAGTGCATCAACCGTTCTTCAAAACCCTGAAATCTAGTCAGAAAAGTACAAGAATTGCACTAGTTGCTTGTAACGACGGCTAGTAACTGTCCTTGTGAAACATTACTCTGTATTGCAAATTTACTTCGTTTCAACAGTTCCTTATTGCTTTAAAAATGAGTCTTTGCTATTTAATTCAACAGCTTAATTAATAATATTTTCAACAGTAATGTATAATTATGTTATGTTGATAACATAATGCTTGACCTAACTGAAGTATACAGTAAAATGATTGGCATTACTAATAAGAAAAAGTCAATTCATATAATATTGCAATTATTGTTACTAGTATTGTTACTTTTACTTTTATTTCATTTTTAATTTTAGCCTCAATTATAATATTAATATTGCTGTAATAATCATTCAGCTATTCAGCTGTCGCTCTACTCTGGGTGCGCAGGAACGTACAGCTCTCCGCTCCTCCACACATTTCTTGTTCCCCATGCGCCACCTGCTTTTAGACAGCACCGTGCCTTCTCTGTTGCTGGCCCCATGCTTAGGAATGGGCTTCCATCAACATTGCGCCTTATGCCTTGAGTTCATTCAGACGCGTTTTACTCTAGCCTTAAAACCATCCTTCTCAGCCGGGGTTGGGTCGGGAGCGCTCCTGAGTAGTAACCTTGAAGGAACGCTATATAAATCTTCGGAATGAATGAATGAATGATGATTAATGACGTTCCAATGGAGAACAGTTGACCAAGTCAAACATTTATCACATTTTTTCAGATT
The DNA here is from genome assembly GCA_020284085.1 of Aporrectodea caliginosa. Classification (NCBI taxonomy): domain Eukaryota; kingdom Metazoa; phylum Annelida; class Clitellata; order Crassiclitellata; family Lumbricidae; genus Aporrectodea; species Aporrectodea caliginosa. The sequence goes on from JACEVL010000845.1 coordinate 95,897, forward strand.
ACTACAATTTGCATTAACCTAAATTATATTATACAAGGCATCATGTATAATACTTAAATCTATGCAATATTATTTCAGTTCTTAGGGTATGTATACAAAATTGGATTTAGCATTCATTGCTGAACTTCAACATCAGTTTTCTTCAAGATAGGAAGAATGGACTTGGTCCACTGTTAGGTTAAAGCGCTAAATTTTATTGGGCCAGCCAGCAACGTCAGCTCTAAGCGGCTCTATAGTCGATGACCTTATGCGAATCAGCATAATGCAGAACGTACGAACTAGGCTATGTATATCACACCTACAAGCTTTTCATAGTCATAGCTCCTGTATTTATACATATATGCATATATATGAAAAGAATTAAAAGATTCCGCTTAGACTATAAATTATTATAGTCGTTAATTGCTTGAGTCCAAAAAGTTGAACTATGCTTACAGGCAGGCCTGGATTAACCACGGGTCCAGTGGGTCCACGGAACCAGACTTAAAACAATTTCACAAATAACTAAGGGCCTACCAATAGAATACTACCTTAAGATTGTATACATTCTAATACTGTCCTTCACTTTTTTAGTTTTCAAATGCTACATCGTTGAAATGTAACTGAAATATTTTTAAACACGCTAGTTTTACTGCAAACAAACGGCGATGGTGACCTGCAACTCCACAGCCAAGACAATAATATTGATTGCTTAATCCTAAATAAATACTTTCCAACATTATGATAAAAAACCTAAATTGATATCGTACAGATTTCCAATGTGACTTCGTTTCTTGAATACTTAGGAAACATTGAATGCGTCCTCCTTTATCGTCCTTTCCTGCTTTCTGTGTCCTCCTTAGGCTATCCGTGTATCTGGCAGCCCTATATTCATCAGCCGCATGTTCGACCTTGCCCTCGCCCAGCTGAAGGTTTGCTGCTTAAGTTTTGAAGTGAATATGGAACTTTGTGACGAATGAATTCAATGGCGAGCATTTTTTGAGTCAACTGCCACCAGTGCCAACCAAATCATCGCTCTCCAGATGTTGCAAATAATGAAGGAATACAATTTGCAATGACGATTCCGAATTTTTGCATTGATCTGCGGAGATATTTCTTACACTGCCTGTGTATAACTGCAGCGGTGAAAAGATCCTTTAGTTACCTAAAGCGCATCCAAAATGCTACCATGGGACATGATAGACACAACTTTAATACTTATGAACAGTGAGTGTGAAACTGCATGCATGTAGCCTACAACTGCTAGATTTTCAGGATAGGGCTATAATTGTTGACAGTTTTTCTATTATGAAACCACGTCGTACAGTCTCAAATTCCTAAATATGTATTCTATAATTAAACTTTCGTCAACACTTTTGGTTGAACATAAATTTGGGGCCTACTATACAATTTTGGAACCAGGCCTACAAAATGTTAATTCGGCCCTGCTGAGAGGTGCAGTTGTTGTTCTGATCTAAAGGCACAGCGGCAGTCTATCTGATCCGCAGTGGTAGATCGTCAAGCATTAAGAGACCCAAATCTACCAAGAGCAAATGCTGGATTAATTTCTGTTTACTCCGTCGTCTTCTGAGCCGCTTCTTCCACCCCATGAGACTTTGACTCTTCCTTGGCTAGACTTTGTACGCAGTCTGGCTTCGTATTACCGTAGTCGCGATGTTAAGCTTGTTTATTTTATAAAGTCTATAGGCCTAATTATACCTACGTTTAATATTGCTCTGCTATATCCTAGATAAACAGCCCACCAAAAAACCTCTATAGACTCGAACTACTTGCCACTTAACGCTCATGCAGGATGCCTGTCATTCCATGGTGGACAATGAAGCTTCTCTGCAAGACTATGAATTTGTGTTTCGAAATATCAGTTTCATGGCGACGTTGTAGACATTAATGGAAATGAGAATGTTTGTAGCGCCCTTCATATTGTTATTATTCTTAGCCCATTTGTCATTGTAGTGTATCTCATAGTTAATTAATGTCAGTTAGTCATGGGGCGGAGATCTCTTTCAAGCCAAAAGTTACTGTTAAGCGAGGCATCTCTGGTAAACCGTTTGCATTTGTAAAATTTCGCGTAGGCAACTCTCAATGTCACCGGTATCAACAGCTGCTGGTTAAAGTACCAAAGTCTGGTAACAATCCTGTATGTGGAGCTTTGAGTGACTTCTGATATTTTGTCATCCTGTTGGATTCGGTTGGTAGTAGCCTACAATCTCTCAAGCAGTTAAAATGTCCAACTCCGTTACTGTCCGCTGTAGGAAGTCATGATTTTCAACGTCAATACAATACATACAACTGCATTTTATATCGCCCTTCTTCCAAACGTGGACCAAAGTTCAGAAGTACACACGCCCCGATGGCGCAGATGCAATTATATTGCAGAGCAATTGTGCGCGAAGGACTTGCTCACGGTCCCTACACAGTAACCGCCCTGGACGAGGATCGCACCAGTAATCTCCACGTTACAGGTCAACCGCTCAAACCAATCGGCCACTTGTGCTTTTAGTTTAATCTAGGAATATACATTATAGTATGTAAAACACATACTGAAACACTACACTAAAATTTGTTGAAGACATACCTTATTTGTTTTGGTAAAATATTATTTGAGTTCATCAAAAACGTATCCATCCTTTAACTAACATAAATATCCAACCGTATTGTAGTCGTAATTAGGCCGAATATCCGTTCGGATTTCGGTTCGGTCCGGATTTAGCACTATTCGGTATTATCCGGATTCGATGATCCCAGGCTTTAATATCCGAATAACAAAAGAAGTAATAATTTTGACCAAAAACAATTTCTTCTTTCATTAATAAAGAAATAGTAACCTGTTTTTGGCGACCTTCTGCGGTAATCTTTAATCTTTAATTATAATTGAAAGTCCGTGTAAATAATAAAATTGTTACTCGACGTGTCATTAAAATGGTGGACAGGTTTATCTTTAATTATATATATATAATTTATATATAGGCCTATGTATGTATGGTATATATATATGCAAATAAAAATGATTACCGCCAACTACTCGGCTCGGATCCGGATTCGGCGAAAATAGCAGGCCAACTATAATTCGGATTAGGAAATTGGTAAAAAAATGCCATTCGGCTCATCCCTAGTCGTAATCGTTAATTCCAAATACCTAAACTGCCGCTGGAAAGTTAACCGCAGGGCACCAGCTAATTCAGGAACGCTGGAAACCACACAAATGATCATGATGGCCTTTTGCAGTTTCACATAATTCTATGGATAAAGAAACGTAAAATAATCTTCACATAATTATATGGATAAAGAAACATACAATAATTTTTTACTGTTTTGCAGTAAATTTTATCTGACGCTTAACGATGATTTGTAGTCTGTGTTATTATTTCCAGTCTAATCCTTTAAACTAAAGTCTCTTTTTATGGCAGTTGTATAGGCGCAGCTGCAACTGTCACCCAGTGCCAGGAAGTCTATGGGATGTCCTTCCCTTCTGCTGGAGAATATCATCAATGGGAAGGTTAGAAAGTTTCTGAGTATTTCTTTGCTATCTTACTTGCGAAGTTGTTTCACATTAATAATTATCATGACTTAACGATACCACGGAAGAGAATATATTGACAGTCTAGTATGCCAACCACTAGACTATCTTTTTAGGCACAGGCTACTGATGACTGCATTCTACTTACAGAACATTTATGTATTTTGGAGTCTGGCCTCATTAGTATCTACTGCTGTTTAGCGGCTTGTGTATGGTTTCGGAGTTGCAAAGGGTTCTAAAACTGGAAATACCACTTTAAAATAATAATATACTTAAGTCATGTAGGTCGTCGTTGACACTTATTGGTCTTACCTGGGCTAGTATACATGTGGCAATCTGAGCTAAATCTTTTAATTCTACACTTTCTAACTTTGAAATACATGATCAAATCAGATGTAGGCTACTTCAGATTTCGCTACGGGTTGAACCCTGGTTCAGGGTTAAAGTGCAAGTATATAGAAAGATTGTTCAGCAGTAGGCCTATACGAAAAGAAACTTGATATTTTGTATGATATAATTATACTTGATCCAGGACTCAATTTCACTCAAACTCAGTACGCGAAAATGGTGACTGGACTGAAGGGTGCACTATAGTGAGGCCTCCAGTTTCTGTGCGTGTGTCTAAAAATATTCGTGCGACAAGTTTCTTTCCTGTTTCTTCTGGCTTACAGGCAAGTTAAGTGTGTTTATTGTTTAACGAGACCAGTGCCCAGCGCTCTGCCTCTGCATCAGCCTAGGCGAGCATATAATTATTAGGCAGCCGCTGACGTGTCTGAAGTCACACCTGCACCGTCGAAGTTTCTTCTCACTGTTTTGCATTGTTTTAGGTCTGCATTTTCGGCAACCATGTTTTGCTGGACCTGCGTTTATATCGTCTTACTTTTCGTCTTGTATAAGGTTCTCGATCGTCTGATCCGAGTGTTTCGCATTGGACGTTATGGAGAGCGATACATTCTGGTGACCGGGTGTGATACGGGGTTCGGAAACTTGTTGGCCAAGCGATTGGATGAGTTGGGATGTCACGTATTTGCCGCATGTCTTACGGAGAAGGGAGAGGTGGATCTGAAGAAGGCTTCATCCGAACGCCTCCATGTTTTGCCACTTGATGTCACCAAGCCAGAAAGTGTTCAGAATGCGCTCCAGTTCGTGAAGTCTAAACTGCCTCCAGAGAAAGGTAACGAAGGCGAAATTGGCGAAAGCTTGTCGGCCAACGGTGACTGCCTAGACTATTAAGTGGCTTAGAATCATTCATGAATCTTTGATTAAGAAAGAATAACAGAGTTCATACTAATCTTATATCTGACCTGATCTAATGTGTAACTCTTATAGCGCCTTTACTTGCGATCGATGGTCGCTTTAACCTAAATTACAGCCTAAGATCGCAATGCATTGGAGAAATCAGTACATATTCAGCAGGCAGGAGAAGAGGATAACAGACTCAATGGGCTGAGGAAAAATTAAATTCATTAGTTTTTGATCTGAACATCAAAATCTGGCAATGCGGACAGGTGTAGCCTACGTACCCACAATGCTGCCCACCGGTTCCAGCTGACCAGCTAGACATCCGACTGCGGTACATATTAAGCTGGCCTAATTGACATCGTGATCATACAACATATAGGGACCTATAGGCGGGATTATGATTCAGTACAATGTCATCACCAACAATCCTTTTAATTGGGCGTTGATTCCTCAAATGCACAACTTGCACGGTATGTTGTCGCTGCAGGAGTTCCTGCATTAGAACCCGGATTCATTCAGATATTTTCTTCGGTGGAGAGTGAGTGAAACCCATTTCGTGAAATGCTATCCTAAGGTCACCTTCCACTGTGAACTCGGAAGTAAAACCTGCACTTTTCGTAGTCAACATTTCACCCCATTTCTGTCGAAGACGTTGCGTAACGCCAAGCATTATATTTAGATGAGAAGGCGCATAGTTTCCAGGTCATACAAACTAAACTAAACTTTATTGAGCAATAAATTCCTTTATAATTCTCATCCGAATGATCCCGCAGCATATTATCGGCAATTATAAAAACCACCGGTTTTAATAAGTGTAGCTTTAAATAACTGGTCCCAACCGTTTTTGGCAACACAAACATTATCAGTATTGAAAAATCGCATTATTGTTTCTCCGCTTCCATTAAGTAGGATTGTGCAACAGAGGAGTGCTAGCTATGGCTTAATTCTGATATGACTGATATAGATGATAGTGTGCACTGTCATCTAATTGATTCGCATTACTGAAGGAGCGAATGTACGCTTTTTCTAGCTCATACTAAGTATATTGAACATGTCTTCATTTGCTATTTGTGTGAGTGTTCAGTGATGGGTTGCAGGTCTCTGGGGTGTTATGAACAACGCCGGAGTGCTTTCGTACTGCGGAATGCCAGAATGGATGCATCTCGAAGACTACAAGCGTCAGTGTGATGTCAACCTGTGGGGCTTAATCGACGTCTCGTTGAAGTTCATGCCTCTCGTCAAGAAGGAGAAGGGCCGCATCGTCAACACGGCCAGCATCGCTGGTCGTCTAAGTTTTCCATTCATACTACCGTATTGCATCACCAAGACAGGGGTCGAAGTGTTCACAGACGGTATCAGGTATGATCTCACACCCACCTCTTTCTGATCTAATTCTGTTTCTCTGTTACTGTCTATCTAATTTACTTAAACTATTTATCTGTGTCTCTTTTCTATCTCTGCTTCGAGTTTCATTGTTTTGATTTCAATTGCTATTTAATTTCATAAAAGATGCGCGATTGTCTTGTGCACGCATAGCTAGAGTATAGCGTGCTGGACTGCCAACTGAGAGGTCGAGGGTTCAAATTCCTGCAATTTCATAAATTTCTTTCTAGATATCTGCTCCATCTGTGCCCCCTGGCCAACTCAGATACAATGAATGCTCTACCTGGTCATCCACTCTCATATGCTGAGGCTTAAAAACAGAAGCCGCTAATATTTATGACAGACCTCTATCAGCCGGTATCGGGGACTTCGGGGTAGTCGCACCCGTCGCTCTGCTGAGAGGGGTTCTGGCAGTCTGTTTGCCCGCACAGCAGCTATGCAGAACTGTGCATTCTCTGGGGTAGGAATGATAGGTTTGGAATTACCTCCCTTGGGAGATACTGCCTGTTCCCTAGATCATGTACTGATACGTTTTAATGGCCATTTTAAAACTTACCTTTTTTGCCCGGGGTGGAGTTGGGAGCGCTTCTGAGTGGTCACCTTGAAGGGGCGCTATATAAAGTTTTGAATGAATGAATGAAAAATACCAATGGCTGCCTCTCTGCTAACTTTATGGACTGCTCCTCCGTTCTTCTAACACGATACAACTGTGTATTCATGTTGCCCTCCTTCAAAAGACCAGAAGTGCACACACGACCATACGACCGAACATGAGTTAAGGACTTGTTCAAAGTCCCTACACAGTGACTGACTGCCTCGGACGAGGCTCGAACCCGTAGGCTGTCCGCGTTAAAGACCGAGCGCTCTGACCAAAATCGGCCACCATGCCCCAACAAGTAAGTATGGTATGTTTGTCAAAATTAACATGCTTCATGTTAGATTCACTAGACTGTGTTGATTGTGAGAAAGCAGCTTAACTAAGTGCTGTGTCTACAGACGATCTCTGCGAGTGTTTGGCTGCAAGGCCATCGTCATTGAGCCAGGCGTCCATAAGACGTTTATAATGTCAGAGGAGCACTGGATTGACAATTACCGTCGGATCTTCAATAACGCTGATCCTGGAGTCAAAAAAGAATACGGCGAGGATTTCTACAAATACCGTAAGCACGAGGAGGAACATTTGAGGTTCATTCAGCAGTAGGCTTAGGCTACGAGTCTGTGACCGGATTAATTTTGGTCCTTTAGAGTTCTACTTCGTTAAGTTGGTGTAGGCCTACTATTTATCTTCTGATATAAGATATATGCGGTTTTGAAAGCCGCAGGTTAAATTATTATTTAGAAAGTCTTATTTTTCAAAATTTATCTGTAAGTAGTTCTCACAAAACACCAATCTCCAACAGTTAATCACTTGCGAAATCACCAGAAAATGTCAAATTCCATCCAGCAACTGCGTAAGACGATTCCAGCCAGTCCAAAAAAACTATTTTTGCAATCCATTCTACCTGTCAATGGTCGTCGCTTTAGGCAATCGCCTAGAATATCAAACTGTTCCAGCTATTTGCAAAAGGACCCAATTAACCCTTTGGAAAGCATATTTTCACGTTTTAAATGACCCTCTACTTGTCAGAAAACTTATTTAAGTCATGGTTTACACGCTTCCTCTCCCAAGTTGTAAACCTAGGTAATAGGTAAACACAAGAACAACGCAACCGGCTTTATCCATCGTGTAAGTTGATCCCATGAGGAAAGAGAATGAATTGGCATAGAGTCTATTTGGACTCGCTTCCTATTTGGCTTAACACTATAGCTGGAAAATTTTAAGATTCTTAGATAATTGCCTGACAGAAAACTGAATTATACGAAGTAAAAATATTAATTTGGACAAGTCATGTTACACTGATAAAAATGTGAAAACAGGGTTTCCACGTGTTTGGACCCTTTTGGGCCTCTTAGCAGATCGCAGTAGTAACAGATTCTCTGGTTATTCCTATAATTAGGCAGGATCAGAACTATAGGGAGTTCGTGAGGCTTTCTGACAGACATAATAATTAAGCTACATTGAGAACATGTGTGAAAATAACGTTTAATAATTTTTCGATCCTCTTGGGCTTCTGCGAAAGGAAGACTTTTCTAACGTTCTAATGATTGCCTATTGGTGAAACCTCCTGACAGGGATCTCAAAATCTTTAAGCTGGATACCTTACATGGACGTAGCTAATGTGAAAAATGTGTTTGGGTCCCTTTACACAAACTAGGGTAGAAACCTGAACCATATTGGTCATTTTGGTGACTTCGTGGTGATTATAACTGCTAGAAACTGGTGTCTTTTGTGAAAATGTTTTACCGGGAAAATGATGTGCAATAGTCTAATGGTAATCGTGCTAAACGTTCAGTCGAAAGGTGGAGTGCTGAAATCCCTGCCAGAGTAGAATTGGTTTCAAGAGTTTGGCCCCACTTGAGCTCCAATGAGTACACTGACCGTACATTGTCGGAGGGAAGACCAGGTCTCGAATCTCCAGCCCAGCTATGACATGGCCAGCCCAAAGCCCCTCTGGCGTCCGCACGAAAATCAGTCATTGTCCGTTAGAGTCTGACCTCAAGACAACATATAGAAGTTTTCGACTGGGGGCGGTTCATGCCCATAAGCCCACTTTAAACCCACAAAGAACAAGTTTAAAATTGGGAAACAGTAAGTGGGCTTTTGAGGTCCAGCCCAATTTGATGTATTTAGAGCAGCCAATGCTCGTAAACATATTTCTTGCCTAAAAAATAGTCACATTTTCGAGACTATGCGTAAAGGATCTTCGGACTTCTAGCGCAGCTGCGTCTGAAATGTGCGCAGTCAGTTTGTTTTTGTGCCCCACTGTAATAGATGGCCTTGAAAGTTTCCCACAGATGGGCGATTCACAAGGAATTGTGCTTATATTGTGGACTTTGCCTTAACTGATATAGGCTATAATATATATACATATATATATATATAATTATACATATACATATATATATGTATATTGTATAATTATCAGGAGACTTTATAAGTTTATATAATATAGATATATCATTTCTTGCAATGCTTGATAAGACTTGACTGAAAAGATATAGGGGCCTACTTATCCACATGTATTTTATAATATACATAATAATATACATATGTATGTATGTGTATATGTATATACGGCAGACTTGTCAGGCTTTATAGATTCATTCAATCGCGCTTTCTCTGTGGGGGGCCCCTCGACCTGGAATGGCCTCCCTCTGGAGCTTCGCCTTGTTCCTAGGACCTTCTCTCCCACGTTCTTTTCTCACCTTAAAACCGTTCTTTTTGGCCGTGCTGGAGTCGGGAGCGCCTCTGAGTAGTTTCCTTGAAGGGGCGCTATACAAATGTTCGGTATGAATGAATGAATACCTCAACTGGATTGGTATTGGTATTCATTCATTCATTCATTCATTCCGGATATTTATATAGCGCCTCTTCATGAAACCTACTCAGAGGCGCTCCCAGCCCAGCCACGGCCAAACAGAAAGGACTTGAGCAGTTGGTAGAAAGCAGGCAAATCATTCCGGGGCAGTAAGCGTAACGTATAGTGCAGTGTTGTTCAGTAATTGAAATACATGTAATTGAATTACGTAATTGAATTACTTGTTCTGTAATTTGTAATTGTAATTGAATTACATTTTAAGTCCAGTAATTGTAATTGTATTTCAATTACAATATTGCATGTAATTTGTAATTGAATGAAGTGTGAATTACCAATTACTTTCATAAAGTCGGCCACAATGCCAGCCTGTCGTCCACCCCTTTCATTGAATATTAAACTGCTCTATCCTTTCACCCCTGGCACACCTCTTACAACCCACTTTGATAGACCCTATCCATGCAGGGCCAGACTGCAGTTGTGCACTCTGCCTCATTCTTACCTAGCCCACTTACAACACAGCTTGGTAGCATTGGTAGGAAGAAGCTGCACTTGCTGCATGTTAATGAGATGCCTGCTGTCATTTGTCCCCACTGCTCCACTTCCTGGCTTTTGCCTAATAGCTTGCGGCCGGCCGGCCGGCGGCAGCTGACCTCAGCCTCGGACCCTGGGTCTAGTACATGTGTCTCACAGTTATAGTGATGACCCAAGATTGAGTGGAAAGATCTTGGTGATGACCTACTCGAGGCAGTATCGTTATCATAATCTTGCAGGTTGCAGCATATCTCAACAGAATAAAATATTAGTTTTTATTATTAGGAAGAGTTTGATCCAGTAGTACAAAAGAAACTATTAAAACTTTGAAACAGCTGCACTTATGCATTTTAATTTCAAAGAAGGGTAAGTAAGTGTACACTTGCATCTGATTTAAGTGATTTTTGCATTAGTATTTCATTGGTTTATTCGTATGTCATTTATTTAAGTTTATAGTAATGATTACAGTCATGATAGTCATCTCAAGTTAAGAAAGAAACTGATTGGTGTGTACACGTCACATGTAGGCCTACATTTTATACAAAATACTACAGAAATGAAATCAAATGCAGTTTTATTTTGTAGGGTTACATTACTTACATGGGGGGTGGGGGGGAATGAAGTGTAAATTACAAGTTACTTTCATAAAGTCAGCAAATATGCCAGCCTGCTGGGTTGACCCGGGCCACCCGTTTTATTGAATAAACTGCTATGCATTATGTTTGCATGGCAACATAATTGTCAACATTAATTATTCTATACTTACACTCCTCTGACAATCTTACAGCACACTTTAATAGACCCTCAAAGGGCAAGGGCTGACCATCATTAACAGACTATCCATGCAGTCATTCTTAGCTAGCTTACTGCAGCTGCCTTCAGAAAACAGAGCTTCCATCTTCAGCTCCAGTTGAGCGTTTCTTTAGCACTGCTGGACGAATTGACTCACTCACGCAGGTGCAATCAACTAAGTTCTCTAACAGACTATCATTTTGAAAACTTCTACTCCTAAAAATCAAATAAAGTCTATAGCTTGTTTTAATGGATCATAATTGTAAATCGTATTTTGGGCACAGGTCTGGCAAACTTATAATACAATTGAATGTACATATATTATTACAATTTACAGGTCATTGGCCCATTGGATGTTTTAGTTTAAAAATAGAGTAAATTAAAAATTATTGAAATTTTTTAAATCATGTGCCAATTTTCAAGAAATAATTGAAAAGTAATTGGTAATTGAATTACAATCAAAATGTAATTGTAATTGAATTACTTTCACAATCAAGTAATTGTAATTGTAATTCAATTACATTTACAAGCATGTAATTGCAATTATAAATGAATTACATTTGCAATGTAATTGATACAACACTGGTATAGTGGTATAGCCCTTGCCCAAAAGCTCACATTTCACCCACAAAAACTTTGGATATCGTGAGTGTTTCTAAATGGACCTCTCAGCTCATGCTCAATCAGTCAGTCAGTCATTCAGTCAACCAACCACTCAATCAATCAATCAATCAACCAATCAATCATTCAATGGACTCATGAGTTTCGTTTATTCTATGCGTTGTCTGTAGTGTCGAGTCATACTGCCATCGACAAGCTTCGTTCGCCTGGTTCCGATCGCCTAATGGACGTCGTCGACGCCTACGAACACGCTCTGCTCGGTCTCTTCCCACGAGCGCGTTACATGGTCGGCCGAGATGCGGTCTTCATCTACCTTCCCATTCAATGGCTGCCCGAGTGGCTCGGAGATTGGGTAATGGCGAAACTGGACACCCAAGTTCCTCTTCCAGCAGCGCTTGCCAAAAAAGCCTGACAGACAAATGCAGCACCGCCAATATTTAACACATAGGCCTATAGCATCCCATTTTATACAGTAGGCCTATCGCATTGCATATAATATTATATAACCCTGCTTTGCTTTACCTTTGGCTCGCATTCTCGTTGAGTGGCTGCTAAGCATGCATCTGTAGAATACGTCCTTAGATGAAATGTCCTGAAGAAATTGAATTTTTAAACAATTGTGAAACGTTTTGTTACTGCACTTTAAAAAGTGATTTAAAAAGTGATTGCTAATGAAGAAATAATGTCAAATGACGCACGTCAAGCAAACTAGCGCCATGATATGCGGTAACCTTTAATTAAAACACCATGATATTGAGTTAATTTCCATATAAGCAGGTCTAAAGGTTTGAAAAATAATCACTTTTCATTTAGGTGGACCAAGAAACATATTTGCATTGCGATTTGTGAATTGATATTGTTTTATGTCACAACAGGCCTGTAGCTGCGTGCTTTTGCATATCTGGACACACCTGGAAAATGATTATAATAAAATGTCTCGTTCTTCTTCTCTTAATTTCGATATCTTATACAGTCATTATGGTTATGAACATTTCTACTGCACAATTTCATATGGAAATCTGAGGCACGGTTATTCACTCGATAGATGAAGAGCCGGATGTTTAAAAATCAATGAGAAATAAAGAGTTTTGAGGCGTGTCTTTTACGAAGAAAAACAATTCGAGCATTGGAGATACATTGATAATTGGATCCATTTTCCTTGAGACAGCAACATTGAATGCATGAGAGCAGATTAGAGTTCTGTATCATGTCTCAGTCAAATGATCCATACTCGGAGATCGCAGGAGATACTTATGGTGATGGTGGTTTATGGCTAGACAATTGAATCAGAATCATGCATTCACTGAAGAGAGGCATTCTTGGTTTTCTACCTTGTCAGGCTGATCATTTGGTGACGAAGCAAAGTAAAGCTGAGTATCGTAAGTGTACTTCTTTAAATGAACTCCAAAGTGATTGGCTATGCGTCTGACTGGTGAAGTGAAGATTGTAAGTAAGTAATATGGACTTAGAACAGATTCCTGTGTTACACCAGCAGGGCAGAGAGAAGTATCAGATTGAGCAGCACCTATACCCCACTAGCTGAGACCAATTGATGAGGTAAGAAGTTACTCAGTTAATGCAGTCCCGGAGACACGGTAACTTTTACTAAGTCTAGAAAGAAATAGCTGGTTGTCAACACTGTTAAAAGTAACAATCTGGTTGACGTATACTGATGGCTTTTCGGTATCAATAGATGAGAAATGTCCAGCGTAAAGTCGCAAGCAATGTCAGTGAAGTAGCCGTCACGTTAAGTTGACTGGTAAGAACTGAAGTTAAGAGATTAAGTTTATTAGTACATGCAAGTAAGACTGTAAGAGACCAAGCATCTTTGAAGCAGGGCCGGATTTAAGGTGGTGTGGGCACTGCACATTGGAGCCCATGGGCGTCCAATATGGTATAGCCCTTTCTGCAGCGGATGTTTTGTCTTTATTGATGCGCAGTCTTCAACAGGGACAACCCTTATTAAAAGCCAACAATAATAATATGTCATACTGATTCACACAGGCGAAGTATTAATGGCAAATGTTTAAATTGTTGACTCATTTGTTAACTAATAATATTAATTAAAATTCATATAAATGAAAATAAACTGCGAAGATGATTTTGCTTATAAATAAAGTGTCTTCTATTGTATTATTAATAGGTGTTAAATAATTTATCAAATAGGTCTACAAAACAAAAGGAGAAGCTTTAATCTTTGTATCCAGTTTTTAATAGAAGTTGCTGATACAGACAAACAAAGAATTGAAAGTAGGTCTAAAATAGTGATAAGCGGGACCTCCAAACAAAAAACAGACAGCTTGAGTCAGTTAATTAATAATGTTGTACTCATATTGACAGCTGATTGCTAAGACATACATACATGTAGGCTACATCATTGAGTGCTGGGAACATATGCAATTGGTTTAATAAAATACAGGCTTCTAGAATATAGGCTTACTTAACTACTTAGCTCAATTAGGCCTGCCTGCAGTTAGGTCTAAATCTGAATAGACCCAACTGAGACTTCGAGCACTTTTCTATTGGCAAAGTCATCAATAAACTGATTAAAATCCAATTGGCGTATAATATCACTCTCTCAATGCAAGGTGGTTAAGTCTCTCATGTGTCATGCGTATGCGAATTGCGAGGCTTGTTCTTATTTATATTTTAATTTAGAAGGTGAGCGATACACTCGGATACAGTTTGTGACCATGAGCACCATATAGTACATTCTTAGCATAATTTCCACAGTTTGGAAATGATTTTTCAACACCTTTGTTACTGGGCTATTAATTGGTATATATAGGCTATGAACTGCTCTGACTATAGGCTACTGAGGTCTGCGCTACGTGTCTCTTTTTAAACATTTTGACAAAATAAAAACACTGTATGCGCTCATTGCCAAGGTTTTCATAGAGATCTCGCCATATATTGCTACAAGGTTTCTCGCAGAGTTGTGTATTTCTTCATCACTACACCATTCAAGCCATGATAGAAAACCAAACCTTGAGCAGAGTAGTTCGTATGATGCTGGCCTTTTGTTGTCAACTCGGTTGTGAATTGATCGATGATTGGCAGAAAATTATTGTTTATCCGAAACGTCTCTGAAGCAGAGATGCTTCTGATGCTCGATCATAATCTAATGCTTAGGAGACGGTGACCGGGCATTTGGAGCCGGACGATTGGAAGCGGGCAATTGGGAGCGGACATTTCGGAGAAAATTCGGATCCGGACAATTTGGAGCCGGACAATTCGGAGCGGACATACGGGGCTCTTACGGCGAACATACATTTATTTAGTATTTAGGCTATTTGGTGGCACCAAACAATCGTTCTCTGAACTTCCAGACCCTGTGAAAATAGTAACACCAAAGGCTTACGGCGATAGTAGCATGCATCTTACCGCGCGAATAGAAGATCCTGTGAACTTAAACTTTAAATAGAATAGAAGTATCGGCAATTTATTATGAAATTGCTATGACAATTCGGCGCAAGACAATTCGGCGCAAGACAATTTTCCTTTTGGTGCTCTAAATTATTTGCCCATTGTAATTCTTCCTTAAATAGAAGCTGGATATATGATTTTTTTGCTTAAATAGAAGTTGGATTGATAAAAATAATTCTCGATTAAAGGAAGTTGGATGGATGAAATTTTTGCTTAAATAGATGACAACAATTCTTGTTTAAATAGAAGTTGGATGGAGGAAAACAATTATTGCTTATATAGAAGTTGGATTGATTAAAATAATTTTTGCTTAAATAGGAGTTGGATTGATGAAAATATTTCTTGGCCGCTCCCAATTATCCGGCTCCCAATTGTCCCCAAATTATCCGACGGAAATGTCCGCTCCGAATTGTCCGGGTCCGAATTGCCCTAGAACCTAGGTGACATACGTTTTGATGATGTGTTGTTGTTTGAACATATTCTGCCGCTCCAGATATCTGCTCCCTTGCTGTCAAACTCTGTGATACGATCTCGCTTCGATTCAACAAACCTTTTCAATGATTTCACTGTTGCAGCAACTGTAGGCCTATTAGGTAAAAGTTTCGATTCTGATTAATCTTGCTGCATGCATTTAGGCATACTCGCTCCAATATCTCGTTTAAAACAAAATCAAGTTTATTATCTAACAGAAATGTCTGCCGTTGTTGAAGTGGCTGCTGTTCGACAACAACTACAGCATCACCAGACACCAGTGACACCAGGCTCAGATAAACCTGCATTTTGACCATCATCCACGGTGACAGCAGATTTACTAATAGCAGTTGCTTGAAAGAAAGCGATAGTCTAATACTAGGTGTCTTTGCAAGTACTTTCTTATTTTGAGATGCTTTTTCTTTACATAACTTGCGTTTTTGAGAGCCACTAGGACGATTAGTGCCCTTATGCCGATCTTCAATTCGGTTCATGTCTGTCGGCTGAAATTACTTAGACTCTTCAAATTATATTACGTAATATACTGCTTCGCAAACTCAAACTGTATAGTCTGGCCAGATAGAATAAAGGTCGAATCCTACAGACACGCGGTCCGTTCGTCTCAAAGCCACTACTAGCACAGCATCGCCTACATCTATGCACTGCTATGTGGATGTGTAGGCCCTACTGTACGTCACTCGAGTTCAATAGCACTAGCAAAACGCTGGACTTAAGACCGAATGTCACTGACTGCACGATAAACGAACACAAATGTCATGAAGTCATTCATGAAGTGAACTTTTTAAAATTATTATAAGAGAGATGCGAAGTGTTAATAACATTCCTTTCCTTCACGAAATTCCTTGTAGTTTGAACAACCTGAGAGGCCCCGTCATGCACGTCATCGTTACGTCACAGCTATAGATCCTGTTCAGTTCAGTTAGCTTCTGGTTGATTTCGATCTATTCACTGCATTTTCAAGCAATGCGAACGATTTCGTCGAACACCTCAATAGAAATGCAACATTCACACTGTACTAAATCGCTCAGATTCACAGTTATTTTCGACGACTTTCTAATCAATCGCAAGATGGCGTTCTATCTTAACCAATTATAGCGGCCAAGCGAGAATGTCGTCGACTATAGAACGCATATGGAAAAGTTCAGACCATGAAGAGGATAAGCATCGTTACCGTCATCGATGTCGCCTTAATGAGTAACTCATTATCATTCTATCGCGGTCACCTTGAAAGTGCTTAAAATTCTCGGGTCCTATAGCGTATCTTTCAGTGTCTTCCTACTCTTCTACATTAAAACCGATGCCAGTTGCACGCTATGAGAGAACGAGAAGCTATATTCTGACTTCGCCTTATTTTGCAGTAACAAAATCGACAATCTGTCCTGTCTCTTCTTAATTGTACTGTCCCCAAATCCTCTCCTATGCGGTCACCTTGAAAGTGCTTAAAATTCTCGGGACCATTAGCGTATCTTTCAGTGTCTTCCTACTCTTCTACATTAAAACCGACTTCCTACCGACATCACTTATTGTCTCTTGCACTGATGTTTTCTCCCACCTTATTGTACATTTGGCAACTTGTCGTTTGCTAAAGGCTGCTTTTCATCATGCTTCACACCTTCCTTAGTCACACCTTTACTTAAGAAATCCTACCTGGATGTCAACAGTCTGTCAAACTTTAAACCCATCTCAATTATATATCAAAGATTCTTTGACGTCTCATCCTTGCAGTTACTAATTAACTTAATAAACTTCTCATAACTTCAGTCCTAACCAATCAACTTACAGTAAAGTCTACTTCACGGACATTGCTAGCGACTTTACGTTGGCAACAGCTTCTCATCCATTGACACCGAAAAGGCATGCCTATCGTATGCCTCAAACTTAGTGCAACTTTTAACAGTGTTTGCAACCAACTACTTCTTTCTAGACTTAGTAAAAGTTACCGTTTCTCCGGGACTGCATACACTGGGTAACTTCTTACCTCATCAATCGGACTCAGCTAGTGAGGGTATCGGTGCTGCTCTGATACTTCTTCTCTGCCCTCCTGCGTCCCACCAAGAATGCTTCTCTTCAGTGCATGCATGTTTCTGATTCAATTGTCTAGCCATAAACCATAAGTATCTTCTGCGATCTCCGAGTATGGGTCATTTGACTGAGACATGATACAGAACTCTAATCTGCTCTCATGCATTCAATGTTGCTGTCTCAAGGAAAATGGATTCAATTATCAATGTATCTCCAAACCTCGAAGTGTTTTTCTTCGTAAAAGACACGCCTCAAAACTCTCTATTTCTCATTGATTTTTTTTAATTGTAATTGTAATTGAACATTTGTATAGCGCCACTCAGAGATTCATAGGCGCTTTCGACCCAGGGCTATGTAACAAATAAGATGGTCTTCAGGCGTTTCCGAAACAGAGGAAGAGAAAGGCTGAGGAGCTCAAGACGCAATTCATAGGGAAAATGGTTCCAACTGGAGGGGCCGTCATAAGCGAAGCTTCTGGATTGAGCAGTTGCACAACGCATGCGAGGGACAACCAGAAGGCCTCTGGCGGCAGAGGGCAGAGCAGAGCGACCAGGGAGTGTAGAAACCGATGTGCATAAGGCCTGAAGGTTTGAAGGAACTACCCCGAGCAGAGAGTGAGAATTTTGAACTGAATGCGCTGGGGCAGATGAAGCCAGTGAAGAGTTTCCCGAATGAAGGTAGATAATTATGTGAGAATACTTCGGGAGACCACAAATAAGACATCTGGATATCTAACAGATACTGTTCTTCGTCTATCGACTAACGTTTCCGTGTGACATTCAGCAGTAAAACGTTCATAATAATGACGATGGTAATTATATGAAACTAAAAGAGCGACCTTGGCAGAAGAAGAACGTGATATTTTATTATAATCATTCATCGTGTCCACAAATGCAAAAGCACACAGCTATATATAGGCCTCTTGTGACACAAAACAATAATCATCAATTCACAAATCGCAATGCAAATATGTTTCTTCCCCACCTAAATGAGAAGAGTTTATTTTTCAAACCATTAAACTTGCTTATGTGAAAGTTAACTCAATATCATGGGGTTTTAATTAAAAGTCACCGCATATCATGGCGTTTAATTTGCTTGACCTGCGTATGTTTGACATGTTTCCTCATTAGCAATCACTTTTAAAATGCATGAACAAAACGTTTCACAACTGTTTAAAATTCAATTTCTTCAGGACATTTAATTTGAGACGTATTCTACAGATGCATGCTTAGCACAGCCACTCAAAGAAAATGTGAAAGCAAAGCAGGATTATATATTTGCAATGCGATAGGCCTTTTGTATTATAAGGCGGTGTTGAATTTGTCTTTCAGGCTTTTTTGGCAAGCGCTGCTGGAAGAGGAACTTGGGTGTCCAGTTTCGCAAAAACCCAATCTCCGAGCCACTCGGGCATCCACTGAATGGGAAGGTAGATGAAGATAGCGTCTCGGCCGACCATGTAACGCGCTCGTGGGAAGAGACCGAGCAGAGCGTGTTCGTAGGCGTCGACGACGTCCATTATGCGTTCGTTGCCAAAAGAACGAATCTTGTCGATGGCAGTATGACTCGACACTACAGACAACCAATAGAATAAACGAAGCTAAGTCACAGAGAAGGAGAGAGAGAGAGAGAGACAGAGAGACAGACAGACAGACAGACAGACAGACAGACAGACAGACAGAGACAGACAGACAGACAGACAGAGTCAGTCAGACAGACAGAGGCTGTATCATTTAATGCAAAGTCCACAATGTAAGCACAATTCCTTGTGAATCGCGCACCTGTGGGAAACTTTCAACGCCATCTATTACAGCGGGGGCACAAAAACAAACTGACTGCGCACATTTCAGACGCAGCTGCGCTGGACGTCCGAAGATCTCTTACAATACAATGCAACTTGTATTTATAACGCGCCTTAATAAAACAGTCTCACTCAAAGGACGCGTTACAATGTTATTTGCTAATCATAGTACTTAGAGAAGAGATACGTTTTACGTTTAGATTTAAATATATTAATTGAGGATGATCTTCGGATTGCCCTGGTAATGAGTTCCATTCAGCTGGACCAGCTACTTCAAACATTCTGTTTCCAAATTGTAGATTTGTTCTTTTGATAACAAAGTCTCTTTGAAACTGAACGTAATCCACGTCTTGATTCAAGAGCAGCACATGGTGTGACTGAAGATGATAAATAAGGAGGAGCAGAACCTGACACTACTTTGAACATCAAAAGACAGAGTTTAAACGATATCCGAGCCTGAATGGGTAACCAGTGTAATTGCTGAAGGGTTAACATAACATAACAAGGGTTTTAAGTGGTTCAGAAGACGTTTAGTCTGTGTTAGAACCACTGCTAACCTGGAACATGATTAATAGCCCAATTTTCCTAGCTTCTTCTTAAAAGCTGTGATAGTGTCCACTGAGACAGTACTATCATCCAAACTATTCCACAAATCTACAACTCTTGCACTGAAGAATTTCTGCCCTAATGTCCCTTTTGGTTTCTTAAATAATTTATACCTATGTCCCCGAGTTGCCTTGTTTGGGCTAATTCAAAAAACTGCAGTAATAATCTTGTAGGCTTCAAAGGTCTCCTCTGCTCCTCCTTCTCTCCAATTGTTAGTCCACACCTTTTCAACCTTTCTTCATATCCCAAATCCTTGTAGCCCAAATCATTTTTGTAGCTCTTCTTTGCACCTTCTCCAGCCTTTCCATGTCCTGTTTCAGGTAGGGACTCCGTACCTGGATGCAGTATTCCAATTGAGGCCTAACCAGTGATTTGTATAACCTCAATATTGTATCCTTGTCTCGGGTGACTTTTGTCCTTCTTATCATGTCTAAAGTCGAGTTAGCCTTTTTTGATGCTTCAGCACATTGCCTTGAGGGTTTTGCACTCTTGTGCATAATCACTCCCAAGTCCCTTTCTTCCTCACTCACTTTCAACACCATACCCCCCATTTCATATGAAAACTCGCTGTTTCTCTTCCCCCTATGCATCACTGAGCACTTTTCCACATTAAGTGGAAGAGTTGGTGATGTGATCTCTCGGGCTAAGGGTTTTGACTAGACGAGCTGCAGTGTGGATAACAGAGGTAAGCGGTGCAAGGGTAGATTTTGGCAGTCCATAGAGTATTGAGTTACAGTAGTCAATCCTGGATAATACAAGTGAATGAACTAAGATATGCAGGCAATGTTCATTTAGGCGGCGCTTGATTTGGCGTATTCGTTGGAGAGAAAGAAACAAGCTTTAGTGATAGAGCCAATATGATTAGACATAGAAAGTTTACTATCAAGAAAAACTTCAAGATCACGAACTACATTATACAGACTAGCGATAAACCATAGTCTCAAAAATATGACTTTGTTGAGCCAACAAATACATTGGCTGCTCTAATTAAATCAAATTGGGCTGGACCTCAAACGACCACTAACTGTTTGCCAACTTTAAACTTGTTCTTTGTGGGTGTAAAGTTGGCTTTTGGGCATGGACCGCTCTTAGTCGAAAACACCTAGACTTGAGGCCAGACTCTAACGGACAATAACTGATTTTCGTACGAACGCCAATCGGGTTATGGCTGGCCATGTCATAGCTGGGCTGGAGATTCGAGGCCTGGTTTTCTCTCCGACAATGTACGGTCAGTGTACTCATTGGAGCTCAAGTGGGACCACAATCTTGAAACCAATTCTACTCTGGCGGGGATTTCAGCACTCCACCTTTCGACTGAACGTTTAGCACGCTTACCATTCGACTATTGCACATCATTTTCATGGTAAAAGACCTCAGGTAGGATGGAGCCACCCCCAACAAGGCAGTTGCGCATGAGGGAAATGGTTTTCAATTGAAAACACTGTTGTATAGGGAGCCAGTGAAGAGAGTCCCAGAATATTTTGTAGTAGAACAAAGCACAATGGAAAGAGTAGAATTACCACAATAACAAATTCATTCCACAGAATGAAAAGCTCTGGAAGAATCATTAAAATTAAATGCTTAGTATAAACAATTTATTAACAAATTTATAGAATTTATGCTTCTCCATTCTCCCATGGTGAAGCAAAATGCTCCTTCATTCATGGAACAAATAGGAAGAGCATGAATATTAAAAATTTGACAGTGACAAATATTTAAATAATTAGAAAATGATTAATAATGGTGCCCGTATACATTAAAATAATCAAAAATAATGAAAATTTAATACTCAAAATTAGTGCTGTTATTTTAAAATTAATTTTTTTAATTGTTAAATTTAATTACATAGACCTGATGTGACGTCACAATTCTCAGACCCCACCCCCATGTCACACGTTGTCACAAATTTCCGACCCCCGACCCTAGGTGAGTGATGTCATTTATGGACGGCCCCTATAATTGTTTTCTGATATTTTGAAAATATCAGATTAGGCCTAGCTCAATTTTTTAAATACAAAATGTACTTTTTCTCAACAAATTTGCTAAAAAATTAACAAGAATCAGGCTACTTATGAATTATTACGTTTTTGGAATGGTGTGTTCGATTTCTGTAACGTACAAGTTTAAAGGACCAAAACTCATGCGAACTTATCCTACTGCTAAATGAACACTCAAAATTGTTCCCCTTATGCTTACGGTATTTGTAGAAATCCTCGCCGTATTCTTCCCTGACTTCAGGATCAGCGTTATTGAAGATCCTACGATATGCGTCCATCCAGTTCTCCTCCGACATAAGGAACGTCTTATGGACGCCTGGCTCAATGATGATCGCCTTGCAGCCAAACACTCGCAGGGATCGTCTATAATAGAAACAGCATCCAGTTAGACTGGTTCTCACAATAAACCAAATTTAGTAAATCTAAAATAAGCATGTCAAACACACCATACTTACTTGTTAGGGCATGGTGGCCGTTTGGTTAGAGCGCTCGATCTGTAACGCGGAGAGTACGGGTTCGAGCATCATGCGAAACAGTCACTGTGTAGGGGCCTTGAGCAAGTCCTTTACTCACAAATTCACAATAATTATTGCTCAGCTCCAACGATGTTCGGTTGTATGGTCGTGTGTGCACTTCGGATCTTTTGAAGTAGTTGTATCGTGTTAGAAGAAGAGGAGCAGTCCATTAAGGCAGCCATGGGCATGAAGTGTTTAGCGACTTCAGTTTCTTTAGCCTCGGCACATGAGAGTGGATGACAAGTCAGCATATTCATTTTGTCGGAGTTGGTTAGGGCAAAGGTGGAGCAGAATTCTCGAAACAAGCAGGTCTTCTGCCTCCGGCGCAATCTGGTTTCAGGGCCACCATTCCACTGAAACTGCTCTTTTATCTCTCTTGTCCGACATATGGGCATTGACGAAGGTCATCTCTCACTTTTGTCCCTATTTGACGTTTCTTCAGCCTTTGACATGGTCGACCACGAGATCCTGCTCCAACGTTTGCAGCTATCCTGTGGCGTCCCTCAAGGTTCCGTCTCTCCTTTTCAAGAACTCTTATCCTGATTCATCTGATCCTGTACCTTCCAATCCTCGACCTAAAAGACACCGCTTTAACATCTGCTGTGCCCTCTATGATCCTCTGGAAACCGGACTCGGACCTCCCTCGGAATACTCTTTTGGACAACCCCTCTGACTAGACGCAGCGCTCGTGAATAAGCTGGTACCCTGCGCTTGGCTTTCAGTGGCGTTTTAGAAGTTTGGAGATTACGATTACGATTACGATATCCGATACCCATCTTCTTTGGTTTAAATCGTACCTCTCAGATCACTCTCAGATGGTTGTCTTTGGTGACTCAAGATCCCGGTGGGTCAGTGTTAGATTTGGCGTACCTCAGGGATCAGTGCTCGAACTTATCCTCTATATCCTTTACACGGCTGACATCCCCCTATTATTCGCTAAACACACTGCGATTGTTCACCTATATGCGGATGATGCTCAAGCATTCGTGCATGGCTCACCAGCTGATCAACTCTCATTGATAACCTCTGTTGACGGACTTGCCCGTGATTTACACTTTTGGATGTCATCAAACCAACTTTGTCTCAATTCGGCTAAAACTCAACTGATTTGGTTTGGGACCAGGCAACAATTGCTTAAACTTGACCTCCCACTGCTGACTGATAAGTTTCCCTTTTTTACTTACTCTTCCAGTGTTCGAGGCTAGGCTAGGCTGCTAGGCTCATAGCACGCCTTAGTCGGTTTTCCAATATGTCCACTTATATGGCTGAAGTGCTACACTGGCTCCCAATCTCGGTATCACGTATTCATTATGAGATCCTCCTCCTGGTCTCCAAATCTCAACTTGGCCTTGCACCAAAATATCTCACGGACTTAATGCGTATACCCTCTCTCTGCAACGTCTTTGCGCTCTACTGACCGTCTGGACCTCTTTGTCCCTCGTGTTAGGTCTGCCTTGGCTCAATGCCGGGCATTTGCTGTGACAGGTCCTTACATTTGAAATGGCCTCTTCCCTCTTTTACGGGCTAAGCTCTTGTCTGGGATTTCTCACGCATCCTCTCGCTCTCTTACGACGTTTCTTTTCCTCCGGGGCTTCCGCGCTGAAAGCACCTCTGAATAGCCTAGGCTGCGAGAGGCGCTCTACACATTTTTAGATACGATACGATACGGTATCCATGCACAAGACAATCGTGCAACCTCTATGTAATTAAATAGCAATTGAAATGAAAACACGCAAGATACTTCAATGAAATTCGCAGTTTGAACGCGACAGAGAAAGAACAAATGACACAGATAGATAGTTTAGGACTTTACGTACCAGGTAAATGAAATTGATAGTATAAGAGACTAGAGAGGAATAGAGCGTGATCATGGAGAGGGGGAGAGATTATACCTGATACCGTCCGTGAACACTTCAACCCCTGTCTTGGAGATGCAATACGGTGTTATGAGTGGAGAACTAAAACGTCCAGCGATGCTGGCCGTGTTGACGATGCGGCCCTTCTCCTTCTTGACGAGAGGCATGAACTTCAACGAGACGTCGATTAAGCCCCACAGGTTGACATCACACTGGCGCTTGTAGTCTTCAAGATGCATCCATTCGGGCATTCCGCAGTACGAAAGCACTCCGGCGTTGTTCATAACTCCCCAGAGACCTGAAACCCATAATTAAGCACTCACACAAATAGCAAATAAAGACATGTTCAATATACTTAGTATGAGCTAGAAAAAAGCTTACCCTCAGTAATGCGAATCAATAATATGACAGTGCACATTATCATGTAAATTCGTCATATCAGAATTAAGCCATAGCTAACACTCCTATGTTGCACGTTCCTACTTAATTAATGGAAGCGGAGAAACAATAATGGGATATTACAATACTTATATGTTTGTGTTGCAAGAAAACGGGTTGAACGAGTTCCTGAATTAAAGCTGGCCAATAATAGCTGCCGGATGATTTGGATGAGAATAATAAAGGAATTTATTGCCCAATAAAGTTTCGTTTAGTTTAAATGACCTGGAAAACTACGCATTTTCATCCAAATATATATTTAGCGATGCGTAACATCTTCGATAGAAATGGGGCGAAATGTAGACTACGAAAAGTGCATTTTACTTCCGAGTTCACAGGGGAAGGTGACCGTCATGAAATGGGTTTCACTCACTCTCCACCCAAGGAAATATCTGAATATGTCCAGGTGTATATATATGAAATATATATATATATAATGTAATTATATATACATTAGATGAAGCCAGATAAGATTAGATCGGGTGAGATAAGATTAGAACGAACACTGTTATTCTTTCTTAATCACTTATCTAGACAGGGGCGGCGACAGAAATTTCGGGCCCCTAGGCAAAGCAGAGTCTTATGAGAAAATTTGTTTAGAAAAACAAATTGAAATAATAAAATTGTGGTTACGACCGTACGATGTACGATGAGATGTTATATTTATATATGCAACTATTATGGTATTCAGTGGTAAATTTTAAAAATGTAATTTTCAAATTAATGCTAATCAAAAACCAACTTTTCTGGATTTAGCTACAGCAAAATCGTTTATAATGGCATCGGCGCTCAATGATTTTTCCAGATCATAATTATTTGAATGCAAGAGTTGCAAGACCATTCAGTCGTCTGTCTTATAATACTTCTTAATATAATTTGCTTGAGCTTATAATATTTTTTTATAAGTTCATTACGGATCCAGTCCGGGACCCTAATAGACGCCGGACCCTGGGCATTGGCCCCCCTCTCGGCGGGCCTGGATCTAGACTGTTTCTACGCCACGTAGGCTAATGGTCTACGCAGCCAATGCAGGCCGACAAGCATTCGCGTATACGTTACCTTTCTCTGGAGGCAGTTTCGACTTGACGAACTCGAGCGCATTCTGAACACTTTTAGGATTTGTGACATCAAGTGGCAAAACATGAAGACGTTCGGATGAAGACTTCTTCAGATCGATCTCTCCCTTCTCCGTAAGACATGCGGCAAATACGTGACATCCCAACTCATCCAATCGCTTGGCCAACAAGTTTCCGAACCCCGTATCACACCCGGTCACCAGAATGTATCGCTCTCCATAACGTCCAATGCGAAACACTCGGATCAGACGATCGAGCACCTTATACAAGACGAAAAGTAAGACGATATAAACGCAGGTCCAGCAAAACATGGTTGCCGAAAATGCAGTCCTAAAACAATGCAAAACAGTGAGAAGAAACTGTAGCAGTGCAGATGTGACTTCTGATACGTCAGCGGCTGCCTAATATATGTATATGATCGCCTAGGCTGATGCAGGGGCAGAGCGCTGAGCACTGCTCTCGTTCAAATCACAGGCAACTGTATGTAAGCCTGAAAAAAACCGGAAAGACACTTTATCGCAGGAATATTTTTAGACACGCGCACAGAAACTGGAGCCCTCACTACAAAATAATGTATACAAGCTTCAGCCCAGACGCCATAAATATCCGCGTACTGAGTCCGAGAGTTAGGTCGGGAATATATCATACAGAAATCTCATGTTGATCTTAGTAGGCCAACACGGCTAAACAGGACTTTTACTGCACGTTAATCCAGAACCAGGTTCAACCCGGATCGAAATCTGAAGTCCATCTGATTTGATCATGCATTTCAAAGTTAGAATTACGGTTTCTATAGAAAACCGCGAACATTACATTTAGGCCTCCTATAATTATGGTCAATGGACCAGACCAGTAGGCCATAATTATGCCGCTGTATGCAGAACTCTATTTGGCATTGCGGATAATTTGCGGATAATTTTCAGGAGTTTTGCAATAATTATACTTCATAAAATAGAGACTTCTGAGTAGACTGGAAATAAACATATAAGGCATACAAATCATAGCTAACCTCAGATAAAATTTACTGCAAAACAGTAAAAATTACTTTGCTTTTCTTTATCCATATAATTATGTGAAACTGCAAAGGCAGTCCTGATCATTTACTGACAAGATTGACTGTATTGTTTTTAGCGCTCGTGAATAAGCTGGTGCCCTGCGCCTAACTTTTAACTGTCACTTTAGAAATTCTGAGTTCACGATTAGCCTACGGTTACGATGCGATGGCATAATTTGCGTTAGTTAAGGAGTGGATACGCTTTTGATGAATTCCAATTTATATTTTACCAAAACAAATGAGGTATGATTTCAACAAATTATTACTGTAGTGGGCCCTATTTCAGTATGCACTTTGGATACTACGTGTATGCCGGCGACGTATTTTCCTAGATTAAACTAAAAGCCTAAGTTGTCATTGACGTTGAAAATCATGACTTCCTACAGCGGACAGTAATGAAGTTGGACAGTTTAATTGCTTGAGAGATTTTCCTATCATCCGAATCCAACAGGATGACAAAATATCAGCTGTCACTCAAAGCTCCATAGACAGGATTGTTGCCAGACTTTGGTACTTTAACCAGCAGCTGTTGATACCGATGACATTGGGAGTTGCCGAGGCGAAATTTTACAAATGCAAACGGTTTACCAGAGATGCCTCGCTTAACAGTAGGCCTAACTTTTGGCTTGAAAGAGACCGCCGCCCCATAACTCACTGACATTAATTAACTATGACATAAACTACAACGACAAATGGGTTAAGAATAATAACAATATGAAGGGCGCTACAAACATTCTCATTTCCATTAATGTCTACAATGTCGCCATAAAATGAAACTTCGAGGCACAAACTCGATCATAGTCTTGAAGAGAACCTTCATTGTCCACCATGGAACGACAGGCCATCCTGCATGTGCGTCAAGTGGCAAGTAGTTCGAGTCCATAAAGGAGTTTTCAGTTGGTGCTTATCTAGGATATAGCAACGCAAGATTAGGTTTAGCCACGGGCGTAGGCATAAACTAAAGACTTGATAAAATAAACAAGCGACTACGGTAATATGAATCCAGCTGGCTGCTTATACACAGTCGAACGACGTGCGCCAAGGAAGAGTCGAAGTTTTATGAGGTGCAAGAAACGGCTCTGTATGAGATAACGAGAAACTATCTATCTATTGCTGATCTAACTATCGCTCAATCTGATCCTTCTATTTGCCCTGCTGGCGTCCCATAAGGATCTGTTCTCAGCCCCCTACTACTTATTTTATGAGCTTCACTTCACCAGTCAGCCGCATAGCCAATCACTTTGGAGTTCAGTTACAGAAGAACACAAACACTACTCAGCTGTACGTTGCTTCATCACCGACTGATCAGTCTGACACGGTAGAAAACCAAGAATGCCTCTCTTCAGTGAATGCATGATTCTGATTCAATTGTCTATCCATAAACCACCATCATCATAAGTATCTCCTGCGATCTCCGAGTATGGGTCATTTGACTGAGACATGATACAGAACTCTAATGTGTTCAAGTGCATTCAATGTTGCTGCCTGCCTCAATGGAACGAAGTGTTTTTCTTCGTAAAAGACACGCCTAAAGACTCACTACTTCTCATTGATTTTTAAACATCTGGATATCTAATTGCGCTTCGTCTATCGACTGAATAACCGCGCCTCAGATTTCCGTGTGCTATTGAGCAGTAAAATGTTCATAATGATGACGATGGTAATTATATGAAACTAAAAGAGCGACCTTAGCAAGAACAGAAGAACGTGATATTTTATTATATGATCATTCGTCGTTTCCAAAAATGCAGAAGCACACATAGCTATATAGGCCTCTTGTGTCAGAAAACAATAACTATCAATTCACAAATCTCAAAGCAAATATGTTTCTTGCCCACCTAAATGAAAAGTGATTATTTTTCAAACCTTTAGACCTGCTTATATGGAAATTAACTCAATATCATGGGGTGTTAATTAAAGGCCACCGCATATCATGGCGTTTAGTTTGCTTGATGTGCGTCTTTTGACGATTGATATATACATGTATGCCTCTCCAGCCTGGTGGGGACTCACAGCGGCGGAGGACCGTAATAGACTCGAGAGACTTCTGCAGCGTATCAGGAATGCTGGTTATCTACCTCCAAACTCGCCGGGAGTCGATCAGCTGGTGCGTGACGCCGACGCCACTCTACCGAAGGCTGTGCTAAAGAACCAGTTCCACGTGTTAAGCAATTTGTTTCCACCTAAAATAACTCAACATCATTATAACCTGCGACCCCGTACTCACGATTTCACCCTGCCGGCTAAGGATTATAAAAATGTTGTTCCTAGGATACTTTATGGCAACTTACGCTGAGCAATTTAGCATTTATATGCCTTTAAGCCTTTATACTTACGTTAGCCTCAAAGCCATTTGACTATTTTGTTCTATCTCTAAACTGCTGTTCTTTGTACCTTGTTGCTTTTGTGTGAACGAGTTTGTTTAATAAACGAGTAGTAGTAATAGTAGGCCTAGTAGTAGTTGACATGTCTCCTCATCAACAGTCACTTTTAAAATGCATTAACAATAAGTTTCACAACTGTTTAAAATTCTATTTCTTCAGGACATTTCATCTGAAGACGTAATCTACAGATCTGATGCATGCTTAGCAGCCATTAAAAGAAAATATGAAAGCAAAGCAGGGTTATAAATTATATGCAATGCGATAGGCCTTCTGTATTATAAGGCGGTGTTGCATTTGTCTGTCAGGCTTTTTTGGCGAGCGCTGCTGGAAGAGGAACTTGGGTGTCCAGTTTCGCCATAATCCAATCTCCGAGCCACTCGGGCATCCACTGAATGGGAAGGTAGATGAAGACCGCATCTCGGCCGACCATGTAACGCGCTCGTGGGAAGAGACCGAGCAGAGCGTGTTCGTAGGCGTCGACGACGTCCATTAGGCGATCGGAACCAGGCGAACGAAGCTTGTCGATGGCAGTATGACTCGACACTACAGACAACGCATAGAATAAACTAAGGTTAAGTCAATTTATAGATTGATTGATTAATTGATTGATTGATTGAATGGTTGGTTGGTTGGTTGACTGTCTGAATGACTGTCGACTGATTGAGCATGAGCTGAGAGGTCCATTTAGCGACGCTCGCGATAGGCTTTTTTGAGGGTGAAAAGTGGGCTTTTGGGCAAGGGCTACCACCATCAACCAATTTGAGGTTTGAATCTATAAAACCCGACAAGTCGGCCATTTATATATATAAATATATAATTATATATATGCAAATATATACGTATGCATGTATATATAATATGTTTATGTTGTGTATAAAACTGTATATACATGTATATAAGTAGGCCCTATATATTTTCAGTCAAGTCTTGTCAAGCTTTGCCTGAAATGATATATTTGTATATAAACCTATAAAACCTGACAGTTCTGCCATATATATACAGTTATATATACATATATTATATATAGCATATATATTATATATATATATATATAGGCTATATCATTTCAGGCAAAGTCTACAATGTAAGCACAATTCCTTGTGAATCGCACACCTGTGAGAAACTTTTAACGCCATATATTACAGAGGGGGCACAAAAACAAACTGACTGCGCACATTTCAGACGCAGCTGCGCTGGAAGTCCGAAGATCCCTTACGCATAGACGCAAAAATGTGACTATTTTTAGGCAAGAAATAATTATGTTTACGAGCATTGGCTGCTCTAAATAAATCAAAATTAATGGCCTGGACCTCAAAAGACCACTTACTTTAAACTTGTTCTTTGTGGGTGTAAAGTGGGCCTGTGGGCATCTAGTCTTGGTGTCAGACTCTCGCGGACAGTAACTGATTTCGGACGGACGCCAAGGGGCTTATGGCTGGCCATGTCGAATCTAGGCTGGGGATCCGAGGCCTGGTCTTACCTCCGACAGTATACGGTCATTGTACTCAATGGAAATATCCGATTAAGGCCTACCTAAATTTTTTTATAGATCTATTCTATTTTTTTCTCAACTAATTTTGCTGTAAAATTCAAAGATGGTTAAGTTACGTCTGAATTATTACGTTTTTGGAATGGATTGGTCGATTTCTGTAACGTACTCTAAAGGACCAACATTCGTCCGATCGTAGCTAAAACTTAAAATTGTTCCCCTTATGCTTACGATATTTGTAGTAATCCTCGCCGTATTCTTCCCTGATTTCGGGATCAGCCGCGTCGAAGATCCTACGATATCCGTCCATCCAGTTCTCCTCTGACATAAGGAACGTCTTATGGACGCCTGGCTCAATGACGATCGCCTTGCAGCCAAACACTTTCAGGGATCGTCTATAGAAACAGCAAACAGTTAGACTGTTTCCCACAATCAGCACAGTTTAATGAATTTAATATGAAGCCTAAAACACATACCATACTTACATGTTACAAAATCCCAGACATTTTCGTCAGTTTATGACTGTGTAAAGTGAAGTCGTTTAGAGATCCTGAGTGGCCGAGTGGGTTGGTAATCCGCTCTCCACGCCGGGAAGCCCGGGTTCGCTTCCCGGTTTGTCGGTTTATCAGAGCCTATTTCTCGGATCTTTACCGCGGGTGGCTCGGTCGCAATATAAACGTGTAGTACAATACAACACAATACAACACAATACAATATACTGGGGCAGCGGTGGTATAGGGGTATGTTCGGTGCCTTGCAGCTGGAGGGTTGCGGGTTCGAATCCACCTCAAAGCCGCGTCTTATGGACGCCTGGGCAAGTCCTTCACTCGCAGTTGCTCTTGCGTTTCGGCGTGAAACAACGATCCAGTCCGCTGTTTAGTCGGGAGCGCCTCTGAATGGGCAATCTGGTAGAAGCGCTATAACAAGTGTTCAAATACAATACAATGTTGGGGCATGGTGGCCGTTTGGTTAGAGCGCTCGGTCTGTAACGCGGAGAGTACGGGTTCGAGCATCATCGGAAACAGTCACTGTGTAGGGGCCTTGAGCAAGTCCTTCACTCACAATTGCTCAGCTCCGTCGATGTCATAAGACTTGATTTCCTTTCGATCAGTTGGCTTGCACCAATTAAGTTTGAAGCGAAGATCGTGCAAAGCACCAGTGATACAGAAAGCATTAGTCTCGTATTTGGACAGAGGGTTTGTACTGGCTGACAGGAGAGCAGAGAGAGAGAGAGAGAGAGAGAGAGAGAGAGAGAGAGAGAGAGAGAGAGAGAGAGAGAGAGAGAGAGAGAGAGAGCATAGACGCATGTTTACAATAATGTTGTTTACATTGATTCCAGTTGGTGTCGTAGACCTCGTATACGCTCGGAATAACATTCAATACAATGACCCTGGATTACCATTGCACACAATTGATTGCCTCTTCAAAGAGTTCCATTATAGTAATAAATTCTGTCAGAAGAGTCTTGTCATGTGTTGTCGGTGCACTTCTGATCTTTTGAAGTAAGGCAATATCAATAGACAGTTGTATCGTGTTAGAAAAAGAGGAGCAGTCCATTAAGTCAGCAGAGAGGCAGCCATGAGTATGGAGTGCTGGCGACTTCAGTTTCTTAGCCTCAGCATATGAGGGTGGATTATTTGTATCTGAGTTGGCTGGGGCACCGATGGAGCAGAAATCTCGAAAACAAATTCTGAAATGGCAGGGATTTGAACCCTCGACCTTTACAGTCCAGCATGCTACTCTAGCTATCCATGCACAAGACAATCGCGCAGCCCTTATGAAATTAAATAGCAATTGAAATGAAAACACGCAAGATACTTCAATGAAACTCGTAGTTTGAACAGGACAGAGATAGAAAAAGACACAGGTAGTTCAAGTAATTGAAGTAGACAGTAACAGAAGAATAGAGTGGGATCAGAGAAGGGGAGAGAGATTATACCTGATACCGTCCGTGAACACTTCGACCCCTGTCTTGGCGATGCAGTACGGTACTACGAATGGAAAGCAAAGACGTCCAGCGATGCTGGCCGTGTTGACGATGCGGCCCTTCTCCTTCTTGATGAGAGGCATAAACTTCAACGAGACGTCGATTAAGCCCCACAGGTTGACATCACACTGGCGCTTGTAGTCTTCGAGATGCATCCATTCGGGCATTCCGCAGTACGAAATCACTCCGGCGTTGTTCATAACTCCCCAGAGACCTGCAACCCATACTCCCATAACTGAGCACTCACACAAATAGCAAACGACGAAATGTTCAGTATACCTAATAGGAGTGAGAAAAAGCGTACCTTCGCTAATGCGAATCAATTAGATGACAGTGCACACTATCATCAATATCCGTCATATCAGAATAAAGCCATAGCTAACACTCCTCTGTTGGACGATCCTACTTAATGGAAGCGGAGAAACAATTATTATAATGCGATTTTTCAATACTGATAATGTTTGTGTTGCCAAAAACGGTTTGGACCAGTTATTTAAAGCTGCACTGATTAAAACCGGTGGTTTTTATAATCAATCAATTTATATCTCTTTTATGAAGCCAAATGAAAAAAACACATAATATTTCAACATAAAGTATCAGGATTGGCCGCAAGAGGATAATATGCTGCTGGATCATTTGGATGAGAATTATAAAGGAATTTATTGCTCAATAAAGTTTAGGTTAGTTTATATGACCTGGAAACTACGCCTTCTCGTCTAAATATTTGCTTGGCGTTGCGCAACGTCTTCGACAGAAATGGGGTGAAATGTTGACTACGAAAAGTGCAGGTTTTACTTCCGAGTTTAAAATGGGAGGGTGACCCTTAGGGAAGTATTCCACGAAATGGGTTCACTCACTCTCCACCCAAGGAAATATCTGAATAAGTCCAGGTATATGTATGTAACATAATTAAATATAATGTAATATATAGCCTATATACATTAGATGAAGTCAGATAAGATTAGTCGGGTTAGATAAGGTTAGAACGAACTCTATTATTCTTTCTTAATCAATGATCTAGACTGGAGCGGCGACATAAATTCCGGGTCCCTACGCAGAGCAGAGCCTTATTAGAAAATTTGTTTTGAAAAACAAATTGAAATAATAAAATTGAAATAATTGTTGTTACGACCGTACGATGTTATATTTATATATACAACTATTATGGTATTCAGCTGTTAATTTTAAAAATGTAATTTTCAAATTTATGCCAATCAAAAAGCAACTTTTCTGGATTTAGCTACAGCAAAATCGTTTATAATATCCACGTAGTTAAATGATTTCGCCAGATCATATTCGATGCAAGAGTTTCAAGACCATTCAGTCTGTCTTCTGTCTTGCTTCATAACGTAATTTGCTTGAGCTTGTAATATTTTCATAAGTTCATTGCGGCCCAGTCCGGGCCCCTAAAAGTCGCCGGGCCCTGGGCATTTGCCCCTCCGCCCCCTTTCGGCGGGCCTGGATCTAGACTGTTTCTACGCCACGTATAGGCTAATGGTCTACGCAGAAATGCAGGCCGACAAGCATTCGCGTATACGTTACCTTTCTCTGGAGGCAGTTTAGACTTGACGAACTCGAGCGCATTCTGAACACTTTTAGGATTTGTGACATCAAGTGACAAAACATGAAGGCGTTCGGATGAAGCCTTCTTCAGATCCACCTCTCCCTTCTCCGTAAAACATGCGGCAAATACGTGACATCCCAACTCATCCAATCGCTTCGCCAACAAGTTTCCGAACCCCGTATCACACCCGGTCACCAGAATGTATCGCTCTCCATAACGTCCAATGCGAAACACTCGGATCAGACGATCGAGCACCTTATACAAGACGAAAAGTAAGACGATATAAATGCAGGTCCAGCAAAACATGGTTGCCGAAAATGCAGACCTAAAACAATCAGTGAGAAGAAACTTCGACGGTGCAGGTGTTACTTCAGACACGTCAGCGGCTGCCTAATTATATGCACGCCTATAGGCTGATGCAGTAGCAGAGCGCTGAGCACTGCTCTCGTTCAAAACACAGGCAACTTGTGTGTACGCCTGAAAAAACAGGAAACTTATCGCAGGAATATTTTTAGACACGCGCACAGAAACTGGAAACCTCACTACAAGTGTACACGCTTCAGCCCAGGTACCATATGGGCGTAGGCCTATTGAGTCTGAGTCCTAGATCAGGAATATATCATACAAAATCTCCTGTTTCTGTTAGTAGGTCTCCTGCTGAACAGACTTTCTATAATATGATGCTTGCTCGTTAAAACTGAACCAGGTTCAACCCGAAGCGATATCTGAAGAACGGCTGGTTTTATCATGCATTTCAAAGTTAGAAAGACTTAGTGTAGAATTAAAAGATTTATCTCAGACTGCCAGAAATATAATAGCCCACGTTAGACCAACAATTGTCAACTGCGACGTACATGAATGACTAACATGAAAGCATATTTTTATTTTAAAGTGGTATTTCCAGTTTTAAAACCCTTTGCAACTCCGAGACATTACACAAGTCGCTAAGCAACAGATAGTGACAAAATAGTTGACGTGTATTCTCTTTTGTGGTATCGTTACATGTAGGTCATAATATTAATGTAAAACAACTTCGTACGTAAAATATAGCAACTTGGGCTAATTATACCAGTACTCCAAAACTTTCAAACCTTCCAATTGATGGTCTTCTCCAGCAGAAGGGGAGTACACTCCATAGACTTCCTGGCACTGGCTGACAGTTGCAGCTGCGTCTAGGTTGGGTGAAACGGTGGGACAACGACATATTAAGCGACTTTTAAGTAAACCGTAACAACTTCATGGCTGGCATTTCGTCATGAAATTCTAACTTTTTGGCATGTATTAAGTTTACTGTGACATTCGCAGTTCGATAAATCCGCTGAACCGTTACAAGTATTTATGAAAAAATTAAATTGTATTAATCTGTCTATTATAGATTCTTACATGTTGATTAAATGTAAATGTAGACTTTGTGCTGTCTAATGTGTCTATAGCGAGCGTAAATGGCCTCGACCTAGCTCATTTTTCAATGGAGTGATCGGGTGAGATGCTTCACCAGTCACTATCGCGGGCTTGTTTGGCTGGGTGCCACACCTGCAGATCTCCGTTTACCGACCGTGGTAGCCCGAGATTCAAATCCCTTAAATAAATCTCTCACTCTTTATATATATATATGTATATACAATATAGGCCTATATATTTATATATGTGTTTGTGTGTGTGCGTGCGTGTGAGTGTAATGGTAACTGTTGTCTTTAGTAGTCATGTTTCTTCTCTCTCTCTATCCGACCACTCTCTCCCATTTCTCCCTTCATGTCTCTGTCTTACCTTTTGATATATTACGCTTGTCACATCAAAACATTCTCTGCCTCTGAGTTAACGAAAAAGAAATCTATCTTCCAACATCCAAATTTACACCTGTTGTAGTTTTCATGGCCAAAGGGTCAGTATGCATGAGGCTCTAGTTAGTCGCGATACTGACCTTTCCCTAGCCAGGGCTGGCCTAAACGCAGGCTCCATCAATATAATTATCTTTGGAGGATTCAGCAACGATGGGTCATAATGTCGTGGAATATCTGTAAGTGTAAGTTGTTTATTCCAAATTCCAATTTTATTTGTATTAGTTATCATGCGTGTCGCTTGCCTTTATCAAAAATGAAGGGACATAAAGTTCCGTTTAGGAACTGTGAGACAAGAGAGCAACAGATGCAGCAATTTCTATGGAGTTTATGTAAGCTTTCTTAACATGCACCGATTGAATTTCCTCAGCTGAACAAGACTTTGAATCCAGTATGCCACAGTAGTTTCATCAGCCAGAATAAAGTAAGCGCTTCTCTTAATTTTGCTGAAGTTCTCAAAGACTTTGCAGCTATCAAGGCTAGAAATGTTTTGTATTGAGTCTGGTAGTCAGATATTCATGTAATCGATTAACGTTCAACACATAACGTTTCATTGTGTTTCGTTAAAATTAAAAATGTCCATTGGGGCGCTTGCCTTAACTCGCCCAAGGCACAAAAATACCTAGCTAACCTCACTGCGCACAGAGAAGCACGGTAGGTACGTACGCAATATATATGTTCCTGGACCAGTTAGCTACATTGGTGAGAGCGTGTTATAGACTGTGTCTCGTGCGCCTCTGTGAAAGAGAGCATGCGGATCGCGGTTCGCCTCCAGATACTGGCTTATTTCAGAGATTTAAATCTCGGGCTAGCACGGTCCATACAAGAGAACCTTAAATGGCGTGGCGCCCATTCAAACGGGCGAGTGGTGGTGAAGGATCTCACCTGATCAATTCTTTGAAAAATGAGCAGACCGGGTCGACCCCATAATTATACGGTCGCTATAGAAAAACGCGAGCATTTACAGTTAGGCCTTCCATAATTATGGTCAATTGACCCGACCAGTATAATCATGCTTCTGTATGCAGCACTCCATCTGGTATTGCCATATTGCACTGTGGATAATTTTCAGGAGTGTGTACAGTGTAGGCCTATATAATACTACTTCACTTGTTACCCAATTCTGTAGGTCAGTCTGTTGTTTTCAGAACACGCCGTGACCTTGTATACATTCAGATAACGGAATTGCCACCTGTCGGGTCACCGCCAGCTGATATTAGGAAACCACCCAGAACCGTTATCGCTCTAGTCCAACCAATCTAACGCTAAATCACACAAACGAGCGCTGCAATGACGCTTTTAATACATCTAGCATAAAAATTGAGACTTTAACGGAATAGACTTTGCATACCGTACTATTAGGCCTACGTATTTTCCTAGATTAAACTAAAAGCATAAGTTGTCATTAACAGAGTTGGACAGTTTAATTCCGCGGGTGGTTGTTATAAAAATTTAATTTCCTATTTATAAAAATGTCAGAGAGGCCGTTAAACTTTCCTACCACCCGAATCCAAAAGGATGACAAAATATCAGCTGTCACTCAAAGCTTTACGGACAGGATTTTTGTCAGACGTTGATACTTTAACCAGCAGGTGTTGACACAGCTGATATTGGGAGTTGCCGAGGCGAAATTTTACAAATGCAAACTGTTTACCAGAAGGTGTCTCTTTTAACAGTAGGCTAGGCCTAAACTGTTGGCTCGAAGGTGAACTCCGCCCCATGACTAATTGACTTTAATTATAATAACATAGACCACAGCGACAAATGGGCTAAGAATAATAACAATATGAAGGGCGCTATAAACATTCTCATTTCCATTAATGTCTACAATGTCGTCATAAAAATGAAACTTCGAGGCACAAACTCATAGTCTTGAAGAGAACCTTCATTATCCACTATGGAAGAATGACAGACCATCCTGCAAGTGCGTTAAGTGGAAAGTAGTTCGAGTTAATAAAGGAGTTTTCAGTTGGGTGTTTATCTTGGATATAGCAACGCAATATCAGGCTTAGCCACGGGCGTAGGCATATAGACTTGATAAAGTAAACAATCGACTACGGTAATATGAATCCAGCTGGCTGCTTATACACAGTCTAACGATGTGCGCCAAGGAAGAGTCGAAGTCTTATGGGGTGCCAGATTAACGGCTCAGAAAAGACGATGGAGAAAACACAAAAGAAAACAGAATCCAGCATTTGCATTTTTGATTGATTCAGGACACTTAACACTTGAGTATCAAATAGACTGGCACTGTGTGTTTTTTTTAGAACAAAACGACTTATGCACCTGTCAGCATAGCTCAACTTTTGGACCCACGAAATAAATGACTATAGTCCAACCGGAATCTTCTAATTCTTTAGGTATATGTATGAGCGCAGAGCATTCAGAGCCTGGTAAAAAATAATTAGACGTTTCCAATTTGAACCCTTCCTTAATTGCGTACGAATGATTGCTCTTATAAAATGTACGGATCTAATTTTTAATTTGGTCTAGCTTTTGAATTATCTGCTGAGCCTTGAACTGAAGATATAATATTATGTCATATGGGACACTGGTAGCCTGCCTCGAGATTGGAGAAAGGGTTCCGTTCTTCAAATCTTCAAAATTTAATGATCAAGCGAAACTCGAATCCTATGTCGTCCAAAATCCTGGAGAGAACGATAAACAATCGACTACAGTGGTATGTGATAAACAATCGACTACAGTGGTTTGTACCAGATGAACTTCCAAAATCGCCAAAGTATAGTCTACTATAGAGTTGAATATCAGACTAGGGAACAAGAAATTTAAAGTGTGAAAGTAAAGAGCATGTTCTGACTTCGAGAACAGTCTACGACATAATCCAAGTTCCCACACTGGTGAATAATTTTCTAGACCCGAGAGTCATGAGTAGGCCTAATTTGTACAACAGCATGTCATAAACTTCCATATGCTGCATGGTTGGACCTATCAGGTCAAAGTGTGGGAAGCACTGCAGAAATAACTGCTAGCCATTGTGTTTGCATGCGAAATATTCACCTATTGTACATCTACCTATCACAGGGTAACACTTGTAGTAAGATCATAAGCCATTATATAGACTGAATTAGTGCATATGATTAAGACTCCAGAAAATGCTACTGAGGTGTTTAAAATATCAGCTGACTACAGAATGTTTGCTTAAAGGTGTTAAAAGGTTCGTTAAGTATGCTTTGTGTTGAACATAATTATTACATGCTAAACGTGAAGTTCCCAGATGAATTAGTTGCAGATCTAGAGGTTCTCGTTCACGCGTTGCTCAGTGGAGCCCAGCAAGAGAGCAACAATTTCTATTGGATATTGGAGAGGATGTTATGCTTTTCCACCGCACAGAGTGGTGCAGAACGAGTATCCGTGATAACAAAAGCGGAATCACCTGCGGATTGAAACAATACGATAAACCACTGCAAGTGTTTATAAGATCGTACATGGAACATTAATTGTAGGGCCTACCACAATCAATGCCAGAAACGATGTTTGCACTACTGCCTGGAGAAACTTTTCGCATAGCAAATGCAAAGGATTTGCTCGTTCTGGTTTGTTTTGCCAGGACATACACGCGTATACGCACGCACAAGTACATATGTGTGTATTTAGAGATAGATAGATAGATAGATGGATGGATGGATGGATGGATGGATGGATGGATGGACGGACGGATGGATGGATGGATGGATGGATGGATGGATAGATAGATAGATGGATGGATGGATGGATGGATGGATAGATGGATAGATAGATAGATAGACGGACGGACGGACGGATAGATAGATAGATAGATAGATAGATAGATAGATAGACAGATAGATAGACAGACAGATAGATAGACAGATAGATAGATAGATAGATAGACAGATAGATAGATAGATAGATAGATAGATAGATAGAGAAAGAGGAGAGAGAGAGAAGACAGAGAGAGACAGACAGACAGACAGAGAGAGACAGACAGATAAAGACAGAGAGACAGACAGACAGACGGAGACAGAGAGACAGAGAGAAAGCAGTTCGTTGAGAAACGCAACATGTGCAGTTCATTCTGCCGACAACAGCGAGAAGAGATTCATGATTCATGACCTGAACGTCGAGTGAGAAACGGTGATTATACATCTTCCAGATACTATTTAGAAAAGATTAATCGTTGGCGGTGACGTGACCTACTTCTAAAAATATCCTAAGGTTCGACTACTGCATGGAAAGACACCAGATGTACAGTTTTACTGCCTGGGAATACATTTGCTGAATCATGGAGTTTGGGAACAGCTGCAATTAGCTCACGTCACGCTAATTCAAATGGGACGGCAGAAAGGGCCATAAGGTCTACAGATGGTCAAGATGCTCTTGAATAAGGCAGAAAAGGTGGCTCTGATTCCTCCATAGCACTCTTGCAATAAAAAAATGCTACAGTTTGCAGCACAACTGCTGATGAGTCATCTATTGTGAATCAAAGTTGTCTTGCCGTCAAATACTCAGAGGCTCACATACTAATCGTTAAAGAAAAGTAATTTTTTCATATACGAAAAGTAAGTTTTTGTTACGTTAAATATTTAGTTTCATCAAGTATTTTGTTATATTAATTATTTTGTTAAATTAATTTATTGATTACTCAATAGGGTGACTGTGTAGTTGTTAGCGTGATGGACTGTCCACAGAGAGATCGGGGCTCAAACCCCCCGCCAGGGAAGAAATTTGTTTCAAGATTTCTGCTCCACGTGCACACTGCACCCCTAGCCAACTCAGCTATAATGAGTAGGCTATACTAACCGCACAGTGTCAGTGGGAAGATGAGACGGCGAGGAAGAGGACTTGCCATATGCCCTCATATGCCGAGGCTAAGAAAATTAAGTTGCTTAGTCTTCATATACCATGGACCAGGAATTGACTCTTTCAGAACATGTGAGGAATGCATGTTGCACGTGCTTCTACCATCTGCATGTACGTCAGATTCGCTCGGTACGCCGCTCGTTAACAACTAATTAAGCCGCCGCTATGATGCATGCATTTCATGTGCAGCAGAGACTCCAGAGTCGACTATGGCAGTGCAATTTATGCGGGCTAACCCTATCGCGCATTAATCAGTTTCAATCTGTTCTAAATGCCGAGGCTCGCCTGATAGGCGGCATGCCAAATTTCGGGTTTAGGCGTAATTGTCTTGCAGGCCAAAACCCGTGCAGTCCATCTTGCGAAGCTTTGTGTGCCGGTGTTACCCATAATGAGGCCGTAGATTCCTTCGCTCTGCTACGCAAGGCGACCTGGTTGTCCATAATATATATGGCTTCAACTTCCAGAGTGCTTCATAAAAGCTTCGCTGTGGTCGGTCCATCTATTTTCCCCAGGTATAGCTCTCGTCGAGACAAACAGAACAAAAAGTTCATGCAAATCGGAGTCTTCGTTCATTTGTAATCGGAGTCTTCGTTCATTTGTTGTGATAAAAAGTGTTAATTGAGAGAATGGACCCAACTTCTAAGAGTATGGGCACCAGTTTTTAGTCCTGGAATTTAAGTAGTCTATGGGACAGGCAAACATCTAGTTATCGTTATCGTCATTATTATTGTAAGTTTTAGAGCTTCCTGTTTCCGAGCAATTTCTTTTTTTCTTTTAAGATCATCTTGTTTGCATGTGCTTCAGTTGTTGGTTCTGCCCCGCCATACATCGGGGAGCTCTGTGTTCCAGTTTCAAGTCAACCTGGTCGGCGAACGCTGCGCTCTGCTAGCCGTGGAGATATGCAGGGACCGCGCTTCGGCACTTCAACTCGAGCTCATCGTGCCTTCTCGTGCATTGGACCATCCTCGTGGAACACTCTTCCACTGCATTTACTGCACGCAGTTGCAGTCTGCTCCGTGCAGCAAACATTCTCAAACTGTCTTACAACGCACTTGTTTACATTAGGCAGATACATTGGCAGCGCTTTGCGAGGTACCTAAAATGGCGCCTTGCTAAGTATCTTGATAATACATACTAGCGATCGGCCTATAACGCGGTGGGTACGGGTTCGAGTTTCCCTAAGACAGTTATTGTGTAGAAATCTTGAACAAGTCTTTCACTCAACTGCTCTGCACCATCGAACTCAGTTGTATGGTCGTGTTGAGTGAGCCTCTGACAACCTGGGCTGTAAGAGGCGAGAGGATAAACGCCCCTATGAATAAAATTTAAAAAAATCGACACTTATAGGCCTATTAAACTAATATCATCTTCTCTGACCATATTTCAGTACAGTCATCGTACTCAGTCTGTATATTTAAATGATAATTATCTGTCTACTACTTCAATAAACATGTACATGTATGTGGCGTCCAGCAGGGTCCGATGCTTGGCCATCTTTTGTTCATGGTATAAACGGTATACACCGCATCACTAGTTGTACTGCTTGACAATCATTCACTAGGATATCACTTCTGTGCAAAATGATATTCAAATTAACATCTCTCTCTGTCTGTCTCTATTCGTCTGTATGGCTGTTGTCTTCTGCTTTTGAACCTTGGAAGGCGGCTTATGAACTACTCTTCAACCAGTGGAAACTGAATTTCTCATAGGCCTACTGGGCACAACCTCAAAAGTTGGAATGGCTTCAATTTCAAAACCAGATGTGACTCGCTATTATAATAATAATAACTATTATGAACTCCTAATGCAACAGTTGGCACAACGGGCGTGTAAACACCGAATAACACCGAATGTGTGTCATTTATACAGACCTTTTACCATCTGACTGATAGCTACTTACACACAGCGCCTCTGAGAGGCTCTTAAGACGCGCTATACAAGTATTCTGTTACATTACATTGCATTACCGTACATTTCGGGAATTAGGGGCACTAATTAGTTCATTCATTCATTCATTCGTTCTGGAGATTTATATAGCGCCCCTTCAAGAAATCTACTCAGTGGGGCTATTGTAAATGTATGGTAATGTAATTAGTGGGGCTATTGTAAATACATTGAACATTCTTTCTAAACGTTAACATGGTTTTACTTGACTTACTGAATGTTTGGTTGGTACAGTGAATAATTGGTGGCCACTTAATTGGTGGTTATATCGAGTTGGCAAACCCTGCTTGCAATATGGATGTTGTTTTTAAGCTCTACTGCGTCTCTCGTAAACAAAGTAGGCCTAAATCGTATTTGTAAATGAGACCAAAGTGATCAAATTCTTGCTGGAAGAAATACGAGGTATTTGGCGTTTGGGAAGCAAGCTGCATGGGCACGCGAGGCAGCGTCAGGCTGGAAGAACGTGGGCAGTGGGCGGAGGGGGGTAGATAACGGCGTTTCAGGAGTAGCGACCGGGCACGGCGAAGCACAGCTGATAAGCATCAATTATTAAGTTCCAGCGCGATGGCTGTTTTCTTGCTGGCGAAAACAACGCATTAGACTGGCGGGCGCCATTGTAGTACAGTGGGAGGTAGGCTTGGAGGGCAGAATCGGGGCGTGGCACGTTATAGTTAAATAATGGGCAGGATAAAATGGCGGAGAGCCACGTGGAAGAGGGCTCCGTCTTTCCGAATCTGGTCTCGACTTCATCTAGGGTGAATAAGACACAGAGCATAATTAGTTGCCTGACCTCCGAAACAGGCTTAGGTGCTTAAAATATTAAAACGGTTTTGATCCCGGAGCTAGATTACTGACTGACTTAGGCCTACAACACACCGGACGCGGTCTAAACGTCCAAGAACGCGGTCCAAGCGTTCCTCGGAAACGTCAAATTGCAACACCTGGCAAAGGAAGAACGCATGGACCTGGAAAAGCCAGATGCTCCGTGGACAACAGTCCATCCGAGATAAGATAAGATTATAGACAATTATTAAAACGGGTTTGAACCCGGAGCCAGTGACCTCTGCTGTCGAGGATTCGTTGAGATGACCATCGATGTTATAAGTGTCTATATACTTTGGTACGCGGTGGTTAAGCCGCATTTTCTGCCAATTGCAATCGGAGGGTCGCAGGTTCGAATCTACCTCCAGTCACTGCGTAGAGACCCTGGACAAGTTGCTCACCTACATGTATAATTGCCTGTCAGGTAGGCAACGGAAAACCACCTCACTCACCTCATCCGCGGGTGGCATAAAAGGACGTGCCTTCGGGCAGAGAACTCATCATCTATTTACTTTATATAACTGAGCGGTCCTTAATTAACTAAATATACATGTCCGAATCTC
The DNA here is from genome assembly GCA_020284085.1 of Aporrectodea caliginosa. Taxonomy (NCBI): domain Eukaryota; kingdom Metazoa; phylum Annelida; class Clitellata; order Crassiclitellata; family Lumbricidae; genus Aporrectodea; species Aporrectodea caliginosa. The sequence goes on from JACEVL010000845.1 coordinate 140,112, forward strand.
ATAGGCCTATATATATATAGGGAAATTACCTCCTAAAAATAGCGAAAACTGAGTCTCATTTCTTAAAAAAAAACTACGAGCGGCCGGATGCGATGTAGAAGCATCCAGATAGCGGGAGTAGTCTGGTATCAGTCTTCTCCAACAAGGAGCCAACACAAAAGGCTATAGAGCAATGGTTTATACCGCGGGGAAGGCTGTCGAGGTGAGCCAGACACGCTCTCTAACTTGCGCCGCCTAAACCTGAACAACACTACATCAATCAGTAAGTTCATCTCACGGCCCAGAGGCTGCGGAAAATGCCAGCCATGTGGGCATTACTTTGAGAGTACGTATCATCCGGGTCCTAATTAAGCTGCTGCTGCGGTCAGGCATATAATATGTATGACGAATGCAGCAACAAAGAAAAACTTAAACGTTAATTGCTATGAAGACCATAGTGCATGGATCAACTTACTGATTGAACTTACTGATTCATAAAATGACCCAAATATCTGATTCATAAAATGACCCAAATATCTGATTCATAAAACGACTTAAATATCTAATTCATAAAATGACCCAAATATATACTCACAAAATGTCGCTGAAAGCCAATGCAGTAGAAGGCATTCCAGTGTGCATCGCAGTCGTGCTAAGGAACACGAAGAAATGAAAATGGCCGAGGTCAGAACCATACTCTCGATTGCGGCTAACCTCTCACCGTATAACGTAGCGGGAGTGACTTTGGCCTAAGCAAAAGAGTTTGTGGGCATCAATAAAAGGAACATCTTGGAAGCCAGGACATGCTCCCGCCCAAAAGACACACTGGACATGGTCTACGCCTTCGCGCTCTTGATCAAGAAATACTTATGGTCTCACCATAAAAAAAATTATAATTAGGATCATTTATCAAAGATTAATAACATTTATATGATTTATCAAAGATTAATAACATTTATCAAATATAAATGACGCGATCAAACAATTTATAGACTGCATAAATAGTCTAATCCAGAAAGAGAGAAAGCAATCCTTTAAACTTTCATGTAAGCCAAAATGCGGTTTGCAATTGGTCCTACAACAAAGAATATTCTATTCTATTATCTTCTATTTTTAAGGCAAAAGAGCAAAAAACCACTGATAGAGGTCGATATGGCCAAAAAATATCCGCCTGGGAAATTTCGTAATTACATTTTAGGCCTACCACCGTAGAAAAAGGCGATGACAAACACAGTCTAAATCGACATGGCCACATCTACACTCCTAAACAATTGGAGAATTGTGTTCTACAGAATAACGAACACATCCAAATAGTAGGCCTATATCAAATCATAAGGGGCCTATTGTTCAAAATTGCAGTCTCTCCGTAAAGGCTTAGCCTAAAGGCGCTCGACACCGTTGATATGCATTGGAGCAGCAGGAGCTTTCAAGCATTAAGTACTGTCACGCCCATTCACTAGAGATGCTTCAAGTACTTAGATCACAAGTACAAGTACTTAAGGCTCAAGTACAAGCAGTGGCGTAGCCAGACTTAAATTCAAGAGGAGGCAACTTCACAGACCAGTGCATATTTTTCCCAATGACCTTTTTTAGACATTTTTTAACTTTCTTTACAAAATCCGATGACTTTTTTAGACTTTCTTTAAACCTTTCTTTAAAAACTCCGATGACCTTTTTTTTAGTCATTTGACCTTTTTTTCCAGATTTCCAGACACGACACTTCAATTCAAGAGGAGGCAACTTGCCAAAATCCTGGTCATTTGCGTCGTTGATCAATTGAAACTCCACTATATGGAAAAACCAAGAGGAGGCAATTGCCTCCTCCTGCCTTCATGTAGCTACGCATATATGAGTACAAGTACGAGTACGGGTACTTAGATCTCAAGTCCAAGTATGAATATAAGTATGCAAACGACTACTGCAAGCACAAGGAGATATCTACTTCTTTAACAAAGCAATGGTGTATTGCCAAATGCACTCATTTAGAGTTGCTTTTGATAAACATAAGGGATGTAAGCATCTTGTAACTCAGATTCGATCGATTCGTTTTAATATTAAACCGCCATAACTAAACACACGTTCAACAGGAGCGCTAGATACCCGTACAGGCACACGCAACGAAATGAACTGCCAAAATGTCCACTGTTCAGAGCTTAAGAGTACTGTTAATGACCAAAAGAAAAGTCAGCAGCTAACTGGTAACCTATCCGAGTGCCTGTAAACTGTAAAGCTATCATTTGTTATCAAATACTTAGGTCTCAAGTACGAGTAGGCCTACGAATACCAGTACAAGCAGTTGTTTGGGGAAGGGGTATTTTCAGGGGGGGGCAAACCTTGGCCAGCTTGTTAAGTTTTGTATTTGGTCTACATGTGCAAAAGTGTGGTTAAATGATCTAACAGGTTTTCGTCTTGTTCTTATTTATTTTTTACTATGTTTGATTTTCTGCTGTCCTAGACTCCTAGTAGGCTAATGATCGTCGTCGTCGATGCCCTATTCGTAGCTATAGTATACGAACTTTGGGGCACAATGGACGATTTATTTCCACGAATCTCTCTGTTGCACTGCTCGCACTGCCTGTTTCAAAGTCATTCCTGTCCACACTTTCACATCATCAATCCAAGTCCTACCAGGTCTTCCTCTCTTCCTTATTCCGTATGTTTCTCCCATGATTATATCTTTCTGCAGACTATCTGACGTCTTTCTCATGATGTGTCCGAAGTAGGTCAATTTCCTTGTTATTACTTTACCGATAGTTTTCTTCCTCCTACCTCCCTCAACACCTCCTCATTTCTCCTCTTGGCCGACCATGGTATTCCCAGAATTCTTCTATAGCATGTTGTCTCAAATGGTGCTATTCTTCTTCGATCGCTCTTTCTGTATGTCTAGGCCTATGATTACGATCCGTATGTTGCCATAGGCCATATCAGAGACCGAACAGTATCAGCTTAGTGGAGGTTGTAATGCCTCTGTTTTCCATACTGTTTTCAGATCTGTTAGCACGTTCTAGGCCAATCCCAGTCGCTTTTTTATACCTTCTTTACATTTTCCATCTGCTGTGATTGTAGCCCCAAGTATTGAAATTTATCCACTTGTTTCAACACACTTCCATCTACACAGATGTCACTCTTCTGTCCGTCAGTAGCCATAACTCGTTTTCCCTGTTGATTTCTAGTCCATATTTTCTCTCTGCTCTTAGCAATCTTTGTATCAGATCTTGCAACTCCTCTGCTGATGTAAAAATCAACACGATGTCGTCCGCATATCTGAGATTTGTAATCCTCGATCCTTCCTCCAATTGTATCCTCCCTTAAAAGACTCCAGTACTTGTCTCATTACCATTTCTACCACCCAATTGAACGAATAAGGCGACAATACACATGCCTAGTAATGATAAAGATACATTATTTCATCAAATGCACTTACATGCATAATATTATAAATAGTTGATTTTTCCATCAAATGCAGAGGCATTGCCTCCCCCAAATGACGTCCCTGAGTACAAGTACTTTGGTCTCAAGTGCAAGTACGAGTACAAGTACTTAAAAACTGTACTGGAGTTGTACTCAAGTACAAGTACTACATCGATCTCTGCCATTCACGGCACAGTGACACAAGTTCTTGGCAACACTGATGATGGCTCTTGCACAGAGGACGTTTTCCCAATTTCCAATTAGGTCCATCCATATGTTCTAGGATGATTCAGTGCTTGTTGAAAGTTGTTTCCTTAGCCTGGAGATACTTCTGAATTCGATCAATAGAAGAGAGAACTTCTGACAAAAAGAATAACAAGGCTACATAATCAAATTTTTCAGTTTTATTGAGAATTGGAACTGCATCATGACGGGGGTTCAGCGTCTCAGTCAGAAGTTTAAGTGCAGCAATCACGTTTTCAGGCTGACTTGAAATGGTGTTCATTGCATCTGCTTTTGAGCTGCATACAGTGTCGGACTGGCATTTCACTGCAATGTTGACAAGATCTTTCAGATTTTATTACAAGATTTTTCATCGGTGGAACAAGAGAAATAATTAAACAACTGTTCAAACAGTACAAAAAATGTCACAGTCTGTACTTTTACATGAGCAGCATGAACGCCAACTAAATCGAGAGTGTGGTTATCGCAGAGAACAAAAATTGCCAATAATAACTTATTGATTCAAATCCAGAATTCGCTTCTGAAGACCAGAATAAACACCAGTCGTGGTCGCTTGGTTGTCATATGACTGGTCCCTCCAGGTTAACCAGAGTAAATCCATCTTGGTACAATTTATTTGTTATATCCACTGTTGTTGCTTCGGCAATTTTCAGATCAGGTGGAATGAAATCGATGAAAGCTTCTTTGATGGCCACCGAGTTGCGCTGAATTTCAACATAGGCTATCTGACAATATTATTTGAGCCATCTGTTCAATGTGCCTCTGATTGGTGTTCACTGCGAGGCGCTTTATAAATCTATAAATGCAATACAATACAATGTGGGAATTGTCTGATGTTGTATCGGAAATGATGCCCACAAACGCCATGTCAGGATCACCAGCTTAATCCCCGGCGCTATGTCAAGTCAAGTCCGCAATAGCCACGTACTCTTCTCTGTTCGTTCCGGTGCCGGGTCAAAATCCGGGAGGTCAAGCCGAGGAGACAGCATGCGGTGGTTATCGGTGATGATGGTGGTCGTGTGGTGGCGCAGGAGTAGAATCAGGATATGACGACATGAGGAGATCGGTTTTCAGTCGTCAGCGGAAAGTAGCAGAGGAGAGTGCAAGCGGAGAGGAGGTTAAATTAACAGGTGAGATCGGAGGATGAACAAACTGTCGGAGGTCTTTTGGGGAGTTCATTCCAAAGAGCAGTTGCGTCATAAACTAGGGAGCGGTTGCAGAATTTCAGAGAGGAGGAGACTGGAGGCGAGATGGCGAAAGATATGATGTTGAGCGAGTAAACCTGGGCGGTTGGATGGTGAATAGCTGGCGAATGTAAGAGGGTTTAGAGGTTTGAAAGGCGTTGTAGGTAAGAGATACAATTTTGCAATGGATCGATGCGCTGAGGGACTTTTAGCCAATGAAGTGATTTGAGAACAGAAGTTATATATGTACGTGGTGGTGTTTGGCAGATTTGGTGACTGCTCGGGCGAGAGCGTCCTGGACTGTGTGCAGGCGTTTTATTTGAGAAGAGTCGATGTTGCAGATACACGCTCAAGATGGCCTACGTGTACAGTTTGATGTTTGAAGTTTCTCATCGGCATCTCTGGCACTTTTGAACATAGGAATTCGAAAGTGTCATAATGATTAGGCTACTATTAAAATTAAGGGCACAGATAATTATTAGATGCTTCTGAATAGGCTATCGCATTTTTAATCGGCACAATACAGTACAATACAATAGGCCTACAATAATATTGTAATTTGATTAGGCCTATGCCCTCCTTCAGGGCCGTATTTACTTAGGCGGAGGCCCCATGGCAGTGCACCGCTGTGGTGGAGGCCCCTAGGCAGTTGGCACGCCGCAGACCAGGCGCGGATGATGCCTGAAGGTCTGCGCAGTTATAGGATCACGAGTCACGACTCACAAAACACGACCCGTCAACTCCAGCATATCCCATAGTACTTAGAGAAGAGATAGGCCTAAGTTTTAAGTTTAGATTTAAAAAATATTAATTGAGGATGATCTTCATTCATTCATTCATTCATTCATTCATTCATTCATTCATTCAGAGCATTTATATAGCGCCTCTTCAAGAAGCTACTCAGAAGCGCTTCTGGCCCAGCCACGACTAAAGAAAAAGGACTTGAGGGACTTAATTGTAGAACCATGCTGGTTGTCTCACAAGTAAAGAGCGGAGCTTAAGCGGGAGGTCATTCCAGGTGGAAGGTCCCACAACCGAAAAAGCATGGCGCTGCTTAATAGCCAAGCGTGCCCGTGGAACTAGGAGCTCACCCCTCGTCGTAGAACGAAGCGCCCGACGCGCTGCAACGTCGGACACTGGGCGGCAAAGATCACGCAAGTAAGATGGAGCACAGTCAAGAACGCAGCGAGAAACCACAGCAGCAGTGCGGTATGAGATCCGCTGAGAGATAGGCAGCCAGTGCAACACATCACGTATGTATGCAGAGACAGGAGAGAACTTAGGAAGTCGTCCAATGAGACGAGCAGCCGAGCGTAGAACTCGATCTAGTCGCCCCAGAACCCCAAAGGGAAGGCCAGCAAGTAGGGAGCAACACTGTTGTCAATTCGACTGGTATTACAAAGGCGTGAACAAGCACCACGACCGCATCATGAGAGAGAGAGAGAGAGCGAGAGACCACTCGAAGCTGACGAAGCTGATAATAACAACTTCGTGCAACCAGGTTCACATGTTGAGACAAAGTAAGCTCAGAGTCAAGAGTAAACCCCAGATCACGAACTGTGACGGAAAAGGTTATGTGAGGAAAGAGTAAGGATCTTCACATTAGTTCTGGTAGAGAGTTCCATTCAGCTGGACCAAGTAGCCTATAGGCCTACTTCAAACATTCTGTTTCCAAATTGTATAGATTTGTTCTTTTGATTACAAATCTCTTTTCGAAGCTGATCGCAATCTACGTCTTGACTCAAGAGCAGCACATGGTGTGACTAAAGAGGATAAGTAAGGAGGAGCAGAACCTGACATAACTTTGAACATGAAAAGACATGAAAAGGATGACCCCAAGATCCCGAACAGTAGATGAGGCTGAGAGTTCAGTACACTGTAGGAGCTTAGAGGAACGGTGAAACCAGGTGAGCTCAGATTAGTCAGGATTAAGTTTGAGGCCCATAGTCGATAGCTCAATTGCTCCATTGCATGATGTCGTCAATACAGGCACGAAGTCTCTTTGTAGCATTTGAAGTAAGTAAGTAAGTAAGTGTGTTCTTTATTAAACGCTGGCAAACGCACGGCGCTGTACATACAAAGTTATACAAAGTTATCAAATAGTAGCGGAAAAGTTAGTTAATAGTAAACTAAAAAATACCATGGCCTAAAAAACACCATATGGCCTAGCTGTACAACATCCTAGATAATTATAAGGTATCAGAGCTTTCGTTAAACTTGTGAGACAGTTCTTAATTTTTGTTTTTCATAGCCGACTAATAAATGTATTCCTAGGGAATTGTAACTTCGACATTAATATAGCACCACGCGAAACTCTTCCACGCGCAATGGCATGCAAGGTCGTGGTTGTAGCTCGCGCCCAGTCAGTTGCTAGATGGCGCTGCGTGACAACGTGACTTCAGTTAGTTGAGCGACGATAGAGATATTTATTCTGCGTTTTCGAAGGCGACTTACAAGTTGTTGGAATTAAAAATGTCCGGTGCTTAATAACAGTTGATTCTGCAACGACTTATATGAAATAAAAACAAATACAGAAGTAAATAAGCTTTTATATGGTACATGCTATAGTTTAGTTGCATCAGACTGTTAGTAAATGTAACTTTTGCGGACTTGTTAAGGTGTTCCCAACTTTGTTGCGTGGTATTCTTTGACCGTGCTTTAGCGATACTTGACTGGAGGGGAAGACAGAGGGTCGCAGGGGAAGACTGACGGGAGAGGGCAATGGGTCCTCACCTTGTACAGTCCGAGTGTTCTACGAACGGTTTAAAATAATGCACTTGCCTCGTGATTCTGACGAGGTCTGGTTCTGATGACGGATTATACACAGGGAATACTCGATGTGAACATAAATAGCGTTCTTAGACATGTTTGTGACAACATATTCACAGATATAGGTGAAATTGCCAAATTGATTGTACCAAGACTTAGTGTCTTCTGTCATTTATAAGATTTCCCCAACTGGGCAATTTACAACTCAAGTCAAATATAAGAACTTGATAAATAGAAGCATAGCTACATGAGGACTTTTTAAATGATGGTTTTGTTACGTATTGACGGAATAATAGACTTTCGTTATATTGCCCTACAAGTTGTGTTGTGATATTCTTCCTAACTTGACAGCTTGCAGCTACCACGTTACATTAACTTGTTTCTTTTAATTGTAGATATAATGAAGATGTTCAGTTTTGGTGTCTCGTGGATTTTATTTGTCGTCCTTTATCTAAATCAAGAATTGAGTGCAATCTCCGATCATGATAATTTTATCTGCTTTGAGGATAAGATAGAAGATGCATCATTGCGTAATGTTGTTTTTGATACAAGAAGAAATAGGCTATATGTTGGAGCAGTCAATAACATCTATCAACTATCACCTGAGCTACTGCGACTGAATTCTCATATGACAGGGCCTGGCTGTGGAGCCAGTCCTTCTGAACCATGCCAGTTGTGTGAAGACCAGCAAAGCAACTGCTCTGAGAGCACAAAACCAGTGTCCAGCTTCAGTCAGCTGCTTGTCATCAACTCGGCAGCAAATGAACTGATCGCCTGCAGCAACCTTTACAATGGTTCATGTGAGTTTGTTGGCCTTGAGAATTTTGTACGAAATCGACATGTAACAACACCCGTTGTACCGACTAACATCAGTGATTCTGTTGTTGGATTTGTGGGCGTTGGTGCCAGTGAAACACCTGTGCTGTACGTTGGAACTTCGTCTACATCTAGCAACCCAGATTCAGTTTACATTCCTCTGATCTCCACAAGGGATCTGCAGTCTATGGAAGCAGAAGCTCGTGTTATTGAAATTCAGCCTAAGACTTTTCCGATTCGTTTCGTTGCTGCATTTCAGCGAAAAAAATTTGTTTACTTTTTTGTGCTGCGCAAAGCATCTACAACCTCAGAGGACGTTTCAACTTTTGTCATTCGAATCTGCAAGGACCTTCCGACAAAGTCCTCCATGGTTGAGGTGCCAGTGACGTGCAATACAATGGGATCAAACTTTCCGCTTCTTCGTGATGCCGTCTTGGCACCGCATTCCGTAGAAGGTGCTGATGCTGAGGTCGTGTTTGGTGTGTTTGGAGATGCGAGTGGTAATTCGGCAGTTTGTGTTTATCCAATTGACGATATAGATCGAGCTTTCCAGGCGGCTATTCAGGGCTGCTTCAACGGTGAACCAAATGCGGGACCAACTTATGTGAAAGGTGGCTCTGGAGGTTGCACCAAAGTAGTAAGTATTATCACTCCTTGCCATTTGGTTGGTTTGATTGTTGTGCTGGCAATAACTGGCTGATTATCTGCCTGTGTCATTTGGTTAGTCTGTTGCGCTGACAGACATTTTGTTGGTCATTCAGTTACTTGATCATGAGATCACGTATTTGGTTGTAGGCTTTTCAGTTATTGAATTACATTTCCCGCATCCTATATAAGAATGCCTTCTGACTTAGTAGTTTATGCCACTCCCATAGTGGCCCTGAATGATGTAATTTGTAGAAGTTGCGTCTGTGTCAGCTTTTGAGTTTTCAATAAACGAGTATTGTATATTAAACTCTAGTCTTTTATCGAGAATCCATGTCACCTACAATTTTCTTCCATTAGTTTCAGCATTATCTTTAACGACAAGCTGCACTGGTTTTTCAAGTCAGTTTAGTACGCTTTCATCGTTAAAGTGTTATGGGGCTGGTTTTCAAAACACTCTTTTAGTAATTTTTTATACACTCTTTCCGTAGATTGATTTGGTTGAGCCAGAGGAACCAGTTGATAGTAGTTGTAACCAAAAATCTAAGTGGTGACAGTCCAGTATACTTACCCCGCACTAGGCTACACACATCCCTTTCAGTGATTAGGTGAACTATATAATTACTTATTATAATAAACATTTGTAGCATGTTGAACTTTATTGAGTCCTGGCTGGTATTATCTGAGCGTTGCTAGTGACAAAACTTCTATAAGGCACTAAAATATGTGCGATTAATTGCTTCCTATTTTCAATTATATACATGTATCAGTTTACCAAATCGTATGTTGTTGACTATTAAAATGACCCTCGAATGTGAAAGAAGAACTATATGGAAATTATGAATGAGTGCTTTGCGTTATCTTTTGATCTGGGTTGATTGGACCGGAAAGGATATAAATTTTATCTCTGCTGTCAGATAATTACTAGTTTGTTTAGTTATGGGTTGTGGTCCTGGTTAACTAGTCAATTACTGCCTGCAATCCTTAACATTGTTTGTCCTTAGATGGTTCTATCGATATGGGCTGGGCAGATTCATCTGTATCTCTGTCTCCGTCAGGCTTGAAGTAATCCCTCCCAGAGGAGGGTCAGCCACACGGATCCCTCTTCTCCACTTGTTTTTCACCAGGACCTTCTTTCTTCAATCTGAGAAACATCAGGCCTTGTTGTTTCATGTCTTCCAATTTTTTCTTCTGTCACTCCCCCACTGCAGTGTCCCCCAATTTTTTCTTCTGTCACTCCCCCACTGCAGTGTCCGACTGTCCGGTGACCTCTGCTCTGATAATCTTTCATCCTCTCTTCTCATCACATGACCATACCATCTCAGCCTATCCAGATTCGTCTATATGTGTAGCTGTCCATAAAATATCGGACTGCATGCGTGTGTCTTTCTGCTTTTATGTCTTTTTTTCATGTTTCTGTGTCTCCTTCTCATTCAGCTTTACATTTTCCTCTGTCATGACAGTCCCTGTCTATCGTTCGTGCTTATCTGTGTGTCTTTCTCAGCTTGTCTTGCCTGTCTGCTTGTCTGCTTTTGTGTTTCTGTGTTTTTGTATCACGTTATCTCATTCTGATTCACTTTACTTGTTTGTTTCTTTTCATTTTGCTAAATGTGTGCGAATGCCTCTCATTGTATGTCCGTGTGTCTTGGGAATTAAAGTTATAAGTGTATACATATTCGTGTGTTGTACCTGATGTCTGTATGTCCTGTCTGTGTATTCTGTCTGTGTCTGTTTGTCTACCTCTCTGTTTCTCTGTGGATTCTGAGCAATTGTTATGTATTATTTTCAGCTTCGTCTTGCTCTGTGTATAGGATTATGCATATTGCACTAAATAGAATGAGACATAATTAAGGAATCAGACATTCTTTTAGATTTTGATGAATATATATATTAAATTATACAGAAACAATGTCACAATGTAAATAAATGTTCTATTTAATCCTACCTAAACGACATTGATTAATCTGTATGATTATTATATTATCTTATCTTTGATGCAGTTGTGATCTTTTGTGGTTACTGCATTCCATAGTTCATAGACGTACATCTTGAGATTCCTTTTGATGAATGATCCTCTTCTCTAATACAAGTCCTTTAATAGGTTGACCTTTTTTATTTAGTTCACCTTCTAGAATGTTTACTCCTCAAGTGCATGACACCAAATGCAGTTGACCTTTGAATAAGATTAATGTGTAGCAACTTTATAATCCATACAGACTTTCATTCATATATTTTGTTCATTCTTACTGTTTCATATGCAGTATTCATAAATCATAGATCAGTTTGAGTCCATGTAGAGGTCGCACAGTACACGCAGAAATGTGTCTTCACTTCACTTTCGATTGATTGCAGTCAACGTTTGTTCACTAAATTAAGGATGTAACTTCAAAGTCAAGTTAAATCCACAAGTGACTTAATAATCCCAATATTCTTAACAAAGTCAACCTCAGCCGACTTTACCAGCGTCTGACATTTCAACCTCTCTCATTGAACTTCTGACTGTTATATTCAACTCTGCGTTCTCAAGCTCCGGATTGAATGTGGCATTATTCATCACTATATCAACATAGCCCTTTTCTTCCTCACATATGTTAACACTTAGTCTTTTCAAGGTGTTGCTTTTATTTATTCAGTGTCGCATCTGTTAAACTAAAATATCACTACTAATGCTCCATAAATATTAGTAGAACAAGACATTAGTTAATTATTGCATTTACTACAGCTGCTTTCTGCATGTTTTGTTCGTCTTTGTGTTGTCTGGCTAAGTGTCTGTCTGATGCGTATTCCTCTATTGAAAACGGTTTCTCCCTTTTCCTCTACTCCAGTTCTTCCTATCTTTCTCCCTATGTGTTTTTTGTGTCACCAAGGAAGACTTCAGAGCGGCCATTGCTGCTGGTTTTGTGAAAGTTTGCATTTTACTCAAGACTTATATGCTTACACTAACACGTGTATGTACATACATTTATGCATGTTGATAGCATAGGCGCAACCACCCTATGGGACCCGTGGGACGCGTCCCCCCAACTTTCGAACAGGTTGGGACGGTCCCCCCAACTTTTGAAAATTGTGAGGTAAACAAGAGCCCAAAATGCACTCCATTTGGTATCAAATGCTCAAAATTGCGTCGGCTTCTGGGGCTCCGCCCCAGACCCCGATGGGGGAACTTACGACGCTCCCCATACCCCCTAGTCGTTAGGAGCTTCTTGCCTTCCGCAATCTCTCCCCTCTGTACCATTAATGCCAGTATAGTACAAGGCTCTGGCCTTGGACCTACTGATTTCGTCATAGCCATTTCTAGCCTTAAACCTAAATACAGTGGAAACCGTCTCCCTAAATATGCCGACGATAGCTACTTGCTGGTCAGTGGTCCCTGCTTCCTGCATTGACAGCGCTCTTTCTGAACTTGACCATATCTCTAAGTGGGCATCCATTAGTAATCTTAAATGAAACCATGCTAAGACCAGAGAAATGGTTGTCAGACGACCGAGGTCCAGACCTATTGCTCTCCCTCCTCTCATCCCTGGCATCGAGTGGGTCCAGGAGATGGTTATTTTGGGTGTCACCATCTCTGATCGGATTGGCTTTGGGGCACACATGGACAAAATATGCTGCAAAGCCTGACAATCCTTGTTCGCGCTACGTGTTTTGGTCGTCCACGGTCACCACGGTCAACGTTGTTGGGGATTTGCCACTGTAGGGGAACATAAACGCCTTAACGGTATTCTGAGAAAATTGACCCGTTCAGGCTTCCTCCCTGCCGATTTTCCTAGTTTTTACAAACACTGCTCTAGAGCTGATTCTACTCTTTTCCGTTCAATTCTCTTAAACCCTTGTCACGTCCAGTTTATTCATATAATAAAGTCATATTTTTCACAGATCTAGATGGTTTAGGTATACACTTTTATATCGAAATCATCGGTGAAAAATTTGAGGTAAATTAAAGCCCAAAATGTATTCCATTTGGCATCAAATGCTCAAAATTGCGTCGAGCTTCTGGGGCTCTGCCCCAGACCCGATGGGGAGCTTACAACGCTCCCCATACCCCTAGTCGTTAGGGGCTTCTTGCCTTCGACAATCGCAGCTTCGCGCCTTTGGCGCTCGCCCCCCCGCTCCCACTCAAACATTCTAGTAGGTCCCCCAACTTCTGGACCGTGGTTGCGCCCCTGGTTGATAGTCTGAAAATCTGAGTTTCTGTGATTTGAAATTTCTATCATTGTAAATGTTTTCATCTGACTTTAGGATCGAGTTATTGACAGTGAATATTGTCTGGATAGTGGCTACAATAGTCCAGTTGCTGGTAGTGCTGCTGTCCAACCAAAAAATATTTCCGTCATCCAAGATAATTCAGTGACATCTGTGACTGCTGTCTTGGTTAACAATGTCACTGTGCTGTACATGGGAACAAGCAGAGGGCAGATATTGAAGGTGAGTTGTGGTTGCCTGACGGGTTGGACACTTGAGTCATTTGTTTACTGAATGATCATGGTTAAAGGTCTTCTTTTCTCTGTTGTGACTTCTGCTCTACTGATGTCATAGTGTAATGTAACCTGAGATTTATGGAGTACCTCTTTGAGAAACCTCTGTAGTGTCACTGACTTTGACAAAGTATTGTAATTAAAGGTAAAGAGTTTGTTTATGTGATTTGGCGTTGTATGCTGCTCCACATACTTTCTTTGTGTATTCATGAATTAGGGCTTAACCGATTTCGTTTTTTTGGCCGATTCCGGATACCGGATAGTGTAGACCATTATTTGCCGATTCCGGATCCGATTCCGAATAGTAACAAAGATTGTATTCTGACCAAATAGAAGGACATAGAAGATCAGTCACCCAATTAACGGGTGTTTAAAGGCCAGGACTGTGGTCGATTTGACAGGCTGCAGATCGGCTGGTCAATGAATGGGGTTGCAACTTGCAAGAGATCTCCACAAGACTCTCTGTGTGTCTGTCTCTGTCTGTCTGTGTATCCTTCAGGCTTGAATTCAACTCTCCCAGAGGAGGGGTTCGGCACAATTTAAGATTGCTCCTAGTGCTGATGATCCCTCCCACATGTGCTGTCTACTGTATAGTCCAAGGTCTTAATACCCCACCCCAAGATCAAAGATCAACCCACACGGACTCTCAAACGTTTCACACCGTCGCCGACGCGTTCAGGGTTGTTGAGAGTCAACCCTCCTCCCCTCGTGTGATCAATGTATCTATTAAGACCTCCCTGAACTACCTGATGAAGGCAGTCACTGTATAGGGAGAACTAGCAGAGGTCATTAATAAAGCCATCCCCTGCTGATAACGGCAGGCTGCGATCCAACTATTAAATGATCTGTGTGGGAAATCATCACTGCAGGGCCTGTAAATTATTGTTATAGTTTGAAAACCGTCAAAAACATTTTTTTACTAATCGGCAGCCTAGAAATTCCGGATCCGGATAATTCCGGATAGTCCAAAATCGGCAAAATCGGTTTGCCGATCCGGATTCCGGTTAAGCCCTATCATGAATACACTTTCTTCACTTGATCGAAGTATGAGATAACTGATTTACACAGGACTTATAGTTTCATATTGAGTTTGACCTGATATTCATAAGTTTTGCTTTATCTTCAGACAGAGCAAGATGTTTACTAATGAGCATCTTGCTCTGTTTTTAATCTTTTGTGTTATGAAATATGTTAACCTTTGACCCTTTTAGGCCACCAAACATGGACCTATTATTATTATATACCAGGCTAATCATACAGAGGTCGTGCTTCTCTCATTTGACTTCTCATAGCTGCTTGTGTTAGTCACTTATTTAATTAGCTGAACTAGGCTCTCAATGTCATCTAGAATTCTTCTAGAGTTTGCTTCACCTTCGCCTGAGCCCCAACCAGTATCCTGCTGAGATCTTTAAGGATTATTTAGTGTGAACATTAATCCCTGGGCAGAATTGACCTCAGTTGCTGCTATTAAGATTCCTTCGATAGTAATTAAATTAAGCACTTGTGCATTTCCACTTGTCGACACATAGCAGTCTAAATCATTAAATCATAAATATACCATATGTAACTTGCAGTGTTGAAGAAAGCTCTGATATTGATTGTGGTATGCACTTAATGTTATGTGGTGTAGGCTGCAGTATCAGCAACCAGTGATTGGCATTACAGCTCCGTGGAAGTACCGCCTGGAATTTCACAACAGCCGGTTAACGAGATTCTCTTCGGCTCAGTGGCTGACAACCTGTATTTGCTCACTGATAAGTCTGTGAGTTTGTTGCGATTCCTGTTTATGTAACTGGCTTCACCTACTCTGGCATGATGCAGTCAGCCTTGGCAGGCAGTACCCTACAAGCAATAAATCTATTCCTGAGTCTGCTTACAGAGCTCTTAGTGCCTAGTCTGGTTTGAATTGGAGAGAGGCTCTGCTCTGGTGATAAGCCATATGGCCTGTTTTCTTGTTTAGCTGACTAGTGACTAGGTTATGGTATGGCTTGAGAACTGGCTGACTGATGGTTAGGCTGGAAGGCTGACTGGCTGACAATCTCATTGGTAGGGTGGATAACTGATTGTTTGATTGGTTAATGAATTGACTGGCTGACTGTCTACCCTATTTGCTTGGGGGCTGGCTATTAGGTCATGTATGTGTGTGTGTGTATGTGTGTGTATGTGTGTGTATGTATGTATGTATGTATGTGTACGTGTATGTGTGTGTATGTATGTATGTGTGTATGTATGTATGTATGCATGTATGTATGCATGCATTAGGATATTTAATATAGCATACAAAGCACATGTGTTTTAAAATGCTGAACATCACTGTATCTAATAAACAATACTAAGTTTGAAAATTCTATACAATGTGTTCGTCTATATGATTGTACTGTACTGTTCTTGATCGTTATCTCCACCACCACAACTACCACCTTCATCATCTTCTTTTATTGAAATGTAAAATTTTGTGTTCCTTCAGCACGAGACAGAATAGAATGTTCATAGAACTGGAATAATCGGATGCATTCAGTCAAATTTAGGAGAAATTGGTTCTGGTGCCTGGTCAGGGCGCAGCACAGATGAAATTATCAATTATGACATATCATGTAATGGCAATGGCAAAACAAATACTGCAGAATATAGAAACACATTTTTAAATTCATTGATGTAGATATAGATGCATTAACACATTTCTGATGCATCACTACAGTGATCAGCAGGGTATCATAGGTAAGTAAGTAAGTAAATTATTGTAAAGTGAGTAATCATATATCGTAAGTAAATAGGTAAGTACATTATCATAAAAGTAAGTAATCCACAATACATGCCAATATATGCAGAACTGACATAACACGTCTGGTGTAATACTGTCTTCAAGTTCTTGTATGAGTATGCATTGTTCTGCAGTAGGGTGGAGCCTAAGACATAATAAAAACTAGAGTTTGAATTTTGAAAGTCTTACACCCCAAAAGTATTCCTTTTAAGGTAAAAAAAACAAAAATTTGGAAGAAAAAATTATATCTAGAGGTAGCTAAATTGTCTTGGAGTTGATGAAGTTCATGAAATCTACTGAATTACAAGTGACTTGCTGATTCACTATTATGGCAGTCCTAGCACTCTTCATTAGCCGTAACTTCTTTTCTAAGCAATTATGAATTACAAATTGAAACGGTTCAGTCAACTCAAATTAAAATGTTCATGTATCTACACAGGTCTACAGTAGTTGATAGAATCAGCTTTCCAATGAATGTACTTTGTCCATGTTCTGTTGAAGAATACAGTTTTGTGTTCTAAGATAGCTAATTGTGTGTTGTGATTTTAATGAGGGTGGGGTTAGGGCCTTAGTCTTTTGCTAACTGCCAAAGTCTACCAGAGTCTGTTTCTTGCTGTCTGGTTCTTTTACAATGAATAAGCACATATAACCATACAAATAGCCATATGAGTGTGTATAAGAATCAATAAGTAAGTAAGCAAAATGGGCAAAATGTGTGTGTAGCAGTGCCAGTAACTGATTTGTGAAGGAGTACTTGAATGTGCATGATGACTTGAGAAAATACCTACTGGACCACAGACCCTTAGCCAGCCACACGTCCACCCTTCCTTTGGACGGGTGGAAATGATTTTGGACGGGCATAAATTGTTTGTGTTAAATGTGATATAATGTATAATCCCCATTCCTCCCATTATCTGAAGTTAACAGATTGTTGTTTGTATCTTTGTATGTAAAACAAAACTGTTACGAATGCGATCAAAACCCATAGGTCATTTGGTGTAGGGTAAGGGCATTGCTGTCAGACTGTTACGGTCGCGGCTTCAGTCGTTTTCGACTTCGTACGCTCACGGCGTCGGGCAGTCACGACTTCGAAGTTCGAATGCTTTTTGGACGCCCTACTCTTTATTTCTGGCTAAGGGCCTGCTGGACCAGTACTAGTAGTGGTAATTAGTTTTTCAACATGCCAGCCAGTGGTCTCAACTTGTATAGTACAAGAAACTTCTGCATCGTTGAGCTACCTCTAATTACTTAATCAATAGCAGTCGTATTTGGCCTGAATTTTTTAAGTATAGGAACAGCATAAGAGCGTTAGAAGATCATATTTCTCAAATTCAGAAATAAGCTGCACCCTATTCTGCAGTTCGTATTGATAATTATAATGTCGCGAATTTATGTTAATAGGAAATTAAAGTAATGTTCTTTGTGTCAGATCTAGTGCTTGTTTATGCAATGCATATTATTCTCATAAATTTATAAATTGCCAGACTTGTCTTTTTGTTATTGTGATTATTATTTTCAGTATGCTTTTCATTCTTAGTATTGTTGTTATCAGCATCATCTCCAGTGTCTTCATAATAAGCAGCATTTTCAGTGTCATGTTCTTCATCTTTCTCCCTTTGTGTTACATGGAGGGCTTCATAGTGTTGATGGGATCACTTTTGTTATATTGTTTTGATGCTGAAAATAAGTGCTAGATTAGATGAGCCTCAGACGCCAGTCAAAGACAGAGCCTGTTTTGCATGCATTTAATAAAAAGTTTTATAATACTACAGTGGCTTCTGTTTCTAGACTCTAATCTAGAGCATATGAGTCTTCAGTTAGGTTGTTTGTTCATCTTTCTGGTAATCTTGGTCTTTCTCTGTGGCCAGTTTGTCAGTCACTCTCGTCCATGTCCTTGATCACAGTTGCAGAGAAATAAAAAAAAATTGACTCTTTGTGCTCCACTGTGTAAACATTCCAGTTCTGATCATAGTGCTGTAGTGTTTTTCTTGGGGATTTTTAACTTTCACTATGAATGACTGAGTAGGTTGTGGAAGGAGTTGCTGTTCCAACTGGTAAACAGGGTTCGGAATTAATCTGTAGAAACTAAACCACTCGTGTGCTACTTAAAAACATTTATTTAGAATGAACTGCATAGATCAGATTGTACCAAGCTGTGACACACAAAAAGCCCACGTGTCTTGAATAAAAATTTCTAATAATATGAAGCACTACTGATTAATTTACATATTTGAATTGCAATGGAGATCTGTATGCAGTATACATAGGAGAGTTGTGCTTCAAGTGTCGACCTGCGAATGAGTAACCTGTTGATAATGACCATGGATTGTTTTTTTGACAGCTTTGCAGAGTACCAGCGTTTGACTGTTCAAGGGCACACAGTTGTGAACAGTGTGTAGAAGATCCGCACTGTGGTTGGTGCATGGGACAGCGAAGGTATACACCTCATATCTACAGTCACTGTTTATCTTATCGGAGTCATTCATAGCCAGTCACCCTAATACATAGATCTACTTGTAGGATAAAAATCCAACTGCTGCATGGGACCAGTCTCAATCGCACAGCAAATGGCCATGTGCAGCTTGGGGCAGGTCTCGGCCAAAAATGTAAATATGCCAGTGAGCATTATAGGGTGTATTGTTGCAACTGAAAACCACGTTCAGTAGCGCATTGCACTCTGTTGGCTACAGGCAGTCTGAGGATTTAGTGAAGTAAGCGCAAACCATGCAGTCTGCTAATTAACCAAGATAAAGGCTGACTGGAAAAACAACTTGTCAGTTATTCATTTGTCTGATTTAGTTATTTATAGATCTCCCCTCCCTCCCTCTTTCCTGCCTCTCTTTTTCCTTTCTCTCATCCCTTCCTTCACATGCCTTCCTCCAGCCCTCCCTCTCATTCATTCTTCATTCCATAATTGCATCCATTCTTGCCTTCCTTCCTTTATAGACTAACAAGAAATGTTTGCCCCAATGAAGGTGTGTTGTGTTCTTGTTCTTAGGTGTACTCATAAGGAGGCTTGTTCTGCTGTTGATGGTATGAACACTTGGCTGAACCGGATTGTTCAATGTCCATCAGTGCAAATGGTTGAACCATCAAAATTATCTCTAAACCTCATAAAGGAAACGCCTGTAAGCCAACTTACCTTTAATTTCTTTCTACCATTGTCTTCTTATTATTATTTAACACTGATTGCATGTTATTGTTTATTTTATTCATATGGCTGTTCTTTAAGGTGGCATTTACTCAGCTGTAGGAAGCGGCTGATGATTTGTACTTCTGGGTTTCATCAAAGCTTTTATGAAGGCCACATGGTTTAGATTTGGCTTATCAAATTTTCTTTGAAATGGTAACATCTTACTGATATCTTACAGGGTGTCGGCCCTGGTGTGAAGATACCTTCTGGACCTGGCCTCTGCCTATCTCAGGGAGCTTTGTCGCTCCACCCAGAATGTCCAGGCCCGCCGTTGTCTTCGCTCCTCTGTGCAGGGTGAACTTCTTGTCCCATATGCACGAACTTCTACAGGCAGTTATGCGCTTTTTCTGTTGCAGGTCCTGCAGTCTGGAATGTGCTCCCTCCATCCTGCGTCTGCTGTCCAGGGTCCCCTCCAACACGTTCTGTCGCAATATTAATACTGTCCTTTTTAGCCGAGGTTGGGACGGGAGCACTTCTGAGTAGTAACCTTGAAGGGGTGCTTTGTAAATCCTCATAATTAATGAATGATGTTGTTGCTTTCTCAGCTTTTCTTCACGTGGCTGTCTCTTATAGAATTTCTGTCATATTCTTTGGCTGTTGCTTTTAAAGTTTTAATCATCTCATTAATGATATAATGTAGTTCTTGTGTTGCTATTACCTTGTGATGGCGATCATGCTTCTGTGCCTTTTTTCCTGAGGAGCCAATCTCATTGTTACCTGTTTAGATTCTGTATCTATACAATAAAATAAAACTGTATTTTGATATTGCCCTTCTTCCGAAGTTCAGAAGTGCACACGACCATACGACAGAGCATCAGTGGTGCAGATTAATTGTGTGTGAAGAACTTTCTCAGGGTTCGTACACAGTAACCGTCACAGACGAGGCTCGAACATGTACAGGCTGAGCGCTCTAATCTATCGGCCACAGTGAAGACTGTATAGACAAATGCATTAGCTTTTCAGGTAAAATTAAAAGCATACAGATGGGACAAGACAAGATGGGTCAAATAACAGTGAGAAAGACGTGAAAAGACAATTTGAACAGACTTCACAAGCGGTTGCAAAAAGGAACAGGTGGAGAAACAGGGAAATAACAAAGAAATCCAAACTAAGAATATCTATTGTGATGACGCAACCAATTTTCGTATATGGATCGGAATTCTAGACAGTTTGAAAGCAAGAATGACAAAAGAATACTCGCAGCAAAAATGAGTTGGATCCCTGAAGAAAGTTGCAGGCATTTCAAGACCACAGAAAATTGGAATGATGACTTCAGACAGTTGCTTGACATCCAAACAACCCTGTTGGACAAAGTCATTCAGTGAAGACTTCGATAGTTTGGAAAGAATGTCAGTTGATGGAATCCCACACACTGCACTGTTTCCGAGATTTGAAGGAGAAGAAACAAATAAAGACTAGGACTGCGATAGATAGACTCTATTTTAGACAGTATACATGTATACAAAAACTTGACAAATGACCGATAAACAAGGAAGTTGTTTATTAGTCCTTGTCACTGACAGACTAGTGACTGGTGTTAGAAACTGGTGGTGGTGGTAGTGTCGGTAGTGTCAGCATCTGTTCTAATCTAATGACTTCTATAGTGCCGTTATCATGTTATCCAAGGCATCAGTCAGTGATCACTTAGACTAAAATTGCAATCAAAACTCATTCAATGGAGAAGCTGAGTGGTAGTGGTGATAGTAAACTGTAAACTCAGCAACTATACCACATATATTAGATCTGTTTTCCTTTCCATTATGTGCGGTTTGTCAGTTTGTTCTATTAAACGAAGATATATATATAGTGATGATGATGATGATGTATTGCCCTTAATGTTTCATAAATGCTTTATGAATGTCCTTGTTATGGAGCAAATTTCCATGAGGACTCGAGGAGTCTCATCTAATTTTTGTCTTTGAAGTCTCCTTTTTAATAACTGGTGACGGTTAATTGTCTCCATAATTCGTCTGTACAAATTGTGCACATGAATTGTCTAAACGTTTCGTGTTGCACTGTGAATTTGTTTTCTGCGTGCTTCTTCACGTTACTTCTCTTGTTTTGGCGGAACAGATTGTCGTTGCTGTAAATCATGTTCCTCAAGGCGTCCAGAAAGTAACTTGTTTGGTCAAGGGTGACCAGGGTTACACGAGTGATCGAGTTCCTGCCAGCACCAATCGTACAGCTGACGGTCTGTGGACGATCACCTGCTCAGCTCTGGTCTCGCCACCACAACTGCAGAGCCCTATCTGTGAGTGCAGATATATGTAACAGCTGTATTACTGTACATGTTCTGATAAGAGGAAGTTGTTTGGTGAGCATGATAATGGAAAATAGGCGTTAACAACATGGTTTTAAAGCACCTTTGTCCAGCGGCTTTCTGAAGGAGATTTGATCCTGGCTTTTTAAAGTCTTGGGTGTAGCACAGGAATGCAGGAACCTAATGAACTTTGCTGCTAGGCAATCTGTCTTACAAAGGAAAACCAGTGTATGTATTTACCACATTTCAGCAGCTCACAAGTGTGTAGTCAGCTGAATGAAGGAAGAATTACCGATGATGGAAAGATAAACTGAGCTGCATATGTACAGTTCTGGGGTCTCTATGGCAATGAGAACCATATGTACAGCTAGTAACAGTATGAGAGTAACAGGGCAATGAAGCCCAGCTGTGATAGTGCAGCATTTTGGTACCACTGCAAGTGGTTTTGAAATTTTGGCATTGTGTTGAGTAATGGATTTAGAATAATATGTGGGATTTGAGAGCATTGGACTGTCTTGATCAGCTCAATGGATGATTGATGTAATGTTTAATGTTTATGTTTATTACTATGTGACCCATGTCTGTTCACCAAAATGTGGATAGCAATTGGTCAATTAAAGAATATTCTTATCTTATCTTAATGAGATGAATCACTGCTCCAGGCCAACTGGGAGAATCCCTGGGGTGTGGTAATAAAATAGTTTGAGGCTTGATGTTATTCCTGCTGCTAAACGGAGTGTTAGAGCAGTGCTACTCAAACTTTCTTATGCTGCGGACCAGTAATTTGCTTTACCACAGACCAGTGCTTTTCATCTTTAACTTAGGAAGACCATTTTCATTAACCGTTGTGTTTAAAACAATTACTAATGTTTACAATCAAATTATTTATTTTTAAGTATTATATAATAATATTGTTTTAGGTTAACATCAAAAACATTTCTGTAGCGTATGCAACTATACATGTAATATTTTATTTGAGTAAGATCAAAATTGTGATTCCAGTCATCCGTGACCTGGTAACCAATCACTTGCGGATCGGTGTCTGGCTGCGGACCACAGTCTGAGCAGCGCTTTGTTCGAGGATTGGTTACCAGTGATAGATTAAATACTGAGAATGTAGTAGTATGTAAACTGGTGTAAGCTTCGAATGGCTTGGAGGATAAAACATGACTGTGCCATGAAAGAAAAAATCTGAAAGTAGTGAACAGTTTACAACTTCTATAGATACAAATTGGACGTACACTCAGTATAATTGTATATCCAGGATGCTTTGACTTAGTTTGTTCTAGCATCAACACATGTTGACAGTTTTAATAGTTTCAGGCTGGAGTCAAAAATGCAAAAGGCTTATGATCATAAAGTTAACCCAATTGTTATTCATTTGTCAGAGCCGTTGCTACATTTAATTATAGAACAGTTGTGCTCGAGCAGGATTTAGGCAACTAAGGTTTGTGCCTTAGTCAACTCCATCAGAAGCTGAAGCTCTCCCTTCAGATTCTATTGTTATTTAGATCATGTCATTTGGCAGACACAGTTGAATTATGGGAATTATTTTAATGATCAATCTTAGCTAACAGGTGTGTTGAAAAGGTGTGTTGAACTTTTTAGAATTGCGTGCAGTAACAGTTTTAATTTAAGATACATGAAAATGTTAAAAAATGTGTATAGGCAAATGTTTTCTTGAAAAACTTACTATTGGAATTTTGCATCTGATGGTGCTTATGTAACAATACTTACTTAAGAATCATTATGGAAAATGTGTACTTCTGAAACTGTAACCTGAAAGGCTTCTCAAAAGAGTGGTTACGTGAAAATGTTTACCCAAAGACCTTTTGTTTGCTGCAACAGTAAATGAATTTGCATTATGATCTGTCTTGTCTTCTTTTGAACTTGTATGCTGTTTATTATTTCTATGAATCAGTATATTTAAACATCTATGCATTATTGTTATGAAGCTCGTAACTCAGAACTTGTATAAACTAGATACGATATGCTGAAGAATAATCCTTCCTACCTTCTAAACAGGATCTCATTTACTGTGAAGAAGTCTTGTGATGGAAGTCTGTAGATAAGAAGCCGTTTTGATTTGTGTGTTTCAGCTTCTGTTAATCTTTCACTCACTGTATTCTTGAATGAATTGCCTTGGTTTAAAGGCCACCTGGTAGGATTTGACTGCAGTCTTATGGTCAGGTATGTTTCTCACTCATGTTATTGGCAAATTATGTACTCGAGACTCGGGAGTTATTTTCCCCAAACCTGTTTTGCATTGTCCTGAAATATGCTTTCTTCGTGTCAAATTGCATAAGCTTAATGCAATCACTCAAATACTTACTGGCTGGCTTCAGATGTCTTTTAATTTCTAATGTGCTTGTTTATAGATTTTATGTTATAGCTAGTAGAATGATTTTAAAGAGATATCAAGATACCTAGGAAAAACCAAAGAAAATTGGGAGGCAAATATCTTAGGAAAATTTAGGACAATATTGGGCAGAAGCCAAAGAACATGGAGAGTAAAGAAAAAGATTTGTGGGGTGTGCGATAGTCTAGTGGCTAGCTTGCTGGACTGTCAACCAAGAGGTCGGAGGTTCGTCGCCAAGGCAGAAATTTGTTTTGAGATTTCTGGTCCACCTGTGCCTCCTAGCTGACTCAGCTATAATGAGTACGTGGACCATACACAGTCGGTGGAAAGATCCCTCAAGCGGATAGGAGAGGACTAGCCACCCGCTCTCATATGCTGAGGCTAAGAAAATGAAGTAGCTAACACTTCAGACCCTTGGCTGCCTGTCAAGCTAGCTTAAGGGACTGCTCTTTGTATTCTTGAAGGTTAATCAAGGTGACTCAGAAAGGAGCTTTAATTTAATTCAATTTTTAATTAATTTAATTTAATTATTTTTACTATTGCAGCATATCAATGTTTAATATTTGATGTTTAGCTGTGCAACCCTTAGTTGCAAGGCACCGAACAAACCCCTGCCCCACAATTATTGTACTATTGCAGCATATAGATGTTTTATTTGATGTTTAGCTGTGGTATTGTGATGCTTACATTCACAATATTTTTAATGTGTTAGCTGTATAATTTTTGAGTTTAGCTGTATAAATGTGCGATATTTGCTCCGTTTATTGTTTGCAGTTGTGCTGGAGTATTGTCATATGTGGTGCTTTCTGTTTTGATATATAGTTACTGGTATATGTGATGGTGATACTGTGATGTCTAACTGTGTAATATTACTACTACTACTACTACTACTATTCCTTTATTTCACAAACTGTTGACACAAACGCAACAAGATTGCAAAATCAACAGTTTAGATATCGATTAGACAAAAATAATAGTAATGTAGAAATTGCTAAAGAAAATGATTGTTGAGCCTAATACACCATAAAGTACTCTAGGTATGAAATTTCAATCATATTGCAATATTTTCCTTGAGATAATGTTAAACTGAGATATTAGGCCACTTAATATCAGTTGTTTATATGTATGTTTTGATCTTCATTGGTGTGATGATTTAATGTTTAGCTGTGCCATGTGCCTGGATTCAACATTTCCATGCCACTGGTGTGTGCGGAATCAACTGTGTCGACATTCCTCTGTGGTAGACGAGTGTTCATCTGATCCCAACCAGGTGAGACACAGGTTCTGGCATACTGCCCCTCCTCCTCCTTTTCCTCCTCCTCCTCCTCCTTTTCCTCTCCTCCTCCAGCAATTCCTGTAAATGTTTAGTCACTGCATTATAAATTAATTGAATGTTCATTGCTGTTGTCATCTTCAGAATTATCTAAGTCCTCGCTTTGATTTTTCATCATTGTTATCTTCATAATCTCTACTCTTCTGGACTTATTGCTTATAGGGTAGGTCTTTGTAAATCAGTTATGAAAGCAATAATTATTTAATACAAAAATTATGCAAATATTTATTTATTTAAGATACTTTTTGACATAAATTAGTGTTTTGTAATCTTTGGGTAAGTTTCTTATTTTAGGTCATGGATAACCTCAGTAGGACTGACAGATTAAAAGATGATGGCAGCTGTGATGGTGGACATTGGTGGTGGTGGTGGTGATGATGTAGTTGCTTAATGTGTTGAAGGTGACAGATTCCTCCAAGTGTCCGATGGTTAAGTCCATGGGTGATGGCTTATCACAACTGGTAGTCAAATCTGGAATGAGCAAGCAGTTTCAGTTAACGGCAGTCAACATCCTTGTAAGTTGCAATGTGAATTTGATGATGCCAACTTCTGTTGTCAGATGACTAATTGTATGGCTGGTCCTGTTCATTATTGAATTCATAAGAGGATGCTCATTATTGAATTCATAAGAGGATGCTCATTATTGAATTCATAAGAGGATGCTCATTGTATATAATTTCGTTTATTGAAAATAGAAAGTTGACAGACCGCAACTTCTCACATAGAAGAAAAGAGAGGGAAAATAGCTATAATTATTAGTGTTATCGTCAGATGTCAGTAAGGCAGTGAACCGATGGATTGGATTGAGTTACGAATTATTGAATTCATAAGAAGATGCTATGCTTCAACTAAATCTAAAAAGTCCAATCTAACTTGATCTAATCTTGTGTAATCTCTGTTTGAAAATATAATCCAGTGTTATCTAAATTGGTATAGTGTGATTAAAGTTAGCAATTATATTGTTGAATGTAATATGATAAGTCTAACTTAGTATAATCAGGTGTGCATTGTATGAAAACTAATTTTACTGTTAAAAAAGTATGCATTTATGGTAGGTGGAATTTCTTGTGAACAAATGACGAATGTATTCATAAGACTTCTGACTGTCAACACCTGGTTTTGGACTGTCAGGTCGAGAACACCTCTGACGAGTTTCTGTAGAAGAGAAGGGTGTTACACAAATTTTTAATTAAAATTAGGATAAGCATCAGCAACAGGCAGACACAGGTGGGCTGTGATATTAGTTATATAAACATATGTACATAATTGTTTATCATATATCATATCACGGATACATCTACTTTGTGATGTTGTTTAATTTATAGCCATTCCATGAAGAGAGTGGCTTAAAATGTCGTTTTGGTGCCAGTGGTAGCTACATCTTCACTAATGCATCTCTTCAACCACAGTTGGGAAACATTACGAACGTAATGTGCAGTTTGGTTACGGTGGGTGTCAGTGTCGTGTTACATAATCCGCTGGTGTGAGAACAAGTTTTTAAAGTTTTTTTTTACTCCACATGATTGAATAATATTTTCAGGAAATACTATTCAATAGATTCATGGTATTTGATGGGTCTCCTCAGGGTAGTGATTATGTTAGCTGTGTAGAGATGTGTGTAGCAAGTTAATTTAACACTTTGCACCCTGGTATTTTCAGCCCTTGTTCTGGACCAGCCAGATATGCTTTTGGGTTTTACTCCATTTCACCCCTTAAGAGTAAAGCATCATGTCTCATCAATCACTCAAGACAGTGTAAATATGAAAGTAGTTTGGAAATGAAATTTGAGCAAGCCTCAGTCGTGTAGTTGAGTGTAAGTGCTAGTATTTGTTAGATGTGATGTCAGATGTTACGGTATGGTGTATGTGTTTCATGATATTGTTTTTTTTACATTCTGTTGTTGTTTTAAATACATATACTATTACTGTATAGTATTCCTTCAGTTATTCAGTTTCACAGACTGCAAAGAACCCAGTTTAGTTAATGCAGTATTGCCTGATATCACTGCTAGTATCATTAGTTGTACTAAAAATTCTATACAGTTGTGTATTGTCAGTATGGATGCTTCTATAGCACTGCTGTTCGTGTGACCCATAAATGTTTGAAATCCTTCAAATCTAACTCTATCTGACTTCAAATTACCTAAAATCATACAGCATTGTTCGTGTTTATATGTCAACACGATAATAAAATGCGATCGTAAAAGATTGCTGACTTTGAGGTCTAATGTCTCTGCAACTATCCGACATGCATATAAATGACCACTGTGCATATATTAGCTGATTTATCGTCATAATTAATTATTAACTTACATATAAAGTTTGAATGCTTGTTTCATATCTTCCAAACACTCTAGTAAGTAATAATAATAATAATAATAATCTTTTCTTTAATCAAGCGCCTGACAAACGCACTGCGCTGTACATTTACATTTTATGCAATTGAAACAATCTTAACTAGTTAACTACTAACAGAACAGACAGCCTGTAATACACGGCGCTAATAGCAGCCTACAAAGGAAATCCGCCCTACGGGCTCGAACTCGATACCTCTCGGTTTCTTCGCCAGATGTTATCCAACGCGCCAACCCCCCCCAAAAAAAACTTTTTGTAATCCAAGTTACATTGACCTATTGCAGTGCACATAGAACGTCGCAATTTTGTATCTGTAGTGCGCACAGAAATTTTTGCAATGTCACAACTTTGCATCTGTGGCATGGTTAATTGAGATCACTGCTCATTAATTAGAATTGTATTTTGACTATAGTCCTCAGATGTGTTGGGGTTTGTGATAGTCTAATAGTTAGCATGCTGGATTGTCAACTGAGAGGTCGGTGGATTCAAATCCCCACCACAACATAAATTTGATTTAAAATATTGGCTCCACTTGTGCCCCAGCCAACCTGACTCTAATGAGTATACACTGTCAGTTATAAGATCAGGTGGCAAAGCTAAGAAAAAGTTTGTGATACTTCTATAATTAAAATGAAGCATTAAACTGAACAGCAACCCTACAACCAGGCTTGTCTCCATACATAAAACTAAGTCAGTAGTATATTCTTTATTTAACCACCTGAAGAAGACACACTCTGGTGCACATGCATATTGGGTAAACAATTAATTCAAATAAAACATTGTAACCAAAAGTCTTCCTCATAAGGTTATCAATTTTGGCTAATATTCGATCATGTGCTGTCAGTCTGTGGGCATTAACTATTTGCTTTTTTGGTGGCAATAACCCATTCAGAACATGCCCCGTGTTTCCTCACGACAGCAAAGCAGAGTCAGGTATCAGCTTAATGACAAAAAACTGTCAGTTTCACTTGACGTACTAAATTTCAAACCCTGGACTCGAGAGGTGAAAAACTTGTTAGCGGTGTGCCACCATATGTATTTTGCAATAATATGTTTTTAAAACTTCTTGAGAAATTAATTCAAAGTACATTTTAGTTATGAAAAAGCTTGCCAAACATGATTCCTTTTCTGAACATATTTTTGTGACATTGGTTGCAGTTGGAGTATTCGGCTAATGTTTCCTCAGAGTTTCTCCCGCTTCGTGTTGTTTGGGGTTCTTCTGACTCACAGTTTGTTTTTGACAGTCCGTCGCCAATAGAAGGCAAGTAACAAGTCACCACTTTTGTTTACTGTCAACAGTTTCAGAAGGATAAACAGTCTGATGACTGTTTAACTGGCTTGATGTTAGTTGCAGAGATTTCCAAAGTTGTGTTCATAAAACTGTGTAATGCCACGTAAAGAAAATCAGAATTGAAGGTGATATGAAGCTCAGCTACTGTACGAAAAGTGTGTTATGTTAAACATTTTTTTTTACCTGTACTGGCATCTAGTTTTTACTGCTGCTCGGCTCTGTCATCACCTACTATTCGTATTCAGCCGAATAGTGAGGCCAATTATTCGTATTGTCTGAATAATAAAAATGCTATTCGGTACAGAGGTAAAATATAAATGAATAAATTTAAATGAAGTATAAAATTTTATTTTATGGATCTGATTGTTTTTTTCTGAGCAGTTGAAGTTTACAAGTGTCTTTTCAAGGCACTGAACTGTGGTCATTGCCTTCTGTTGGATAAGGCGTATGACTGTGTCTGGTGCCACGACAGGTGCCATCTGCAATCGGACTGTGATGTTCCTTCTTTTCTTCAAGGCGATGCGATCTGCCCAGATCCAAGAATTACTTCAGTAAGTAGTTGTTTTGCTTCCATTAGCATGCAAATACATGTGCATGGGAGCACATGTATTTGCATGTGCATGGCTGTCATGGTGTCACAGGAACATCAACATCTCGCTATATAATTCGACTGATGTTTGAGGTTCAGTGCATACTAGCAATCTGTTACAAGTTGAACTGGCTCTTTGTATCTGGAATTGTAAGAACCTAAAATGCCATGCATTTTTGTGTAACTGCTGTTTCCTACCTATCTGCTCTCCTAGCTACTTATGTGCTAACTCTGGGCAACCCATCCATGTGACTTTTAAACACTAAAATCATAATAAGCTGGTGTTCTGCTCTTAACTTTTAAGTAACACTTTACATCATTTGAGCTTACAATTACATATACAAGTATTTACATTGTGTATGTACTGTGTATGTATGTGTGTGCTTTTGTATGCCCAGGTACACTTTGTGTAGTTAGCTGGCATTCTTGAAAAATGCTTTAGATTGTATTGAATTGTGCTTCATACAGCGACCAAATAGCAAAGTCATAGCCCTTATGTTATTACTCATTTGAGTGATAATATTTTGCCTCTACTGGTTTGACTAACTTATAGTTTGTGAATGTTGTAAATTGTGGATGACCTTATGCCTACATCTGTGGAAGAACTGAATTTGTTGATTGTTTAGTTCAGTCCGAAAGGAGGACCAGTTGGAGGACAGACTCTTCTCACTATTGATGGTATAAATCTTGGAAGAGTTGCAGGAGATCTTACCATTACAGTGGCTAATGTGACATGTGATGTTGTGGAGGACAGTTACCGGCCAACAGAGAGGTAAGCATTGATGAGCAAGTAGGCTTTGTAAGTTTTGACAATCAAAAGTAGGCTTTGTAAGTTTTAACAATCAAAAGTAGGCTTTAACAATCAAAAGTAGGCTTTGTAAATTCTGACAATCGAAAAGTTGGCTTTGTAAATTTTGACAATCAAAACTCGTGATTGTTGAACAATGTCCTTTTCTTTAGCCTGAGCTGTGTTATGGCACTATGAATTGTCTTATTATTAGGGGTGGGCAATGATTAAAAATTTTAATCAAAATTAATCCCGATTAAAATTTTTAATAACGCGATTAATTTTTAACGCATGTCACAATATGTAACAAGTATAACTACTCTGCCGACTCTAAGTAGTTAGTTACGTTGAATATGCGCTATATAAATGCTTGCAGTCAATAAACATAAAGCAAACATGCTTTTAATCTACTTATTTTTACTTTATAGTTTTTACTTTAAAGTTTAAACTGAGCGGTTTTATCAAGAATTGTTTTAGCACATTTCTAGAAATAATTGGGCGCAGTGACAATCACGTTAACTGCGTTACAAAATA
Source organism: Aporrectodea caliginosa (assembly GCA_020284085.1). NCBI lineage: Eukaryota > Metazoa > Annelida > Clitellata > Crassiclitellata > Lumbricidae > Aporrectodea > Aporrectodea caliginosa. Next base: position 171,095 of record JACEVL010000845.1, read on the forward strand.
TATTGGCGTTAATTAATTAACACATTAATCGCGTTAGTAACGTGTTAGATGCCCAGCCCTACTTATTATAAAAGTTTAGATATCAGAATGCAAATTAAGCAAGCCACAGAATTTAAGACAGATTGCATCTGGCTTTTGAAGACCTTGTACAGTCACGTATGTATTCCTTCTCTAACGGATGGAACCATGACTGAAGACCAAGGGTCATTGTTCATGACAAACCCTGCTGTGCATCTGCAGTGTGTGATGGAGGGCAAACAAAGTAAGTTAGTAAGTGGTGCCGTTCCTTTATTGAAGCACTAGCAAACGCAGCACTGTACGCAAGATTAATACATTCAAACAAATAAACAAAAATTTATAGGTCTATACAACCAAAGTTTGAATGAGAGGCTTTATTTTACAGAGGAAGAAGAGCTAGAGCTAGTAACTATGAAGGGTTTAACTAGCCAGATGTAGGGAAAACATAGGTTATTTGTATAGCATCCGGGCAAGGAAGCATTTTGAACATTGAGGATTATACTTACTTACTTACAAACCCTGCTGTGCATCTGCAGTCTCTAACGGAGGGCAAACAAAGTAGAGCAATTGGTCCATTCGTGTGTTCTTTGTAGCGTTATGTGCCGTACAAAAAAAGTTGAGAGTAGTCGAAATGGAACAGTCTCTTTGTCGGTGCGCAGTGTTGGCAATTCAACAGCGTCCGATGAGTCCTACATTTACAAGGTTAATTCTTCAATGACAGGATCAATTCTAATTTGTGTTTAATATCAGGTTTATTTTATCTGCTTTGTGCTTACTTTTATTTGTTTTGTTTTTATTTTCTCATTTTATGTAGTAGTATTTGGTGTATGACAGATATTCTTACTTTATTAGCATTTTTTTGAGTTACTTAAAAGTGCTGTATCAAGTTTGTCTGGAGCTACTCATATACACATGTATACCTCAATTCTCACAGTAACCTGTTTATTGACCCGTTTCTAGAAATTTCCAAGTGTGTTAGTGAATTTCAGGACTTCTGCTTTTCATTTATCTTAAATGTTATTGAGTCTTTAGGTCTTCAACAGTCTAGTCTGTCTTCATTGTGTACACAAGATGCATGTCAATCAAAGTTCTTTCCTAATTCCAAGTCATGTGCTGGGGGAGGGGTTTAGGATAATGGTAACACTCTTACACGCAGAGGCAACAGACACGGGATCGCTTCCCGCTACCCTCCCTAAGGTCGACTCAGCCTTTTCATTGGCCAGATGGAGTTGAAAAATGAGCAGCAGACATGATAGGCGCCTTGCATGGGTGCCAAACAGTTAAATTCGACTCCTGTAATAACTTGTGATCATCCATTCATACTATGAATCAGTGCTTTTTTTCTAGAAAAAAAGGTTCCGGAACTCAACAAATTCAGAACAATCATTGGGGCATATTTCATGATAATATTTCTGTTTCATAGATATCAGTATCAATAAACACTGAAAGCATTTACATTAAATTAAAGTATCTAAATAATTCTATATAATTTTTTATTAAAAATTTAAATTAACTAAATTATTTTTTAATGGCTGAGAAAAGGTACCGGAACGCCGTTCCGGACCGCTCCGGCTGAAAAAAGCACTGCTATGAATTGTAATCATACTGCGTACTTGTCAGTTTGTAATATTAAATTAAGCTTATCATTATTATTATTATTATTATTGTTTTATGTGGTTGCCCAATGACAGATGAACAGTCAGTGACTTAAACTCTTGGTTCCACTTGGGTGATTTGTGTGTTTGTTCTTTGAATCAGAATCCGAACATCACCCAGGTATATCCACGCAAAGGCCCTGTGTCTGGAGGTACTCGTGTCGCTGCTGTTGGCACGAATTTAGACTTTGGAAGTGCAGTGGAAATGGTTGTTGGCCCTAACAATTCACAGGCTCAAATCGTCTGGTAAGTGACCATGTTATTCAATGCTGTTCTAGTGTTTTGCCCTTGTTCTGTCGTTGAGTACATTTCCTATCTTGCTTTGCATCTCTTTCCTTCAAATCTTGCATGCATTGCCTTTTTAGGGAAAGGTCCCATGTCCCTGGTGGAAAGTTGGGGTGCTCATCTCCCACTCTTCAGCCCTGATTTGGCAGTGGACCAATCCCAAAGTCCTAGTTACAAGACTTGACATTTACTTCCCAGCTTATGCTATTACCGAATTGTCACAGCCCAATGTGTGAACAACGTATGCATGGAGTTTGCTTTGCATAGGCACCGACTTTTGCTTTTGTCTCTGGGTGCATGGGTTCTACCCCGGAAATTTTTTTATTTGCACCCAAGGCTCCCAAAGAGTCAGCGCCTATGTCGCTTAGCAGCTTTGAATCTGAAATTGTTAGATCACAGGGCAAACATGCTACCGACAGACCACTGTGTTGCACATTATGCTTTGATTGAGACCTAGTAAAGGAGTCTTTGTTGATTTTCTAGTTGATTGATTAGACTTACTGATTGCAGGAGAAATGGATCCCATCTTGTTTTCATTATGCCACCGTTCAAGCCTCCTGGTGTACTATCGGTGTATTTGGCACTCCGCATAGACCAGAACGAGGTCTGGAAAAAGACTGATGGCTATGTATATAATGAGGATCCAGCTGTTTCGTCAGTTAGCCCATTAGTGGCTCTACGAAGGTGAGCCTTACTTGATTAACCAAATGTCAGATTTGATGGTCATTGTCGTCATTATCATCTGTGATGTACCCCTTTCTTTGATAGCACTGAAAATCAGAAATAATAATAATAATCTTTTCTTTATTACAGGCCTGACAAACGCACTGCGCTGTACATTTACATGTTATGCAATTTAAATCTTAACTACTAACAGAACAGACAGCCCTGCAATACAATGGCGTTAATAGCAGCCTACAAAGCATATCCACCCTATACTTGGGCTCGAACTCGGTACCTCTCGCTCTCTACGCCAGATGTTATCCAAAGCGCCATCGGGCCCCTGACATTTATGTTGTTGTGATCTATATATTGATGTTATTGTATTGAAAAGGATTCTGCTGGAACTTTAAGTGGGAGTATTGAAGAATTTTTGTAACTTAAAGAAAAAACAGAATTGCTTAATAAGGCCTGGATTTCACTGGTGATAATGTTGCTTGAAGAAGTTGGCATAAACTTTTGTGTATTTAGTCTGAATGTCATTTGTTTTTTATCCATCTAGTTTAACTTGCGGGAATCTTGCTTGCTTGCTTGCTTGATTGAGCCACAGGCTAAAAAGTCAAATCTTGCGACGACTATGTTCGATCACTTACAATCATTCAATCGTTTCGAAACTTGGCATATAGACTGGCCCTCGCACACACTTCATTCTATCAAAATTTCAGCTCCCCCAAAAAGGCTAGCTTATAGAATCGGGGACTCAACTTTTCGAATTGGGAATCCACTTTTCCCATACCCAGCGATTGTGATTGAACCAAGTGGGAATTTGAAGAATTGTCGTAAAATGAACGCGGACTATATATTTGTAGAAGTAACTGCTTCATAAGACGCATTATGATACTAGATGGATATAGTAAAAAACTTTGTTTTTACGGGCTGTATTTTATTTATACTTTCATCTTCACAGTTTGTGAAAAATTAGTTGCATAACTTTTTTCACTGTATAAATTTGTGTGTGATATTGTTTGCAGTGGAGGGAATACACTGGATGTTCGTGGGTCCACTCTAAACACAGTTGCTCAGCCTCTGTTTGTTGTCTACATTGGAAACGAAAATCTGACAACGGTTGTTGCATTTATGTTGTTGTGATCTATATCTGCTTCTAACTTGAATCTATATCAACTTGTGATCTTAATGTTGCAATGACTCATTTTTCATCTAGAATTTGATCTCCTGACTTCTATTGCACTATTGTCATTATGTCCAGGGCATCAGTCGATGTTATTGTATTGTATTGTATTGTATCTATCAATTTATATAGCGCCTGTCGCAGTGCACACCAACCAATCAGTGGCCTCTTCAAATAATGGTGTAATGGTTTGGTTTGCAGAAAGAATACCCATTTCTTAAATGCCAAACAAGGCTCTGCATGTTTGTTTTATTTGATGAAAAGAGATGGAAAGGATAATGACAGAAAACTTTAATTTGGTCAACGCAACTTTGTCCAGAGACTCTGAACATCCATGCCATCTTCAGCTGTCGATAAGAATCCGTTGGTTGGTTCGACGTCACTGGTGACTTCAGCTTACTGTGCATTGTTTTGCTAACTGATACAATATTATTCATTTGTAATGACATTTAACATCATAAAGGGTAGCACAGAAAGTGCCTATGTGTAGATACCTTGAAGGGTGCTATATAAATGTTCAGTTACATTACATTACATTGAATGAATTAAATTCAGTGAACTGGCCCAAATATCATACAGACCCATGCAAAATGTAAGACAGAATTGCAGAGTAACTCCTAAATGCCAACTTGTTTGGTGAAGAATCTCTGCACACCCAAAAAATGGGCAAAAACCCCACAAAGTTAGCAGAATTGTGAGCGAATGACGCTGAAGAATATAAATGCATGCCGGGTAGGTTTACAATCGCTAGTTTAATTTTTTCTACCTTTGATTTCAAGAATGATACCTGATGATGCTATATGCCAGGTGTATAACTACATGACATCCTATTTGTATAAATAGTTTAGTTTTGGAATGTGGTATGACTTTCTCAGAAATGTCGTGTGGCTGGAAGTGCCAGTTTCATGCAATGTCCAACGCCTGATCTGCGCGGCATGGAATTCGAGCAGAACGACAAGCTACTTTTTGACTACGGGTTCATCATGGATGGCGTGTCGAAACTGCTGAGATTACAGAACGAGAATCCGGAATTCAAGCAGCTCAGTTATATTCCAGATCCTGTTGTTCAGAAATTTGAATCTCCTGTTCCTTTCAAGCCAGGAACACAATTAGAAATCCATGTGAGTAACTTAGGTAGCTAACGAATGTTAATGACTAATGCTAACAGCAAGATATGCATTTATTTTGAGAGCCTCTTCTACTTGTCTGATTGATGTCTGTGGCCATTGTTGAAGTTTTGCATTACATTGCGTTATATTACAGAATATTATTTATTATTATTATTATTTATGAAATTTATCTTCACTTGATTAATAGATGAAGATCAGCAGAAGCTGAGAAGATAATGTAGCAGTTTATATGTATGATAACAAAATCTGAGGCTATTGTCTGTTGTATATGTCCTGGTATGTACTTGTATGTTTATGCATGTAACATTTAATATGCATGTGTGTACAATAAAATATTTGATATTGCCCTCCTTCAGACGTATGTACACCAGAGTGCGGATATGCAATTGGTTCAATAAAAAATTAATATATTGCTTACTTAGATGTATGTTAGTTAGTTATTAGGAAATTTATATAGCTCTTTCACCTGAATCTCTCAGAGGTGCTGCTGGCTAGCATTAATGATGCAGTAGTTCAACAAGAGCAAGAAGTTAATCTGCAATCGAATGATGCTTGAGGAATCAACTGTATGTATGGTGTATGTATGATGCATACACTGTTAAGCATTATGCCATAGTGGTAGCTGATAGTTTGATTAAAGTCTTTTGCGATTTCTCTTGGTCTTGTAGGGAAAGGGTCTGGATGTTTTCAACTATTGGACAGATACTAGTGTGTTAGTCAATGGCCAAAAGTGTCTGTCGCTTGAGACTGCGCCAACAAAGATGACCTGTGATCCGCCCAGCGAACCTAAGAATCTGAATGACGATGGAGATGCTTTGGTTGTCGTAAGTGACTTCATCTAGATTTCCATCTGGGAAAAAGTTGAACTGCAGATGAAACCTAAGTGCTAGTGATGAATTTATAACAATACTGCACAAGATAGTGTAAGGGAAGAATGTCTGGCTCATTTCAGTGACTGTTTCCAGAGCGTGCTGACCAAAGAACAATTGTGTACTCCTGCTTAACTATTAAAATAGACTATGCTGTTCAGTTACAAGTAATACACTTTTTTACAGTTTGCTTGAGCAGCTTAAAGTGTGTTAGCTTTGTGTAAGGCACAAAGACTAGATGTGGTATGGATATTACAAAAAGCAACAAGTCCAAGGACTCCTTGGATAAGTCCAAGGAGAAACTGATACCACTCGCAGAGTCTGGAATGAAGCCAGCTAAATAGACTTGCTGAGTGGTGGCATTGTCTCATCTTCCAAACAAGTAGATGACAATTTTCCAATGATTTTCATTTGCATAATTAATTAATGATAATGTACAGATTGCTGAAAATTTAGAAAAGCTAAAAATGTATCATTTTATTTAGGTCGTCGTTGGCAACTTTGAATACGAGGTTGGTTACCTGAGTTACTATGACTACGGGTTGTCAACTGTGTTCATTATTGGCATTGCGTGTGGTGTGGCGATTCCATTGGTCATTGGATTTCTTGTCCTCATCATCTATCTGTGTCGAGCCAGGCGTCGGCGCCGATCGCAGAGCCTCATCGACCAGATGCGGGCAGATGGAAACCGAAAAGAGAGGGTCGTCAATTCATACAGCAAGACAGAGATGCTGCCTCTGCGAGATCATCCTCATGAAGAGGATGATTATAGGGACGATGACCTCAATCCAGGTTTGGCTTCTGATGTCTTACAATGAAACGTCCTTTGTCCTTAAGTTGTGTAAGGTACTTCTTTGGCAGCTTTCTTCTGTGGCTGTAGGCTCAAGAATTGTCTCTTCATACATTTGACTCACTACAGTGCAGTTAGCTGCATACGTCTGCCTCAAAATTCTCGTACGGTGGACCTGAACTGCAATGACTGAAGAAGAGTCAACCGTAAACAAAAGTTTTCAAACTGTTTCCCTCATAAAAAGAAATATCTGCTGTTTGAATTCGACTCCAGCTAATGGTTTCACTTTGTAGAAAGCAATGTGTAGAGCATGATGAAGAAATTTGTGAGATTAGATTAAAATGGTTTTGCCATAGGCTGTTGGTAGAGTTGTATGTGTGCAGCATGAAGGAACAATAAAAAATGTTAAATTATTCTGATTTTAGATGACAGCCACTTCATTCGAGACCTGCTGGAAAAAATTGTAAACCCACGAAGGCGAAGTGCTGCCCGAGAAATCCTTGTTTCAAGGGATAGACTGGAAATGGAAAACGTAATTGGAAGAGGTACTATTCGTTTAACCAGTGAAGCAATCAATCATGAAAATGAAAAGAGCTACTTATGAATCAAGCAAAAATCAGTTTATATAAAGGACAGTAGGAAACTAATATATCTGTTGATTTAAATAATTGATCATTCAGGTGATTATAAGTAGATCTGATTAGATTTTAGCAAATTTTACTTATTGTATATGACTTGATTTGATGTTTCAGGTCATTTCAGTTGTGTCTACATGGCCACTTTAAAAGACAGTTCAATGCGAAATCCAATTCATGTTGCTGCAAAGTCAATCGAAGGTGAGAGAACAATTAAGTCTTATCATATGTATTTGACACAAATCCATACTAAAATTTATGTATCAATGCTTTGTATTGCACTTTTATGATGGACCTGAGCCCTAAACATCATAACACTCCTTGAAAACGACAGTGGAAATGAGATCTAGGGTTGAGTGCTTGTCAGCAGTTGAAAAAATTAGGTTGCGGATCTCAGTCAGTGATGTTAGTTGGAGTAGATGGATGCAGGGAGGCTGCGAATCCTGCTGGCAGCAGCTTTATCCAAGTTGTACCAGGGATGGGAAGGGCTTGTGGAAGCCCTCTAGACTTTGTAGGAATATGCTTGTCCACGATTTCAGTGATAGGTCCACTAGCTGTCTGTGCTGAGCATGACAATAGGACGAGGCAAGGATAAGAGCTTTGAAATTTGTGGTTAGAGAAGGCCTGCACTGACTTTCTTTATGCCTGTGAAGAGGATCCAACCCAAGCAAAGGGTTACCCAAGATTTTTAATTTTTGCAGTGCAAAAATAGGTAAGTGAAACCTAACCATGATCAAGCAAATGTAATAACAGCTGAACAATTACATCAGGTTCACCCAGGGGCTTCTATCCCTATACAGGGCGGGCGCAAGTTGAGCCCAGTGAAAAACAGGGGGGAACTGTTACTTTTCAATTTTTATCACACTTTCTACTTTCTAGATTTTCTAAACAGACGAGTCTGTTTTAGCTTGAACCTTACGATGCTTATCGTATTGTGAGCGACTCTCCTCTCCATGCCATAGGGTCTAATGCATTAATGCTCGACTAAAGTTGAGTAGATTGATGAATTTGTTGCATTTCGGCGATTGCGAATGCGAGATTTTAATCTACTTAATTCGCACCCGTTGACTCGCATGCTTATACAATAGGCCTACATTGAACAACTTTACCATTGCATTGGTATCCCTTGTACATGGTCAATTTACAATGGAAGCTGGAGTGATGAAAGTAATTCACTGTAACTGTTTGCCTAAATGGAAGCTGGATTGATGAAAGAAATCTTCGCATAAATAGAAGTTGTATTGATGATATTTTAGCAGACGAAACCTATGAATATTACAGACACATTTTATCTAATCAGAAATGAGCTAAAACATCGACAATATTGGATCTCGGAGAGAGGGGAAGAGGGGAGGCCTGGCCGTGGAGGGGGAAGAGGAGGGATTGAGCCCGGTTGCTTAGGGGGATAGAAGCCACTGGGTTCACCTGATGTGGATTGTTCCTTGAATGGTAATCTGCCTGCTTGTGGTCATGGCAATTTTGGCTCGTTGGTAAATTATGTGAGTGTGTCTGTGCTGCAGGTCAAGAATTTGATGAGAAGGCGTTTGAGACGATCTTACGGGAAAGTGTTGTCATGAAGAATTTTAATCATCCTAGGCTTGTCAGTCTGATTGGACTTTGTTTGGGCTCTAGATTCAATCCTGTTGTCATACTTCCTTACATGAACAATGGAAACCTAAGGACTTATATCAAAGACAAAAGCAAGGTAGTGAAATGTGTCATCTGGCAATTTTCAATAAGCAGATCTTTTTGGTGATCTTTCCATTTGCTAGTTATATTGGATTATCTTGTTAGCTGTTGTGCAAAACGATTGCTGCTTTTTTGCTGTCGATCAGAATACTTCATTTGCAAGTAAAATATTTGAAAAGTACCTATTTCTTTCACAACAAATACTTGAATCCATTAAAACCTCTGATATCTGCTTTTAGTTTGAAAATCCATCTTCATTTAGTTTTCTTGTAGTTTTATCAGAATATACTACCTATAGATTTTCTCCCATTAAGTTCAGTGTGGAGTAAGATTTATTATCTTGTTTATCAAAGGGTGTGCTTCATCCTATCATCCTCATCTCAGTCCTTGTCTTATCTTTCATGATTACTGCTGATAGACTTTGGCTGAGTCATGATGCAGAACAGTTACGGGCTCATGTCTATTCCATGCCTCTGCCCCCAAGGAATGGAATCAACTGCCAATCTCTCTTCGTAGCTCAAATTGACTTCCCTCCTTCAAAAAGCAGCTCAAAACTCACTATTTCTCCTTGGCTTTCACGCACTTGAATATCTAACTGCATCTTCTCCTGGTGGCTGACTATTCGTCCCTCAGATTCACATTTTGGTGTGACCATGTGCGCATTACAAATTTAATTAATAATAATAATAATAATAGACTTGCATTATTTATGTGCAGCTGTACCATGCATTCTTACCTGTTTCAAGCTTTTACATACAATTCCAACTTCATTACTTGTTGCTTTTTCTGCAGAATTTTACAGCGCGCCAGTTGCTGTTAATGTCACAGCAAGTTGCAGAAGGAATGTCGTACCTTTCAAGTCGTGACTTGGTTCATCGGAATCTGGCTGCAAGAAACTGCTTGTATGTTTATTTCTGGTTTTTATGTACATGTAGGTGCTTTTTAGTTTATCTGATGCTACAATGAATTTATAAGACCATATTATGTGTAAGGTAATAAGCATATCTGTGTAGCACCATTTAAGGGCATGCAATATTTAATCTTGAAGCTGCTGTAAAAGCTTCAAGGAGCAATGGCAGTAGAGAAAACACATCAACATCTAGTTTAGCAGCTTCTTCTGGTTATGTTACAAATATATAGTTGTCCATGTTGCAGGACATTGGGGGTTACTCGTTTCCGATACTTTTTGGCTCTGAATTCCGCAGTCCTGGTGGCTGCAGAGTCAATGCATTGCATTTACCTCTGGTACTTCATTCATGTAGCAGACTGTACTGCAAGATAGTGACAGAGGCAGTTGTCGAAAATCACTGTACAAGGCTAGTACATAGTGTTTCCAATAATTGTAATTATCTGGTCAAAAGGCAATCACACTAAAAATGAAACAGTATGAAGATATTCATGGATGATATAGCAAACGTGTGCAACATGTAAAGTTGATTTTCTTGAAACAGCAGCAACATCGTCTCATTGTGGTGTGTTGTTGTACAGGTTGGATGAACGACTGGAGGTCAAGGTTTCTGATTTTGTCCTCTGCCACGAGTTGTTTGAACATGGGTTGCAATATGGCACAGAAGACGACTGGGGAAAGTTGCCCATCAAGTGGATGGCACCAGAAACGCTCGAGGGATTTGTTTTTACCTCGTCTTCAGACGTGGTCTGTAGTCTCTGTTGCATAACCAGTTCTCTTAAAGTCAGTCACAATAATTCTTCTTTTTGATAACATCTCCATGGAAGTTATTAGATCAGATTAGTCAATCTTTGTTGTACTCTGTATAAAATTTCTCATTTGTCTTATGCAAATATGAATTGACCTTAACGACTTCAGGTCTGTAAAACTTGGGTTGCTATGTCTTTTAATGGATTAAGTCTTTTATACTGTGAACAGGATGTTATAAATCGTATACAAGGCTCTAGTGTCCAGTGTTAGGGGCCGTCCATAAATGACGTCACGCTATTTTGGCCGATTTTTAATCCCCCCTCGTCACACTTCGTCACAAAAAGTAAGCTGAAAATGACACAAAGCTCTGACCCCCTAAAACCAATTTCCATGGCGAAGCAAAATGCTCTTTCTGAATTTAAGGAACAAATATGAAAGCATGAATATTTTAAATTCTAACGGTGACCAAATATTGAAATAATTAGAAAATTATAATAATGGTGGTATATATTAAAATAATTAAAAAAAATAATTAAAATTTAATCCTCAAGATTAGTGCTGTTGTTATTAAAATTAAGTTGTTGTTAATTGTTAAATTTAATAACATAGACCTGGTGTGACGTCACACTACTCAGACCCCTCCTACCCCATGTCACACATCGTCACAAATATCCGACCCCCCTAGGTGCGTGACTTCATTTATGGACGGCCCCATTAAATGTTGCTTAAACTGTTTGCTGTGACACTGTTGTTATGCTTCAAAATATGAGCAAGATGAGAGAAAAATAGAGATTAGGAATTGAGTCTGTTGATAAACTTTTAGAAAGTTCTGAATTAATTTACCCAGTAATATGGATGTGGAGTCATTTGTATAAACCTTATTGTGTATATAATCAGTATTTAGTAGTTTTTTTTAACATATGTAATATATCTGGGATAATAACTTTTTAGCAATAATTCTATATGCTTTCTTGACTGAAATTTCTGGTATGTGCATACTTTCTAGTGGTCATTTGGAGTACTGATGTGGGAGTTGATGACAAGAGGCATCACTCCTTACTCTGATATTGCACTCAAACAGATGAAAGACTTTCTTCATGAAGGACAGCGTCTTAAGAAGCCCAAGTACTGTCCGGAGACTGTGTAAGTCTTCCAAGTAATTTGCTTAAATGCACTCTGTGATTATTATACAGATAGTTTCAGCAACTGTAGTGGGGAGAATAGATGGATGAGTAAAAGTGATTAATTACCATATTTTCTTGACTTTAAGTTGTGTTTGTTTACTTGCAACTTTGAGCGATACATCTTATGACAGGAGCCACTTGTATGAACCTTAGAAAAATGGTGAGCTACCACAGTAAAGCTCAATAGAGTAACAGATGGGAAAGATAATATGTTATAATGTATTCTTCCCACTGAGGATAACCAACTGTCCAGTTAGAGTAATTATAAACTATTGGCTGGCAGAAGACTAATGAAAGTGCTTTCACAGACAGTTTAGTAATCTAGAGCTTTTTGGCCATTAAATAAGACTTACATTATTTGCAGCATTTAGGATCTAACGCTTAACTGGACAATAATGCATTCAAGTTGTCTATCACAGTCATTGTAATAATATTGTTGACAATAATTATATTTAATTTTCTCAAGCATCACTGTAAATCAGTTTCAGTCGGAGATCTTGGTTTGTTTTTTCCAGGTACCGCATTATGACTGACTGTTGGCAGAAGATAGCCGAGCGCCGTCCTACCTTTCCGGACCTTGTGAACCGCCTTGAGATCCTCCTGAACCCACCACGGAAGCGGCAGCCCAACAGCCTCTCTGCAGAAGAAGAACCCCTTTATGTTAATACAACTGACCCTTCTTCTGCCAGCTATCTTCGCCCTTCTGGCTCTAGTCCGCCTGTTTGAATGGACACAGGATAGGATGTTGACCAGTCCTTGCCTGTACTTAAGGTGCCTGCTCTACAAGTGCTTGCTGTCTTTGCTCATGTGCCAAATTCGTAACTAATGCCTTCCAGTCTGTAACCTTGTTATTCCAAAGTTTATTTGGGGTAAGAAGTTTGTTTGTTTGGGCATGTACTCGTTTGTTAATCGCAGCATTTGAAGACGTTGAACAACAGACTGAACTAAGCTGATCCTCATTTATTGTCTAGCTTTTTGTGTGCCTTACAGCCGACGACCAAGTCTTAGATCTGTTATATTTCGTGTAAGATTGTTTGGATTGTGAGATGGTTTTAAATTGGTGATTGGTATGTAACCAGATGTCTTGAATTATTAACATTTGAGAAATGAATGTATTTTGCACGTCAAACATGGCTTCCTGCCCTCGAGTATCTAGGACAATTCCTTGCCATCAGTATATTTGGTTGGGAATGTTAGTGCGATAGATACTGATAGATGATTTTATGAAGGACGTAGTTAGTGTGGAATTGAAATTGTATCTGTGTGCCATGGAATGGCTTTGAATTATTATTGTTGTGGTGTACTGGTCAGCTGCTTTTATTGTTGAGGTCTGAGTGTGCTTTTAGTGGAAAATTAGGTCCTGCCAAATGAACAAAAGTGCTGACGAATGATTTGTAAAATGAGGTAAATAAGTAAGTGGAGAAATCAATTTCATTGTTCTGTTTATGATATGGTTTGTAACTGTGTAACAATTCTATGTCCACAGTAATTTTTCAATGCAGAATAACTCGAGTGTTTCAATGCCATGAGGTTGTATATACACTTTCTTTGAATTATCAATTGGGTTGCCTAACACAGTAGCAAGCTTCTTCTTTGTCATCGTGGTGATGTAGGAAGTGTACTTTGGTTATACTCAAATCATTTTTAATAATTACTCTCTATTTACTGCAACGAAGTGATGCTTTTAAAAAACTTATTTGTGGACTTTTTGATGTTTTGATGTTTTAACCCTAAATTTGCTACTTTTCCTGCATCAGTCTCGAGTTGTAGCATCTTTATAGAGTGCAGCTTAAACCCTCATAAGGCTAATAATGATAGTGTGTCAGTAGAACTGAAGTGTGCAGCATGATGCAAGAGTTATAAGTATGCAAACTACCGGTATTTCAGTTGTTGAGATTATTACCACTAGTCAGATGGAGTTATTCTAGGGTAGGACATTACCGTAACTGAATTCTATAAGTTTGCTCTCTTACTCAGATGCCATACTATTTTGCAAAGAAATCTCTGCTTCGTTATTATATAGTAGCAATGTCTCAATAACAGTACAGTACTCTCTACCAATGCCAATACAATAATCATGGTTAAAAAGTACTGGATCGCATGCAATTTGTGAAGTTGTACGGACTGCAGTAGAAAAATCACAATGTACAAAGTCGAAGTATTATACCGGATGAGATTATCAAATCCAAAATCAAAGAGATTTTTAATAGTTTTCGTAAATTAAGGCCATGGACCAAGAGTTATCTGTAGAGGGCAGAAGAAGTTCCAATGAGCCAGTAAGAGTTGAAGAAAACTTTATTGCTTCCCTGCAGATCACCCCTTGTTTGACATTTGGCTACTGAGATAATCTGCTCTACATGGTGAGCTACTTAATAAAGCTTCAATTGCGTACACAATTGTATTTGTACTGTGGTGTCTTTGTAGGCATTGGTGATCTAGACAGCCTATAACTTTCATGGAACTGGTCTTTGTAATGTGTTGCATTTTGCCATTGTGAATCCTAATAAACGAATATACAATACAATAATGCTGGCCAAACCTGTCACTGGACACTTATACTTGCAAATTGCTGTTCTTTTTACATCTTATTTTATGCTTTAATCTGTACATAATTGCCAGTGAATTATGGAAATATTAACTTGCAAATCTAACAGAATAACCAGTTTTTGTGCTTGCCGCAGCATTCAAACACTTGATATTTCTTAATTAGTGCCTATTTGTGATATGTTCTGCAATCAGTGTTGACCAGCTGTATACGTGATATTCATTGCATGTTTGTCCAGCAGAGAAAATGGACCACCTGTCACTAAATTAGCCAGAAAGTGACCTTTTCTCTGAGATCATGTATTTTATTGCTTCTAATTAATGCATCTGCAATCTCTGACTCAGTGTGCTACAAAATATATTAAGACCAAGTTATGTTATTAACACACCAGATAGAGACCAATTGAATTTTTATGTGATTTCCAGCCAAATGAAGTTTTATATTTTTGTATGAAAGTGCATGACTTTTGGATCAAACGTCCTGAAATGCGTAGCCCAGTTTCCTTACATTATTTGCCTTATGGAAATTACAAGTCCATTCCCGACAGTGGACCACTGAGGTCACATAATATGTAATTTAATGGGAGTGTGACTATCAAACAAAGCATTACAGATTGGTAAATCAGAATTTTATATTTTATGTACAGTTTTTAAGATTTGAACGTATATTCCATGCATACAACACAGAGATATGATGTATTGCATAAAGCATGTTTGTTCATAAGTATATAAACATATTGTTGACCATTGAGTGTTTGTGCCTTCTCTTGTAAAAGCATCGTGAATTGTGAATTGTAAAGATTTTAATAAATATCTGGCAGATTTTGTATGTCAGGTTTTAGTTTGTACAGAATTTTCTTGACTTGAAGGTGAAGAGGTTTGTTTTTGCTCGATAAGAATGCTTGACCGGATTATGATGAACGTAATACTGCAGAGATCAGAATCCTTCCTGTTGCTAGGTCCAGAAATAAAAGCCGTACGGCCTTGCTGTCGTTGGCAAGCTTCTAAAGTGGTATTCTTGTCATCCCCCAAAGGACACCTTTCGAAGAGTAACCTCCTTTTAACCACTCCCCTTGTTTGCATTTTGCATTTTCTCTCTATTCCCTTTGTGGACATCTGCACTCCAACCCAGTACTCAGACCTAGATTAGGCTACCCTGTTTATTATCCTGGAGGGCTAGGTGTGGTAATGGCCAGCATAAACTAATTCCTACTCGACTAGATCTAATAGTTGCTGTGAAACTGAAATCCGTGTTAAAGGCAGAGCCTGTACTACTATGTAAAAGTAAGTACAGCAAGTATTTAATCAAGTTTACTCCACACTTTTGACTTCGAGTGCACAGTAGTAACAGAACGACGACTGACTGATTGACCAAACTGTGCAATACTGAAGAAAGCTACAGTTTCTCAGTAGGGAGAATATGACAAAAACAAGAACAGCACAATGTAGTCAGATGCTTTATTCCTGCAAGTTCCTATAGTCTTTACAAATCAGGAAATCTTTTCCACATCAGAGTTTTAAACATAAATATTGACATAAACATTTATGAATACATAATCTACAGATTTCTGCGGCAGCCCAACAGAATTACAAGATTGCAAACAATTCACACTAACACAGCCTGAAGCAAATGCTACAAGCAGAATGAACAGTAACAAAACAGTTGTCAACAAAACAGTTGCAATAGATACATGAACAGTTGCTATCTTATTGTTAATAAGATTTCGTTACTGATCTTGTAATTAAAGCTCTAAGCTAGAGTGAAAAGCCCACTTAATTATTGTTTAAAATAGTGCAAAAAGAGTTGATAAATTGGTTTTCAAACAACAGTTTAATCACTAATTAAATGCAATGAACACTTGACCAGTAACTTCAGCAGCAAGATTAATTATTTCCATCAAGAAGGCATGTTTGGTCAATGGCATTCTGTGCAACTGAATGATGCTTTCTCTGGATAATCTCATCACTGTTCCATTGTTTATCAGCAGAAATATATTTTCCTTTCTTAATCCGAAATAACTAACTAGCGCTTCTATTATTTCTTTCTTGCATTAACCAATGTTTATGTTTGTTTACTACTTCTGAGTAGATAAAATCACATATAAAACAACATTTTGATTATAAACTAATTCTTCTCTTTGATGTCGAATGAGCACCTGCATTGTCTTCCAGTGGAGTATTGTAATATGTATCATGTAACGCAGATTCTTGCATTTCTCTTTTAAGAAATCAGTCTTCAAAGAGAATGATGTCTTTCTAGTATCTAACACCATGGAAGTTAAATAAAACTGGAATGAATGATGCTGGAAGAAGACAGGCATTGGGACAATTGTTCTCTATGGCAATCACCTATTCGATACTAAAAACCTAAAATAATCTAACATACTGAGAACCTAACATTTTTTTCAGGCACAAATCTGCATCTGAAGCCAGCAATAGTTTAAAAAAATTAGGCTGTGGTTGCAAACAGTTAACCTATTAACCAATGCCGTTCAGTCAGTTAAAATAACCTCTGTCGTTAAAAGTGGTTACGTTCTAAACCACGTCTCGACATTTAATCTGGTGGTTGACCGGACTGCCATATTTTGGGACTTCTGGGTTTCACGTGCAGCAAACTACTTCACCCAGACTGATAATACATCCAGTGGGACTAGTACACACACATTGAAACGACGGAGTCTTAAGCAGATGACAGCTCAGTACAGTTACATGATAATCTGGATCCAGCAGAATCAAGGCAGCCATGGACAGCCGTTGTTTCTTTACAGCAGCAGCAGCAGTCTGGCATCTAGCCAAATTCAGGCTATCGATATGTAGCAGAAGCCAAAGCCATCATCAGTCCATGCAATCTGGTTATCGCCGAGACGACTGTCTTCACGGATCATGTACTAAGTGACCTGTAACGGTCGTGTGGTCAGACCTCTAACATGGCGTCGTGAACAAGGTGAAGCGTCTGGCTGAGGCGATTGTGACGAGCGAATTCATCCGCATTCAATTCTTCCATCAACTGAAATATAACCAGATCATCATCATCATACTGTGTTGCACTGCTTTTCGATATCATCTGTTATGGTTGCTTGTTTTGTAGTTGTTTTCACTGTTATTACTATTTATCTATTACAGCGCTTTTGAGAGATACTTCAAAATGTGCTGTATTAAATGTCCTACATACATCATACATATAGTGTAGAACACAAATGATGATGGACATCATTAGATTTCAATGTGTGTGTGTGTGTGCGTGTGCGTGCGTGCGTGTGTGTGTATGTATGTATGTATGTATGTATGTATAGATGTGCCTTGCAGTCAGAAAACACTAACTTGAGCTCAGTCAATATATCTGCTTTGACAGAGATGGTCCTGGCAGAAAAAAGGTGCTGTTGATAGCAAAGCACTAAGCCACTAGGAAACGGCACTGAAAAGAGGGAGATTTTCTCACATCCCTGGAAATTGTGTTACCCAACTGTGTAATAAATACTGAACTCCAATGATATCAACTAATTTATAGAGCTACACCATTTGTTCATTTGTTCTCTTTCACCAGGGCTGGGCTGGAAGCACCTATGAGTATTAATCAATTAGTGGTACTTCACAACTGCTCTGAATGAATTCCTATCAATTCAAAGGACATCGCAACAGAGATAATAACAGATGATTATGTGATACGTAATGTGTAACTAAGATACGTACATCCTCGTTATATCTGACTGTGTACTGGTAGAGTTCATAGAGAGCAGCACTCGTATTGAATTCAGTCCTGTGCACCTAAAAAATGAAAACAGTGGAACATTAAACACTGGTACCTACTGAAATTTATGTACATCTTCGGAGTGGTCAAATATTTGTGACAGATATTTCTGAACTTTTTTGATCAATGAGGCAGTGACTGCCAAATTTTGCAAAATTAGTCATAATCTCAAAACGTCTATGACCTAAATCAACTGCAAAGTAACTGATCAGATTATTTTATAACAAATATCAGAAAAGTTTTGGACATTTCCACATTTTGGTTGAGGTCTGTCTGCCCTTAGAAAAAATGACTTCTTGTAGCACATTAAAATAAATTAGAAGCAAGAAATGAGCAACAGCAATTGCACAACACTACATGTACAGAAACAGGTCTACTATAAAAATAGAGGACTAACCTGTGACTCTTCGCGTAGCATCGACTGCAAATCATGTTCACTGACTAAAGGCATCTTTTTAATATCTTCGTAGTAGCTGCAATATATTAAAAAAAATTACGTTAAGCCCCACTCTCACTTGTATTGTTGAATGATCTCCACCTAAGGCGCTTGATGCAGCTTCAGAAAATTGTTCAGATGAATATTTCAAAATGTTTTAGACAGCCACACAGGTAAAGTTCATCTATGAAGTTCTGAAAGTGTGCTTTATCAACAATGTCCAGGCACATATTAGATACAAATTAGAACCTCTTAATAGCCGTGTCTTTGTAAGCCATATCAAGTGCTGATGTTATAAGGTTGAGTAAGAATTAGGTCATTTTGTAGAGCTTATTAAATGTGGGATTGTCACTGCTCGTCCTTTCAACATAACAAAGCATGCTACAAGAAGTGCCAGTGTATTAAACTTTCTTGTCCACAATGAGATTCGTCTTTTCAGCTCCTCAGGCTCCTCTCTCCGGTCTTTCAGGCCACTGGACTCGGATCTCCACTTGACATCTCTGGACAACCGTTGCGACACAACACAGTGCTCGTGAAGGAGTTGGTGCCTTGCGCTTAGCTTGCATGTAGTGGTTTAGAAAGTTGAACTTTACGATTATGCAGATGGTCAAAGTGGTTTTGAGCAGTGGGAACTCCAAAGAAGAGTTTTATTGGAGTTTTACCGGGGTTCCATTGCATGGTGAGCAGTGGGAACACAAGCAAAGAATTTCAAGAACAGTGGGAATGCCATTATTCCCACCCACTGCGATTATGATTATACACCTTGGCATAAAGGTCAAATGCAAAGGGGTCATTGCAACAATATGGTATGCTAGTTCCCAGACTTCTGTTATAAAATTTAGCCATATAGCAAAACAAGTCAAATACTCTACCTGACTACCAAATCTTTATATCGCGGAATGTCTTTGGCATATAGGAGTTTGCTCGAAGGTGAATCTTTGCTCAGTTTGTGCTCACTCATTGAGCAACTATCCATGAACGTCTGAGCAACAACTGACAAACATGAATCAACAATGTTCGACTTGAAAACGTCAAATATGAAGTCTGGATTCTTGATCACGTTGACCCAGAATCGAAGTGGTAAGCTGAAAACAATGAAACTGTTTAAATTAATTACAGAAACAGAAAGACAATAACTGATTAAATTAATTACAAATAAAACCATTTATACTAATTATACCGAAAAATCAGATAAAATAAGTCAAGCATAGGTTGAAATTAATTTAAAACATATTACTGGTTTAAAAGAATCACAAATACCTACTAAAATATAGTGCAAAAAAGTCAAAAACTGGATAGCACATCTTTTCCATTTGTCCAGATAGACTTCCAGGCCTGGGTCTCTTGGATCTTGATGGTGTGGTTCTGTACAATGGATTATGATTTTGAAATGCAATTTTGCATAGAAGCAACCATCAACTGATGTGTTGTACATTATGATAATGGCATTATAGAAGTTTCCTTATTAGATAAGACTAGATCGGGTCAACATTATTTCTACTTAAATGAACTATCCATTTCATGTTTTTTAATATTTTTAAAATTACCTGATATCACAAAGTCAAGGTTACAGTACTAGGAAAGTTTAGTCCCAAATGAAATGTTGCAAGCAGTTACGAAATGACAACGATGCAAAATCTGACGATTCATGAGAGCACTGACCAGTTTGACTTCCACGTGTGAACAACCTCTGGGTCGGTGATGCCATGAAGTAAAGCCTGATCATCAAGGAAATCAAAGAGGTGCTTAATGGCCAGAGGCAGGAAAGATCCTCGATTCGATTTGCCAAAGATGGTCTCAAACAGATTGTCAACAAACTGCTGTAGCACCATCTATTAATAAATATGACACAACACGATCCAAGATTAGATCAGTAATAATTGGAAACCTCTTTATTCAGTTGCTGGAACCCACTTATCGGTACAAAAGCTTAATTTAATTTAGCAGAAGAGAAGCATGTATCTTTAAAAATATAATTTCTGGTTTTCAAGTTGATTAAAGTTATTATTTAATTTCAAGTGCATTTAAAAATTCTCACACTTCAGCCGTTAAGGAATTTCCAATTAGAAACAGGAACAAAAGTCCAAAAACTAGAAAAGAGAAAGAAGTTTAAACTGCAATTCTAACCAATCAATGAAGATAATATTATAATTATATATATCCAAAGAAGTGTTACCTTCGTGGCCAGCAGTCGCGTGAGATAAATTTCTGAGACCATCTTGTTGCAGTTCTCTCCCCTAGTAGACTGCTCTGACTCCTGTGACTTGACCTGGCAGAGGAACACAGGAACATCTTAAATTCAATGCTCACACAATGGGTCGCAAAATATCTTTAACTCGCTTAAGACTATTGAAAACAAAGACAATCTGTCAACTAAATTGTCATTAATTACCGGTAGTAACTTTCATCCTGCCAGTGTCTAATGCACAAGGCATCAACCAATGACACATCAAATCCGAGCCATAAATCAGGTCAATACTAAGACAGAGGCAGCCTATGTATTGTATTGTATTGTATCTAAAGATTTATATAGCGCCTCTCTCAGAATAACTATTCAGAAGATCCATCCACGAAAACCCCGGGGAAAAGAAACATCTTTAAAGGTGGAGACACAAACTAGTCATTAGTTTAGGAAAGTCATTTAAGTAGAAAAATGAACCACAGCAAATGACAGAGCCAAGGCAGAGTCCTAGATAGATCTAGCCAATCAGCAGAGGGAAGAGATGACAGATGGTGGATACACAATCTGAAAAAGCAAATCTACGACGAGAACAAAATGAAGCATGTCTAACCAGAATGGAAAGAGACAGAGAGAGAGAAAGAGTCTAGGCAATAAGGACTGTTTGTATGTATTGTGGCTAACCAGAGTTAAATTTTCTGTATACTATGAGCCCCTAGTTGAAAAAATCCTTTGCTGAGAAGGAAGCACATCTACAAAAGCATTCATCACTACAAGATGAATGTCATCAAGAGGTTAAAGAGAATAAACCACATAATATTATCATCATCAGAGATCATAAAAAAATTAAGCACTGAATTTATTAGCAGCAGTGCCAATAGCAGGCAGTAGTACCAGAGCAGTACTGAGATGATAGCCAAATGAGAAAGCTGCTGCCTTCACTGCTGCTGTATCTCAGATTCCATCCTAATGGTAATTCCAGCAGTCATAAGGATCTTGAATGTAACTTACCAAATGATAGCATCTGGAGCCAATTTCTGGTGACATGTTAATTGTATGTGACATGGAAAGAGATTGGCTGTGTGGAAGACTTCCATTGTAGACACCATCTGGTTCAAATTAAAACATGTTCCAATGTAGCATAGCACACCAATGTTAAAATTACTATCAGCACCCAGCATGGCTGTGAATCCCAGAATATGATTCACGAGGCACTCAGCAACACCAGGGGAACACAAAAAGATGTTTAACCAGATAATTTACATACATGCTGTTGCCTGCCTAAAAAAACAGCTAGAGTCATGTAAAGTTTCAGATTGATTTGAACTGTTGCTTTTCTACTTATAATAAAAAGTCAACAATGGAAAACATTGAAGATTTCAAAAGATTAGAGAAGGCTTTCTGAGTAAATGGGAAGCCATGTAAACACACTTTTATTATCATGATCCCCTGACTTGAGGTTGTGTAACAACGTCATTGTCTAAAGATGAACTAAAATTGAGATATATGTACCTGACCATGCTACGCCAGCATTTGTGTCATGATGAAATGAGTTACACAAAGGGTCTGGTGTACGTATATTTGTATGTCATACTGAAAAGGCAATGCAAGTGAACACATTTTGGCTACATACCTTGGCCGAACTTAAGTGGGAGTTTTTCAGAGCTGAGCGCCAGATTAACGACTGACGCCGACCTGCAAGGGACGAGCGCCACTCTAGCGCCCTCTGTAGGCACTTGGTAGTGAGCAAGGGTGTTGAGGCGCTTGACGTCGCCCTCCAGTCTGGTTGTTCCATCCTCATCCTGTAGGATCTGACGACTCCTTGATTCAGCCCCTGGCCGATTCAACCACTCTGCAACAACACAACCATTCGCTCTTAAACCTCATCACAAAATAAACAGCAACAATGACGACAACAACAGCAATGACCAACTATTGAGAAGCTAATTTTTGAGGTTGACTCTGTTTTGTCTGAATTCTTCTATCATCTAAATGACAACTATTCAGTAGGAACATTTCACGAAAGAGTCACAATGCTGCTATTAGTACCATGTATTGCAGGCTGTCTGTTCTGTTAATAGTTAAGATTTATGTCTTCTGTTATTTGTGGTCTTGGAACAATTGCATAACATGTAAATGTACAGCCAGTGCGTTTGTCAGGCGGTTCAATATCATTATTATTATTATTATTATTATTATTATTATTATCAGAAATCCAATTATTCTTAATGAGGACAGAAACACAGATTTCAACTGATATGGCAGTTCATAAAATTAATTATCTAGTTGGAATCACCTACCATTGGAGATGCATTTGCTACCTTTGACCAATCAAACTGGCTCTTATAAATCACTCAAGTCTTTTTTCTTTTGCCATGGCTGGGCTGTGAGCGCTCCCGAGTAGGATTTCTTGAAGGGGCGCTATATAAATCTCCAGAATGAATGAATGAATAAAAGAGTTAAACAATTTCAGTAATTGTTTTAACAAAGCAACGATTTATTCTTTCATACCAAGGTCAAGGTCATCTTTGTCTGGTCGGTTGGAGAATGGAGCACTTCTATATATAGCATCAAGGATCTTTTCCTTGACTTGTGTCACAGTGTCACAGTTGAGAACTTTAACATCATGACTGGATCTCGTCTCTGGATCAATCACTATCAACGTCTGCGTAACGACAAATTTGGAAAGATTACGTATCAACTACGATCTAATAATAATAATAATCGTTTATTAATTCAAACTGACAAGTACACAGTAAGATTACATGATATGGTAGTAACAGATGAAAACAAGTTCAATAGGAATCGAAGATAACCCCATCACCATCTCCCTGCCTGGAATGAAAAATATATTTTCAAAACCCAGTTACCAAATATTAATTACTCTCTACTATATTCAAAAAATAAGTATTGAATCTAATCCAAACTCATTAAGTCCAAAATTTAAAGGAATTAAGTAATTTTACATCATCTACTTGATTTGACCTACAGTAGTAGATCAATGAACTGAGAAGGGAGCACCTTATAGTTAACGCCTCTGAGTAGGTTTCTTGAAGAGGCGCTATATAAATATCCGGAATGAATAACAGGTGACAGCACAAACAGCTACCAGAATATTAACAGAATTCATGTTGCTCCAATTACTTGCTCATCAATAAAAGAAATGCGAATAAAAGTTACACTATGGACATAAAAATAAGAAATCACATTTATTTACTTTAATACATTCAAGGCAATGAAATAACAAGACTAAAAATAATTATAACAAATATTTGTGTATCTTACAAAAATCTACTGTTGACCACCTCTTTCTGTTGATTATTAATTGATTGATTGATTGCAGAGGTCTATTGATAAAACTTGTTAATAAAAACTGAGACACTCATTAATAAAAATTAAGTTCCTACCATGACTTTAAAGTTAATATGTTGTCGGATGAGTTTGTCTTCACTGAGCGAGTACTTGGCCTCGCTTGAGAGTGCATCAACAGGTCCTTTCTCAATCTGCTGTTTAATCGCTCGGAAGAGAAGGAACATGGGCTCTCCAGCACTTTCCTACCAAACACAGAAAAGAAGTCTGAAGGTCAGCTTACGCTCTCCCCAATCATAAAGAATGCTTGCTGAACTGAAGTTTATCGTCTATGATGCAATGGAGTTGAAGACCTTATTAACAATAACTCTTTAAAGATACGGAGGCACTAAGAGCTACTGTGAAGAAAATACGTCTCATCATTAAAGGATTAAAGGTCTTCATGGCAATCTTCATGCACCGAAATGTCTATAAAAACTAAAATATGTCATTAGCAATCAAATGGCAAAACATGTGAATTTCTATATGCACTAATCATTAGTAGCCTAATGCCTAAGAATGCACAGTCCTTAGATGGATGTATACATATATGCAGCATATAATCAGTGAAACTTGTAGGCTTCACCAGAAACCAATGAAAGACAGAAAATTCTGTCTTTTGAAACTGCTAGTCAGTTTATTCTTACATCATAGATGGTATATTTCAATATATAAATTTTTATATATACAAACCACACACACACACACACACGCACATATATATGCCTATAAATATATGTGCGCATATGCATATACAGGATATAGAAATGTATATATATAATATATATAAAAGCTTTAGGGTTATGTAAGTGGATAATTATAATTAAGTTCATGCTTCTACGAAGAAAGCAATTTACAGAGTAGATAATTGGTGCTCCAAGGAAGGCTTATTTCTTTTTTTAAATGTAATCCCCACCCAGTAGTTGCCCAATCTGGAGACTTCTGTCATATATCTCTACATAATAGCCAATTATACAGGAGTCCATCAACTCCTATATAATGTCCCTGTGTGAAACAGCCTTGCCCGATCAAACACAACAGAACTGGCCAAGGGAAATTCTATAACTTCTGTTGCCTGTTAGCCGCTCACAACATATCAGTCGATTAAATCCTGCACAGTCTTCCAGGAATCTGCAGACTCACCTGTGTGTTTAACCTTTTAGTGACAAGCTGCATTGGTTTTCCATACATTTTAGTACACACTCGTCATTAAAGGGTTAAAGGCCGGGACATAAACCTTTGGCTCCACCTGTTAAAAGATCCCGTTTGTGTACATTTGGACTGCTATTGTGTTGGGACAATCAAGCAACAAAATCCTACCTTGAGCATTTTTTAGGAATGTCACGATTACACAAAAATTTAATTCTACCAGTAAAATGACGTAACTAATATATTGTAAATCTTACTCTGAGGAACTTGTAAAGTAGGAACGTAAACCAGTTGGTGAGCATCTTTTCAGCCACTGATTCTGTTCGCCTCAGTAGCAGCTTAGGATGATAACGGCCGCCACGACCTCCATTTATTGCACGTTCAATTAACTCTGCCAACAGCGTCTTCAAGATGCTGCAGACCAACAGAACACAAGTATTTACACAGAAAAGAAGAAAGATGAGCTCTTCAGTTAATACAGGAGTGCTGACTGAAATACAAATCTACATCAAAAATAATATTAATAAGTAAGAAAAAATATTGAATAATAAAATAATATAATACTCTTACAAAATATCAACAAATGGCACATTACCAGACAGGACAGACCCCAATGAATTCCAATTTCCAATGCAACTTACACAATTCCTTAAATAGCCCTGTAACTTGATGATGATTATGATGATGATGATGATGATGATGATGATGATGATGATAATGACCATTTAAAAGGTCTTATATGTAGCACAGATGCATACATGATTACCACTTTAACGATGAGCTGCCTTGGTTTCCCATTCACTTTTAGTACACTCTCATCGTTAAGTGTTACACAGATATCCATGATGATGGTGACCGTCATGACAATAATGTTGAAAGCAACGAAGTGTTAATTAACCGTAAAGAGGAGAGGTGTGAAATGCACTGACTCTGTGTGGTATTCCATCCGGTTCTGAAGTGCAACTGAGATCAGTGAGGCGACGTTGACCTTCTCGCGAACTGTGAAGTCATCATGCTGTTCAAGGGTTCGAATGAATATCAGCAGAAACGTCTTATTACCGATGAGTTGGTTGAACATATCCAGTCCTCGCTCAGATGTTTCCGTAGATGGAATATCAGCCTACATGGAATCAACAGAAAACGGTTTAATAGACTTTTCTCTTTCAGTTCAACCTCAGATGATCCCAAGTTCATCACCTTCCTTCTATTAATTAATTAATTAATTAATTATTTAATTAATTGTGTTGGACATTCATTCATTCACAAGAACTCAATAAAGCGCTCCTTCAAGAAACTTACTCATAGGTGCTCCCAGTCCAACCACGCCAATACAAATTAGACTTCAGCAACTTAAAGTGAAAAATAATCGAGAAACTTTTGATCTAATAGTAAAACCATGGCCAGATGAGGTCCACATGCCAAAGGCACCACCAACATACAACAGACTATTCCTATGTAATCTGCCAAATTCTAAAGCCCTTCAGGTGCGACCTCACCCCGTACTGTTTTCATAGCTGTAAGACAACCACCAAATGACATAATCCATACCATACTTGGTGTACCTTAGAGTATCCATAAATCATAATTTCATATAAAGATACTGGATTAAACTACTTGTACCACCTGAACAAAAGAGAAGATTGAATAAATGTAACAGAAGGATCATCATCATCAAATATTCGTTTAATAGAAATTCAGGTTGACAAAATCGCAAACTGAAACAGATAATGATATGGTAGAGTTCGGTTAGTTCTAGGTCGACAAGCCATGGGGTCAAACAGTCAATCCCACTCAGGTGTTATCCAATATTGTCAATACATGTTCTTGTACAGGAGTCGTGATATAAAATTTCTATTGTCCTTCGGTGGTAGTTTGTAGGCCTACTCGTGGGATGTCCTTAACAAAGCAATTAGACTCACATCGAAGGATCTCATGATGGGATGCTCACTACTCCGGTCACCAGGAAACAGAACTCGCACACAGAAGTTGGAATATTCCCGGAATGGTATTCCTCCCTGTCCACAGATGTCGCTAGACACCAGTACCATGTCTGTCTGAAGTTCAGCAAATGCTGCAGACACAAGAAACTTTGGTTAAGTATTGGTGCCACGCAAAATATTTAATTAAATTAGACTACACTTTGTAATTTCTGTAAGTATTAAGCAAGTACAAATATAATGGCAGATGTGTCAACAAATATCTATGCAAGCAAATACATTAACTGATCAATTCAGTTGCTTTTTCAAGTAAAATAAACTTACTTGGTTGTTTATTAGAGGCCTCAACCAGAAGAACAAGAACAAAATAAAGATCATAAGTTCAAAATATAACAAGGCCTCAGTGCCTACTCAATCATGAATCACGAGAACTATTTATTCATTCATTCATTCATTCATTCATTCATTCATTCATTCAATCATTCATTCATTCAATCAATCAATCAATCAATCAATCAATCAATCAATCAATCAATCACTCTCACTCACTCCTCACTCATCACTCACTCACTCACTCACTCACTCACTCACTCACTCACTCACTCACTCACTCACTCACTCACTCAATCAATCAATCAATCAATCAATCAATCAATCAATCAATCAATCAAAATGTTTATTTTGCAACCAATCAAACAGAATCATCGGGTTTACATATTACTACTGCACTGCCATAAATGGTGGTGGTTTAAATGGTGTGAGTACCTTCTTTGCATTCGTTTGCAACTCGTGCCTCGAGGGTGTCCATCTGAGTCCTCATCTGACGAACGACACGTTCACTTTCCTTTGACTTGCTTCGATATGCCAGACAGATGATGAGGATAACAACGAGACAAATGCCACCAGCCACTGCAAACGCTATGACAACCGGCAAAGTGATGAAGCTCTGCGACCCGTCGTATTTTAATGCGCCTATGAAGAACGAGGAATTTCCAACATGCACCTGAAAACCAAATACACAAGAGTTAGTCATCAGAGTAAAAGGAAAGCCACAACCAAAAATCAGATCTTGCTGGTTCAGATTTGAACACTCCTTCAAACTACCATCAATGTTTGAAGATTCGCTCAACTCAAATTATTTTCATAGACTTATTGAAATGAATGATCCAGCAGACATAACAGTAAAAATGAAAAGGCTTGTTTACAAGCCTCTACAGACACTTCTCAGAAGTGTGGTTACAGAGTTGAGTTTGATCGATCATGCAGCTAAAGTGCAGACCGCCAAAACAATATGACAGAACACGCTGTAGCCTTCCCACTTGCATCAGTACTCATTTATTGGTGCCAAAACGATGAAGGGCTAAGTTGGCCCATATAGTCTGGTATTTCATGGCTATTCAACCTACAGACACTTCTCAGAAGTGTGGTTACAAAGTTGAGTTTGATCGATCATGTCTACCAATCTACTAACCAAACTCAAAAGTTACTTACGGTAATTTCACTGTGTTTCAAGTCGACATGAGATGCTGTACAGGATGGCTTGTCACAGCATCTCATATACCACACACATCAGTAATAAAAAGTAGTTTGTTAGTATTTTTGTAAATGTTCCTTGGGGAAAAGAGACCAAGCCCTGAAACTACAACCTACCTTCACAGGAGCATCAGGAAGGATGGAGTTTTGTTCTGAAGGCAGACAAGTGAGCTGTGAACTAGATATGGACGTCACAGAACAGTTTACGTCACCAATCGTCACTCGGAAGTCATGCTTAGTAAGAACAACATTCAGATTCTTTCCCTGAAAGAAAGTTTGCAAGTACTTTGTTTACTTCAGAAAATGACAGCTGACAATGTAACAGAAATAAAGATATTTCAAATTAATTATCCAAAAGCAATCAACCAGCGTGAATACTCTTCCTTTGCATCCATTAGGTCTGCTGCAGACTAAAATCAAAATTTAATGGACGTGCTTTTACAACATTTGCGTAGTAATAACAGGTCATTTGCATCAATTTGTATCTGTGAGCTTGGGTGCGGTGTGTCATCCTTGAGTTTGAATTTATAATTAAACGAATATATATATATATATATCATAGCCTGTACGGTACAGGTCATTTGCATAATGACCAATAATTAGCTCTTGAACCTTTCGACATGGTTTCTTTGACTGACCTAAAATTCGCCTCAGCTACTTAGTAACAGGATCCTTAACAACTTAACGATAAGCTGCAATGGTTTCCCATACATTTTAGTACACGCTCATCGTTAAAGGGTTAGCACCTTACCGATGAGCTGCACTGGTTTCCCAGTCACTTTTATCACACACTTGTTAAAGTTAAGAGGACGAAGAAAAGAATACACAAATCAAATGTAAGTATATACAAAGTCAGATAGCTCTACATATAAAATATTAATAAAACATTGTATGTATATTGTATAATATTGTCAATACATCATACATGCAGTATAATCAAAGAATACAAATTTATGTATAATAAAACTGACTAACGTTGATAGTGAGGTATTCATTCTTGCTGTAGAAGAATTGTTTGCTTCCACCTTCAAACGGCTCAAAGGTGGGATCTGGAAAGATGAGCATTGCTCCTCCGACCCCTGTGAGCGAAATGTTCTGCAGTATTTCAACGCCATCCATGAGGAAGCCATAGTACAGTGGAAGAGAATTGGAGGAAATGTCTTCTTCAACCACTGACTCAACTGGCACTTGTGATACAAGACTCGGAGAAGTGCAGTACATCAGCTCAGAGCTGACAACGTCACAAGCCTAAATGGAAAACGAACTTAATGAAACAAAAACCAGTTCAAATAATCCCTATAACGTTCAGTATGCGCTGAAATGTAGATCTCCAAGATTTATGAGCAGCACAATAAAGACAGAAGACCAGTCTTTATTCACTGGTGCTATATCAAATCAAGTCTGTTGTTTGATCAGTATGTTGCAGGCTGGAATAGAGTGGGTGAAGCTGGAAAGACAGCGTCATGGAAAGTGATCACAGTGCAAAGGCTGTGTAGAATGGTGTTGAACAAGAACTAAGACCTGACAATTTAAGTCAGGGTGGGATATCAGTAGTTGGTAGATGGTATGGTACAATGTTCAATGATTACATGCCTTCCCTGTGGTTTCTGCCTTATAAGTGTCATTCTCTGCTTTTGATGAAGGAGTTTCACCAAAAGTACCAACAGCTATCTCAACATCCAACATAACATACATACATATTACACCAGTGAAAACGTAAAGCGCAACTTCAAGAAAAACTCAGCAGCAGCACTCCTGACCAAGCAGGGAGGTCCCACCAGAACAGGCTTCAAGCACTTGTGGAACAAAGATGGTGATTAGCTCACTTCATTTGGGTTTAGCCAGTCCAGACAAAGGCAGAAATAACCCAAATGACTTCCTTATACTCTCAAAGCACTCGAAGTTCATTGAATCTGTCAAGAAAGACCAAAAGTGCAGTTGTAGGTTCTAATTTTAAATTTAGCTCCCACCTCTGTGTTTACTTCAAGTACCTTGTAAATTAAGTGTATAGATAAGAAAACTATCAAAGAAATTAGGAATGCATACATACCCCAGAAACATTTCTCTCTGGCAAATAAATGATGATCCTGGGATTATTCACGGAGTCCAGCCTTTCACCCGTAACAGCAATTTTTATTCCTCCACTGCAAATAAAATTATAAATAACAACATAATAAATAAAGAATTCCTCTATGAAAACAAAGTGAAAGGTCTACAAAGGTAGGAAACTCAAATGAGAAATACAAAACTAGCAATTATACCACTTCCAAATACCACTAACCAATTACAAAATACACGGCTAACAACAATATACATAATAGAAACTTATTAAATAGATATTAGTACCATTACTAGCACAAGTAATGAATAACTTAATACAATTAAATTTAATAGCTGATGATAATGGTGATAGCAATAATGATGACAATGCAGGTAATTTCAATTGTTGGACAAACAAAATGTGGAGCTATTGAAAGAAAGAAATTTAACATTTTGTGTAAGCCAAAGATTGCTAAAAATATTCCTCAAAAAAATTTCCCCATGTTGCCAACGAGGTGATATGAGGAAGACATGCCTAAAGTAGTAAATGGTTTCTTGAACATCTCAAGCAAACATCAACCGAGAAAGTTAATTAATGTGGCTCATCTGATGCATAATTTCACCTGAAAACTGTTTTCTCTGGTGCGACAGACGACACAACTGGATCGGAAACAAAAACAAAGCTGGCGCCGGTGTACGTGATGGTGGCTCCATCTATCCTCAGCTGGAGTAGATCAGCCCCATAGGGAGACGGTGCTCCACTGGTAATGCACACCAGCCAGGCATCATCTCTTGAAACAACTGTGCACGGCGTTTCCACCGAGGTCAAGGTCGTTTGGTTGGTCATAACCACAGACACACTCGAACCAGCATTCAGGCTGCGACCTAAGACGGTCAGTCGTGTTCCACCAGACTGCGGACCTTGTCCAGGACTAAAGTCAATCACCTCAGGTCGCTGAAAACATTGCAACATGTCCTATGATTTAGAGCATTTCATCTTACGAAATTCATTTAAATATATTATTCGAAGCACACAAATTCACGATTCACAAAAGCAACTACAAATAAAATCAAATAAAACACCAAAATTGTTTTAAATTTAAAATCGCAAAACTGCTTTAGATTACTGGCAATATATACAGACTCCTAATAAGCTGAGCTTAGGACCCAAACTCATTTGTAAAGTTACAGCACAAAAACCTTCAATGACCACAAATACAGAATTTCAAAAGCAACTTATCCGTCACACTGCCCTAAAGGTTTACGATAAAACAATCGGTTTATCCAAATGATTTGAATTTCAAAAAGGAGGTGTCTCAAAATTCCCAAAACTATTTAGGTGCTCAGAAGCCAGCATTACCAAAATACCCAAACAGCTTTTCTCTCATGTACCTTCAAAATCTATAAACTAAAGATCACAACAAGTTTTCCATAAACAGATGTATCAAAACTGCCTGGGCAAGCAGAAAATTAAGTAAGTGTTTCACTTCTAGATTGGCTAGCTAACCCACTGACAACAACATAAATATTGACACACTTTACAACTTAGTAAAATTTCCTTAATTTAAAAGAAATCAAGAAGAAGCAAACAGAAGGAAACTCACCACATAGGCAAAGGGATCCACTGACGTTGCTGTGTATTTGTTGGAAATTGTGACAATGACAGAACCAAAAGTGACATTTCCAGATGAACCAGTCACACAAACTAACCTGTTTAACAAATACAGTTCCCAACATCAACACAAAATTGTTAGTTTAGAGTCGTGTCCATTCCTTCTCAACCTCCAAAGTCAGTCGTTCAGCAATCCAGTCCAATCAAACAATCGAACTGATTGTTAAATGCATCACACCACACTTGACTCATAACATAAACTCACTTATTTATATTATTAACATTGTAATTGTGATTATTTGAATACAACCTGACTGCCTCATGAAAAGGATCCAAAATTTATTTCAGGTAAGACTGTGTCGTTATGCAACCTTGTAATACCGTGAACTTGACATGCTTCCCAAAGGCTCACAATTAAAAATCCCACTAGAAAAGAAATATTTTTACCAGAAATAATCATTTAGTTTCATGTACATGTAACATGATGCTATGTTTAATTCATTATATATTCAGGACATGTACTAAATTCATGATATCCACTCTGAAGTGCTCCCAGTGCAGCCTTCTAAGCTGCACTTGGAGCAGCTTTACAGCTGTTGGCAAGCCAAGTGCTTACAAAAGGAGCCATGACGTAAATTCATCAATCACTGATACCATATCTATCAAACAGCATATAAGGACAGGTGACCATTCTTCTCCCTTACCATCTTATAAGTACACTGCCAGATTAAGCCTTAAGATATCTGACAGTGTACAGTTGAAGACCTCATTTTATAGCTGTGTTTCAACAAAAACATCTCCAATCATTTGCATCGCACCTCGTATGTTCATCTAGCACCTCACATAAAGAAGAGTAAAAAACGAGTATAGTACATAAGCAATCAAATGGAAAACCTTGCTTTACAATTAGTTGCAAATGTCTTTGAAATGCTGAAGAGCTTAACTTACCAGTAGTCAATGCACAAAATAGATTTCTAGATATGTATGCACTGTTGTTAACTTACTTTTCTGAAGGTTCAATGTAACTGGTACTGTGACATCGTATGCCAGCAACTACTGCAGTTGTGTCATCACCATGCATACCCAGGTTTTCTCCACTGATGGTCAGACTGGTGCCACCATCAACCGGTCCGCTACCTGGCTCAACCTAGGAAACACAATTCAATAGTCAGAAATGCAGCCATTCCCCTCTAAGTCATTCTTCAATACCAACAACAACACAAACATAATTTGACCCTGTCATCTAAAAACTGAAAAAGATGTCCAGATCTATGTTAATGCGCATTATTTCCTACAACCCTGTCTTATTGTCAGTGTACCCGAATCCCATTGCCTTAAGAAACAAATTCATAGATGGACTCAGAACTGGAACCAAGGATAATATATCCAAAAATCAGCATTCTACTCCTGCTCTTATTTTGCTCTCTTCAAGGATCATATATACTACAGGCTAAAATTAAAAAAATGGATCATAGCTTGATAATGCTTACATTTACAGTAATACCTTTTGTAATTGTAATTATAAGTGTCAATTTATATAGTGCTTCTTCAACTAAACTCATCAGAGGTGCTTTCGATGTAATTATACAAGATCACATTGGAGTATAATGGTCTTCAACCGCCTGCAAAATAGAGGCACAGGAAGGAGAAGCTCATGCTGCTGATAGCATGGAAACCAGTTTCAGAATGATAGCATGGAAGTCAGTTTCAGAATGATAGATTGAAAGCCAGTTTCAGAATATCTTATAAACTTTGAGTCAGTTCTTCATGTTGTAGATATAAATGAAACATATCCCACAAGTGGATTCTACCTGCATCTGATAAATGAAGCAGATTAATGTTAACCTGATTGATGGAAGGGTTTGGACATGTCTGGTCCCTTCCGAGCCATGATCCCTCACGGCACCGCTCTCGAATGCTGCACCTCTTGGTTCCAGTGCACCATCCACAGCCGTGCCTCACATCTACAGAACGGCACCGGCCACAGTTCGATGCCATGTGGCCACACTTGAAGACACGAACTAAAAAGGTGTAACAAGAAAGAGGAATCTCATTAGTTCCGTATGCACTACAGTCTGCAGCTAGCAGAAAGTTAGCAGAAAATCCCTAGCAGCAGTACACAACATTATAACGAGCTTCAAGGTCAAAAAAGTCTTTCTGGTATTCGTGAAGCACTATGGCTAAGTTCAGACAGCAGTTATCACCACACACAACCAGCAACTGGACTTTGCTTTGCCTTGACACGAAGCAGTGCTTCTGAATATGCTGGTGCCCCACTTTCAGCTTTTAAGTAGTGCTTTAGAAATTAAGATTACGATTATGATTACAATTAAAACCAATTCAAACAAATACACCTGAAGTCTCTGTACTGGATTTACTGGTCAACTGCTTTTACATTTTTAATTGCATGCTCAACGTTATCACTGTTATACCTCAAGCATCAAGCTGACTTTGTGACTCACTTACTTAACAATAGTCACACGTCATTATGGGGTGGTAAAATTAGGACGTGATACCACAGCAAAAACAGACAAACTGAGCAATGCTGAATATGGTCAGTGCTTGAGAAAGAGACAATCTACAGAATACCAATTCATTCATTCATTCATTCATTCATTCCGATAATTTATATAGCGCCCCTTCAAGGTACCTACTCAGAGGCGCTCCCAGCCCAGCCATGGCTAAACAGAGAAGACTTGAGAAGGCGGCAGAAAGAGGGCATATTGCATACCAATGCTGCGAGCCCAGCCTTCTCATCTACATGTCACCGCTTATCTTCATTTTCGCCTGTTTCGGTTGGTTTCTGGGGCTCATCCAGTGCACTCCAAACAAGCAATCAATGGCCGACCCGCAACCTACGTGACTGCTGAAGGAATGCGTTGCTACGATTGCCTCGTTTATCACTTAACCGGTAAACCGTTCCATCGCAACTGGCAGAGTTCCAACGATCTTCAAGGTTGCAGCCATTACTCCACTACTGAAGAAACCTGGCCTAGACACCGCAGATGTAACAAACTATCGACCAATCTCAAACCTGTCTGTTCTGTCTAAAATTACAATTACAGCCCATTTATGCCAACTCAGCCCACCATTCTTCCATGAAAAGTAAATGAGTTCTCAGTTACGTTTACAGGATAAAACAGATGTCCTGATGTTGGTCATGTAGCTGCAGGAGTTTCTATACAGATAATTATGTTAAGATAACCTTTTTAATTACTTGCTTACATAACCCTAACCACACATCTTATAATCCATCCACATCTAAGATTTTGAAGATTTTATTCAAAATTTTCAACTACAATCTGTAGAATTTTAGTAACTCATGTACAACGCCCTTTTCTTTGTTCTGCACTGTGCTATGGCGTATGTATGTATGTATGTATGAGCACTTGTTATAGCGCCCCTTCAAGATTTCTACTCAGAGGCGCTCCCGACTAAGATTTTGAAGACACTGAATCGGAGTTTCACGCCCAAGCGCATGAGCAATTATTAGTGAAGGACTTGCCCAGGGTCCAACACCCTTGGCTTGAGGTGGATTGAACCCACAACCCTCCGACTGCAAGGCACCGAACATACCCCTACACCACCGTGCCCCACAATACAGATTGTACAGATTATATAAAGCTTATTATTATTATTATTATTATTATTATTATTATTATTATTATTATAAACGGCTTTTATATTTACTTGGTGAACATACTGCTATAACTATGCAGGATAAGAATAGAACAAAGCAATGACCCAATACCCTGAATGCTGTTTGGGTTGTCAAGTGGTTTACGACGTGCTCCCCAAAGAATACTGAATGGGACGTTGAGGTACTGTGATGAGCCACTATACTGAAACTAAAGACACAGAAACCAAATTTAAAAAATGACAGTGCAGAAAAAATCTAATGGAAACGTATAATGAAAAAGTTAATCATTGAACCAGTCAGCCAGTCATTATTATCACTAGCTAAGCAGTAGTCAACAAGCCAGCCAAAAAAGCCAATCAAACTACCAGTCCATGATCCAAAGACCAAATCAGCCAATGAGGCAGTTACGCTTTCATGTTAGCCAGACAACCATGCAATCAATAAACTCCAACGTATGCACACACACACACACACACACCAACACAGACACAGCCACACAAACACAGCCACAGACACACAGCCACACACACACACACACACACATAGACACACACAGAAACACAGCACACACAGCCAACACACACACAGACACACACACAGCCACAGAAACACAGCCACAGAAACACAGCCACAGACATAGACACAGCCACAGAAACACAGCCACAGAAACACAGCCACAGACATAGACACAGCCACAGAAACACAGCCACAGAAACACAGCCACAGACATAGACACAGCCACAGAAACACAGCCACAGAAACACAGCCACAGACATAGACACAGCCACAGAAACACAGCCACAGAAACACAGCCACAGACACAGACACAGCCACAGAAACACAGCCACAGAAACAAACACAGCCACAGACATAGACACAGCCACAGACACACAGCCACACAAACACAGCCACAGC
Organism: Aporrectodea caliginosa; assembly: GCA_020284085.1. Lineage (NCBI taxonomy): Eukaryota > Metazoa > Annelida > Clitellata > Crassiclitellata > Lumbricidae > Aporrectodea > Aporrectodea caliginosa. Next base: position 207,937 of record JACEVL010000845.1, read on the forward strand.
CACAGACACAGACACACACCCCACACAAACCATTTGACAGCTTTCTAGGTACGTTTGGATAGGCCAGGCGTCCCTTGGTAGTATGAACTCCTGGGACCTAGGAGTTTTATGGCATGGATGTGCCTGCTGTCCGAGGAGTCTCTTTTGGACGTGCAGAGGAAGAAGTGACCCCAATCCAACCCTCAGGCCACAAGGGAAATCAATACAAATGCACATCATCTGAATGCCAATTTGTTATGAAAATCAACACCGACACAATCAACTGCTCAATTAAAACAATTATGACTTGAAAAACTTCATTTACGACATTCATTCAGAAGTTGTATTGTTAGCAGTCAGTTTACATTTGTGCAAAACCAGATCTCTGATAGGTCAGTTCTAATAAAGAGGAAATTAAAACAAATCATTAAAATCAAAATTATGATAATAGCAATCTCTTAACCAAGCTCAGCAGACAGTTAATGCCCTGAGAGAAGAGTTATAGACTTCTTATCCAAGACATAAAAGAGTTGGTTGTCCATTGCCACGCAATCTTCCAACTGAAAGCGTACAGTCAATGAACTCATTTATAGCCCAGTACACCAGAGGCTGCTACTGGAACAGAAATCTTGAAATATCTGTTTGTCCTGGTGGGGATCTAACCTGGATCTAAATAGAAATCAAATATCTCTATACTCACCAAAACAGGGTCACATTCCACATGAGTCTCGTGGTTGCGTGCTACCAATGTTGCGTTCTTTTCAATCCCGCCGTTGAAGTTGAATGAACACTTAAAATTTGACTGGAAGTCCTAAAAATGGATTTGGAAAATGTTAAACAGAAAAGTGAAGAAAATAGAAAAGATGATGTATAAAACATCAGTAAAGAGAGGCCTTAAACAGTAGAGCAACTTGGCGACAAATTCAAAAAGGATGGTAGAAAACAGAAAACAAACACCACTAAACAATAAAAGAAAACCTCATGACAGAAAACAAGGCAAGACAATGATGATTCAAAAGGGAAATAAACTTAAATTTCTTGACAGAAAATCTGTACTGCTAAAAACCAAACTAATGATTTGCAACATTTGTTATTCAATGCCAAGGTATTGAATATTTTGATGGTGGCATTGTACTATTATTAATCCCACTCATAGAAGCAAAGATATATATAGATATATGTAGGAAGATGCTATATTTAGCATCACAACAGAAAAATGGGTCAGTCAATAAAACTCAGTGCATAATTTATGGGTCGGTTTGAATTGACAGAGTTTTTTTCAGTTTATTCACATCTTTAGCGCTGTTGATCAACAGAGTCATGTAACACTGCTTGCCCTTTACGACACAAGTGCAGCCTCCCACGTTGTTGACCACAGCATTCTTTTGCAGTGCCTTGAAAGACTTGGTGTCAGAGGTCGCCCTCTGTTGTGGTTGCATTCCTTTCTCTCTGAGCGAACTCAAGCATTAGTTTCAGTTCCTTACATTCTGACTGGTCCACGGTCTCAACAAGTCTTCCACAAGATTCCATCGCTTTCTTTACTAACGTGCATGATCTGGGTGCAACCTTAGACCAGGAATTGACCTTTTCAGAGCATGCGAAGAATGTATGTCGAACATTCTTCTATTATCTGCATCAGATTTGCAAAAAATCACAGGCTGATGACTCAAGCTGCCATGACCCTGAAGCACATGCTTCTATATGCACACCATGGTTGATGATGGTAATGTCATTTATGCAGGCCAAACTCATTCACACATTAATCCGGTAGAGTCTGCTTTAAATGCTGCGGCTACTCGGTGGTATACCTGGGTCTGGGCATATATCCATACAACTTACCATAGCATCAGAATTAATGCCCTCAGATGTGGTGAATGAATCAGACCTATATTCACTAGTATCAGTAACTAAGTAAAATTACAGTAATAGAGTACCCCCCCTCCAGACTTGCTGCAGCTAGCCTAGCCAGGGATTGGTGAGTCTGTGGTAACTCCAACCTGAGCTTTACTGCTATATGGGTAGAGACAATAACAGCCATGTGATGGCGCTCCATGCCGTTGGCCACTGGATCTTAACACTTAAAAGTAATGTCCATAATTTATGGAAACCCCTAGATACCAAGTATTGGATTCATGGCACAAACACAGCCCTTGTGGGTACACCAAGTGTCCGTTAACAGGCCTAAGGCCAATAACCTGATAAGTAATTATAAAATAAACTGAAACCGAAAATCCTCTTAAGACAATAACAGAAATATCCCACAGCTCGACATTAAAAGAGAGGAAATTGCAGCGCACCCCAGTGTTACAGTAAATCCTCCGGCTCAAATAACAGCGCTGGCAGAACTGAAAGGTGGATTCTAATTTCCATCAATCTCTCTTGCTGTCCAGCCATTGTGCGGCGATTAACACACCAGCCGGAATGACCCTGGCACAGCGAACCCATAAAGCATGCTATCAGCGAAGAGAAAAGTAGATAAGAAACGGAAACGGAAAAAGTATCCTTGAGACGCAGGCGCTCTATGATGCCGACATAAACAGGTCTTTTCTATGCACAGATCGTAGCTTCAAATGCAAGAAATCGAGCAAATGCAGGATGGATAATTAAATCAGAAGGGGTTCCACTCGGCGATAGCATTCATTCAGAAGGAAATCACCGGGTTTGAGCGCCATTACCGATAGACGCTGTGCAGCAGAAATACGCTACCATGTAATTCTGGAAAAACTCCTAATACTGCATATTTTCTGCAGCTTCGGCCAAACAAGCCATATTGACACCAACATGCATTTTATATAGAATTCATAACCTGTTGTTGAAGCCATTTGAAAATTAATCAGAAACCAGCAACATGTTAACAACCCTAAATATCCGTTGCTAAGAACTATTGTTAAGAGGCACCTAATGATTACCTTAACTTTACCTAACCTTACTCATTCATTCATTCATTCATTCATTCATTCTGGATATTTATATAGCGCCCCTTCAAGAAATCTACTCAGGAGCGCTCCCAGCCCAGCCACACCAGAAGAAAAAAGACTTGAGTGATTGAAAAAGACTTGAGTGATTTACCTCAGTAAATAAGTAAGTAAGTACATCAGCTAAAAGTCGATCTTAGTAAAGCCCAAACAACTAAATAACCATCTAAATACCGAATTATAGTAACCTTACCTTTACATTCCTAATCTCAACTAACCATCTAATGAACCAGTTCTGTGGTTTGCGTTCAAGTGGGAGGCAGAAGACGAAACTTTAGGGACATTTGTATTTGTCTGTGACCCAGCAAGAGACAGTGAGAGCTACAGATACACGTAGACAGAGAAGAAAGCAGGCGAAGGCATACAACTCGCAACTGGCCATGTCTTCTGAAGAAAGATGCGACATGTCATGGGATGCCTCAGTGCTCGGACTGTAGCAAAGAACAGAAGGTGTCACCGCTCCATAATTGCTATTCAACCGCTGCAGTTTCCTTCCTCACGTTATTCGTCTGCGTCGCTAATTAGTCTCTAGTTCACAAAAGGCTGAAGAAAAGCCGCAGCGACTGATCATACGACGACCGACCGCCTACCTGTAAGTGAACGACTCTAACATGAAGCCGGCTTTCAGAGCCAGAAGAGATGAGAATCTCGGTGGAGTTGGTTCCGCTCTCGATTCGTGGGCAGAAACTGGGGCCAGGTGTGTCTGAGTGTCCACCCACCTATCGACAAAAAAGACTGATGAGAAGCCGAAGGCAAGCACAACAATGAAATAGCAACTATGAAAAATGGAGCAAGATTTTTAATGGACAACAATATTTCAAATGACAAAGATGTTAATGCAGCTGAATTCAGATGACAAGATGACATGTCAGATGACAGAGAAATCATTCAAATGAAAAGACAGCATTTCAGATGACAGAGAAATAATTCAAATGACTCAGATGACAGAAAAATATTTAAATGACAAGAAGGCATTTCAGATGACAGAGAAATAATTCAAATGACAAGATGACAATTCTGAAGACAGAGCAAAAATTTAAATAACAAGATGATAATTCAGATGAATCAGCAATAACTCAAATGACATGATGGCATTTCAGATGATAGTGAAATAATTCAAATGACACTAAACAATTTAAAATGACAAGATGACAAAGGAAAGACCACGTAGCTCTCTAATTGCATACAGATGACAGCAATAATTCAAATGACAAGATGATAATTCAGATGACATAAATAATTGAAATGATAAAATGATAATGCATATGACATAGAAATAATTGAAATGATAACATGATAATTATGATGACAGAGAAACAATCGAAATAACAAGATGACAATTCAGATGATATCGATAACTCAAATGACAAGATGAAAATTTTGATGATACAGAAACAATTCAAATGATAAGATGATAATTCAGATGACAGAAAACTGAAATGATGTGGCAAATGAAACAATGAGGTTGGGTATCAACAATGCTTGCCTTTCATCAAGATACCAAAATGACAACAATCTAAATTTAACCAAACACAACTTGAGCATATTGCAAACGCACTCAGTTGATGAATTTGAGCAAATGAAAAACAACCGAGTTACTTACTCGCTCATAATATATTCATACGTTGCGACGCTATGCTGATATCCACAAGCCATAAAATTTCATAAAAGAATGTAAGTAGAGATTGGATGTCGACGAACATCCAATGAACATATTGGTCAGACGAAGGCTGCCTAAGATATACAAGGAGCATGCAACAAATATCCCTCTGCAATAGATATAATCGTCTTCCTATTCAATCTCCATCCGGTCATTTCTCACTTACGTGTTTTCCTGTGATAAGAATATCTGAGTTGCATTCCTCTTTGTTGCTCGTACAGCGATGGTTTTCCACACACCATGTACATGGAAAACTGCTCTTTGTACACTGTGTGCATCTGCAAAATAAACAAAACACACTAAGTAAGTAAGTAATTAAAAACACACTAGATTCGATTCATTTCACAACTTAACATTTTAACAACGAGCGTGTACTAAAACGCAACTAATTCCTCTTGTTGTTAAAGGGCTAAAACAATTTTTACTAAATAAAATCACAACAACCAACTTAATTCACAGTGCTATAGTTCAACTAAACAATTCAATCCAATTCTATTAAATGTAAATCTTTTTGTCAAGTCAATAGTTAAACTTGATGTAAAATTCAACGTAATTCATTTGAAATATTCAACTCTCATCTAGCTAGATGTATAAATTCAGCTAATACCACAGCAACTTGCATCTTTCTTGGCTAATTACAGCAGAAAATTAAATAATTCATCCAGTTTACTGAGGCAATTCATTTAAGTCTGTACAGTTACAGCTTTGTCATCAACAGAACAGTGTAATGCTGTGACCATTGTTACTTTCTAGATGACATAAATGTGTGATAATTTTATTTTAGCATTTAATTTGAAACCATGCATACCCAGTATGAGAATTTTATGGTAATAAATCTTACGTATTGTGCATCGAACAATCAAAGAATGTGAAGTTTGTAACGGAAAGGAAGTCACGGCTATCGGAAACCAAGGATAGATTCATCACAATGTGATCTGAAATGGTACAATGTTATTTCAAAATAGAAATGGAAAGCAGTCAAACAATAATTTGTGCTTCACATTACATAAATTAAAATGCTCTACTCTGATACATTCTGTCACATTATTCCCTACAACATGACTTAAATGTTACACATTCATTCATTCATTCATTTCAGATATTTATATAGCGCCCCTTCAAGATTTCTACTCAGAGGCGCTCCCGACTACAGCGCGGACACTGAATCGGAGTTTCACGCCTAAGCGCATGAGCAATTGCGAGTGAAGGACTTGCCCAGGGTCCCTACGCAGCAGCTTGAGGTAGATTCGAACCCGCAACCCTCCAGCTGCAAGGCACCAAACATACCCCCTTGAGGTGGATTCGAACCCGCAACCCTCCGGCTGCAAGGCACCGAACATACCCCTACACCACCGCGCCCACAATGATTCATTTTACCAGAAAACCAGCTTTAAAACAGGCAAAAATTTCAAATAATCTGAATAGGATCCAAGCACTAGAAACCTAGCAATTAAAATGCAACACATAATGGTATATCAGTTACATATTGGCAATTTTAACATCCTGAACATAGGTGAAACCCGTAACCAAATATTCTTGTTCTGTCTTAGCCTCAACCCCTCTACATCAAATGATTCCAATTCCATATAACAAAGGTTGTGCACTTAGTGACCCTGATCGAAGCTCTTGAAGTGCCAGACCGGAAGTTTAGTCTGCTGATGGATATCTAGGCTATCATCACACCACCTTGGACCAATACATTCAGGCCAGGCTAAGAGGCTGAGCAGCAGCAGCTGTGGATTGGACAGAGAGGTATAAAGGTGAGAGAGGAACTCATCATATCAGCCCTCTAGTTCATCCATGATCACATATTCCACTCCTGGCAGCAGCAGCAGCAGCAGCAGCAGTGGTAGCAGCAGCGCCTAATGCTTCTTCTTCCTGCTCTTCAATGCAGATGCTTTTCCCCCACATGTCCGTTGACCTAATCTAATCTCAAAACCTTTTTTGAAGGGCCATTTATTGTAAATGCAACATGTATCAGGGAAAGGCAAAGTTGAATCAAATTTAGCAATTATTTAATAAAAATAATTACAATATTTAAACAAATAAAAAAGAGGGAAGATTGCTGCTCATTTACTATGACAGATCATCAGCATGTTAACAACTATAGGTCAATACCTATGACAGAATAAAAAAATTACATGGAGTAAATGAGTACACTGATCACAAAATTCCACAGATGATATTTTCTCCAATAGATATAAAATGTATCCTGGTTCCAAAAGCCTGAATTATTGCAGAAGGAAGCATACACAAGCCTGTGCCTGAGTGCCTGCCTGTCTGTCTGTCTGTCTGTCTCTCTGTCTGTCCTTAAGTAGCTCCAAATGCATGGCTCTTCATTTTGGTTTGACTGTAGTCAGCCAATCAAGTAGCTGATAAATGGTTTTGTGAACCCCAGGTGTGTCCTTAGGAGCATTTGCCTGGCTCAACCAGCGGCTGGGGCTTTCAGAGGGAGGGCAGAAACTGTAAAACTTGACAGACATGACAGATGCCTGACAAGCCATCCTTCCAGTAGAGTACTGCTTTTGTTCTCCACACATAATCATACACAGCTGCCAACAGTGCCCTATGCCTCTGAAGCACCACCGATATAATATGACTGCTGCAGCCATGTCGGCCTCTCTTACATCCTAGACATCCTCTAATTGCTTAGGCAAGCAGACATTGTTTGAAAACACTTGTCCTAAAAAGTAGGTAATTAAAAGCAGGGTCAGAGGACAAAAACAACCTTCACAACAAGGACAATGTTTCATCGTTCATTTGCTCATTGTACAACAGAACTTGAGCATATGAAACGGCAATCGGTAGCCTTTACAACTGAAATAGCAAAACGTTACACTTGTACCAATGACTTTGACAAAAGCAGTGAATTGTGCTAACTTCCATAGCACCATTGTAACAAGTCCACAGCACATCAATGGCTGCCTTGTAGTAAATTCAAGCCTCATGCCACAATGCCCGGCTAGTCATGGTAGCTAGTTTCGAAAGGCAACGACAAAGAACCGTCTGCTGAAAAAGCTCCACTGTTGAAGAACAACCACCGAAACTCTGCCCTGCCAGTCAAAATGGATTTTTACTCGGATAACAACCGGCTGCTGTTTCGATCCAAAACAACCGAGTCTTTGTCAGCCGCCGTGGTAGGTCAGTGTGGCTGCGGTGTCAAGCGGAGGCAGACACCACACCGCGCAACAGAACCGAGATAAATTTCTTTTCACCAGAGAACGTGCTTGCCGAGGCATAAACCAAGAAATCGACTGGTGCAGCGCTCGTCGGCGCCACTAAAAAACCTCCGCACCATTAAGCAGAAAATGGAGCAGATTGCTTTAGTTTTATCCCAGTTAAACAGAGCAACACTTTGCAGGCGATAACACAGAATGGATCAATTTCGGGGACTCTCGAGCGGCGACTGATGGCTGCAACTCCTTGGCCGTTTAGTCCGCCCTCGACGACGTCAGCTTGCAGGAATCGATATGACGACGCAATTTGGTCGAAGTAATGAGGCCGTTGGCCTCAAAATGAGCGCCCGAATACGGCCGGAAGGCTGCCAATCCGGTGCGTCTCAAACGGCATTGACCATACATCTTTCTTGTTGCTGATGTTCCACCGGTTGACCGACAACTGCAGAAAGTGAAGAGACGATGTCACACAGTCCGTTAATTAGCATCACGCACATCCGCATTTAGCATCATCCACCGTCAGCTGAATCACCTTCGTTCTCTTGTAACTTCGAATGACTCGATTGCAGTTTCCATTTTATAACCTACCAGAGATAAGAGACACGATGGCGAGCTATATGGCAGACAATCGGACAGAACTAATCAGAAATCTTCCAATCAAGCTTTGCACTAATTTAAGCACCGACTGTATCCTTCGTAGGACAACCAGAGGAGACAGCACTCGGCTGAGCAGCAGCAGACAATTCCAGAGTGGAGTAGCAATAAACCATGGATGACAAACACGGCCGTTCTGGACTCTGATGAAGCATTAACGTTAAGCTTCTCATACGCAGTGCCACCCGCACTCCTGAGTTACAACAGTATCGGAGGGTACTTATGGAAACTAATAACATGTCAAATCCAAAATGTGAACAGCTAGGTCAGAGATCAGCATGACGTCAAACTGCAAGTCTAAAGTACATAAGATGCCGTTTTCCGTTTTCACAAAGCTGGAACATAAAATGAGACAAAACAACCTTCTAAATTTGAAAGGACAGCTGGTTAGTAGCGGTGTTGAGCCTGCTTCAGCCGCTCCATTTAACTTATGGCCTTTTACAGCTCATGGCAGAACCAAATGCACATCTTGTTTGATTGAGCAGTTGAAATCATCTTTTGAAAAATGCAATTGCATACTAAGAGTCTGTAGGATTCGCTTCTCAGGACATTGACCTGATCCTGGCACCAACAAAGCAACCACCTGCTTCAAGATATGATTTGGCTAAGGTTCAGGGAATAGACTAGCTCGCTCCCTCAAAAATCTTTTCTGTGGTGCCACCAGGATACTGGTAGACTGCATAAGCTTAGCATTACTTGTCCAGCCTAGTAACCCTATTGTAATGTAATGTAACAGAACAGTATTCATGTGTGAACCAAGACCTTGTAATTATTGTGACAAATGACAGTTATAACATAAACTGCACAGACTGAGACGAATGCAATGGGGACAAGTAATGCAACGTAATCATTCATTTATTACAAGCCTCCTTCGACAATAGACCTCGGCTGTGAGGCCCAATCATCATCATCATATTCGTTTATTTAACACAAAACTGTCGACAAAACGCAACAGAATACATGAGTTATTGAGAGTGGCAGTTTTTCATCTAATAGGCGTTTTTGAAAAGCATGCGTGGAACGAAGATCTTATTGTTCTTTGTTGTAAGTTCGAAGGGGTGAGGCCTAGGGCGTAGGTTATAGTTGCCAACAGACCGAGTTGGAAAGAGCTGATGGCTGCAGAATATGCATGATCAAAACACAGAAAAGACAGAGGCAATCCAACACTGACTGCACAACACTTTCCTCATGGCTCAACATTCAACTGTCTACTGTAGGATTCAAACTCTGACTGCAGATGTAAAAGGCCAATACATTACTAAAATGCCATCATGGAAAACGTCATCTGCACAGCCAAATACTTCATGGCAAAAGATCTTTTATCTCCGAAAGGCCATTTACTGATATGGCTATTTAGGGCTTATTCAATCCAGCGCACCGGACACAAATCCGATGGATGGGCTCAACATATATGTGCAGAAACCAGAGTTTTTATTATTATCTGAGCAGGACTTTGCTTGATGATAAATTTTTATGCTTAAAGACAAACACCATTTTGGCCAGCAGAGCCCCAGCACTTATGTGAAATACCTAAAAGGCATTATATAAAGTGTCCTGATAAATATATACCTATGAATGTGTGTGTGTGCATGCAACCATACACACATACATATATATTGTACATATATACATACATATATACTCACACTCTTTTATGGAGGGTTTGCACCAGTGCACTGTATACAGTTTACAAGGCAAACACTCTACCATTCATCTAACTTAACTCATACACAAAACACTAATAACAACCTGGCAAATGGAGAAAATTCACTTTACGTACGCCCGGATATATCGCAGCAAACAGCGATTTTACTCATGAAAAAATAAAGGCTTAGTTTCACAAAGTGCAAAGAAATAAATCCGCGCACTCCATCATAGATCTTGTCATGATTACAGTGCCAATACAAAGACCAGTGGACCAGACGTATGACAGATCCATTCGTCCACCAGCCAGAGCCACGTTGCATTCAGTTACGTCCATCCATCCAGCCGACGTTGAAGCTCTAATTCTTAATATTTGCCATATCCATCACATAAACATTAATAAATGGATCAGTGTCCATTTGTTCATCACGCAAAGAATGCAAACATTCAATAAAAGCGACGTCTACCATTTCACTGCTAGCGTTTACCGTCCGTTCGTGAGTGGCACGAAATCAAAGCAAAATGGTGATAAGCGAGCTGCAGAAGAGAAAAGCAATTTAAACCAAAAGGTTCTGGGTTAATCATTTCTGTCAAAAGGAACAGTGTCCATGGCTGGTCAGCTCTGCCATATTCCAATTTCATCAGTGCCTCTCAAGTGAAAACCAGACAAACAGCCGATTCTTGTCTGATTGAAATGCATACACAACAGCATACCAGACAGATGAGAAAAGCCCTTCTCTGCCACTCATACAGAGGATCATGTAATATGTATGTATGTATATATTACATGCATGTACACATGTATGCATGTATGTATGTATGTATGCATACATGCATGCATGCATGCATACACATACTATGTATGTGCGTATGTATGTATGTATGATATGTATGCATGTATGTATGTATGAGCACTTGTTATAGCTTTCCCTCTGATTTCCTGCGCTCCCGTTCAGCTTCCTGAATGAGAGTTTCACGCTGGCTCTTTTTAAGCACTGCTTAAGACTTTCCTTTTTGTCCCTAGCCTGGGTTGTGGAGTGCAACCCTCTGAGGAATAATCTAGAAGGGGCGCTATATAAATTTCTGAGATAGATAGATAGATAGACACAGAAAGAACAAAACTTCCCTACATTAAGCCAACAGTGGATAGCCATGAGCATGAAATACAAGCAACTTCATATTCTCAGCCCTGGCATACTACGACAGCTAATGGCCAGCAGAGAATCCAGTCTCAAAACCTCTGCACTGGCGGTTGACTAAACTTATCACTCCGCTACTTTGACACGTAGTCTCGTTCCCTGTATAGACGAACAGGAGACTTCTCTCTCTAACCATCAAAAGCTGACATTATGCACTCGTTCATCTATGATTCAATAACAATAATCAGATTTTAGAACGTCTTTCTGCCCTGAGGCCATTTGAATCACTGACATCCAGTCCAATATAGTAACCCCTAGTCCTCTGCATATGTCTGCCTCTCTACCAATCTATAGCAACATCAAAGTCATCATAGTCATCAGCTATGTTAGTTTTATTTATTTATTTTTTAAATGTAATCCATCATGTCAGCATTTCTGCATGTTTGTCAGATTGTTTTCTCAATAGATGAATATACTACTATACTACATATATAAGCATGCACAATCACTGTGATACTATAGATATGTGTTTATACAGACAGATTAACTGGGTGCAAAAAAGATATTTACATTGTTAACTCTTCAGAAATGACTTCATTCAAAGTATCATATTACTGAAAGTTCATTTAGCACTTACGATCACGCTCAAAAGATTCATTAGGCACATCTGATACTGTTACTCAAGTGATCACCCAGCCCTGGATAATCCTGGATATTCTTGCTCAAAGGGACCATCTGGCAGTTGATGAAATTCAGATGGATCACTTGGAACCCTGGATCCCCAGGTAAGAAAAATTTTCATTTAGGGGTTTGTAATGGTGCATTTTGGAGACCAACTTTTGATTCAAGTAATAACATTTTACATAAGTTCTTTGGAAAAATATAATTATAATTTCATAATTTGATTTTTAAAATGGGTTCAGCTGCAAAGTCCCAGCAACCAACGTAGACTAGAAACAGACAGACTCATCAAAGCAATTAACTAAAGCATAAGAAAATAAATTTATTTGTTGGTTTGTAATGGTCCATTTTGGAGACAATCTTTTGGTTAAAAGTAATAACATTTTACATCAGATCTTTGGCAAATTATGATTCATTAATTCATTACAGAGATTTACATAGCGCCCCTTCAAGATTATCCACTTAGGAGCGCACCCGACCCAACTCCGAAGTCCGAACAGTCTTGAAGTTAGAATAGAACATGATCTGAAGGGCTCACGGCATTAGGCGTAGTGCCAAAGGAAGCCCATTCCAGATTGCAGGCCAGCAACAGAAAAAGCACGGCGCTCCTAATAGAAGTCCACGACCGGGAGACAAGAACCTCAGCCTGCCTAGAAGAGCGAGGAGAACCACGGTGCTGGATGCTGAGGGTGGTGCTCCTGTAGATAAACAGAGACCACATCAGCGCCAGACCAAGGAAGAGATCCGGTAAGCGATCCACTGTGGGAAAGGAAGCCAATGCAAGACATCCCGCATATCAATCAATCAATCAAATCTCTTTTATTGAAGCCAAATGAAAACACATAACATTTTTCAACATAAAGTATCAGGATTGGCCGCAAGAGGAGTCCCAAAATGGATCAAGATCCCGCTAACTAGGGACACCTAGAACAACATTTCAGAAATATGAATTAGCTAAGTAACATGGTCAGTAACATGGCGGAATCTATATAGCGTGCCGCCGAGCGTAAGACCCGAACCAAGCACCCAACCCGAGTCGCCGGAAAACCCACGCAGAGGGCGCTGCAATAATCAAGACGGGAAACAACAAAGAAGTGGATAAGCATTAAGGCAGCATTAAAGGTTGAGGAACGGAAGACCTCTCTAAGCTGACGCAGCTGCCAGCTGGTATACACAATCGCGGCATAGCAGGCTGATATGCCGCGTGAACGTTAGTTCTTGGTCTAATGTGACACCAAGGTCCCGGACAAAGGATGAGAAAGCAATGGCGTACGGAGCTGAAATGCCGCCCGGGGCGACGGCCCAAAATGCTGCCCTTGGCCACTTAATTTTGGATATGTTATTTTCTCTAAGAGATTGCAGTTTTCATGACGATCGTCGATCTCATTACATACACGCCTATAATTTTATTTTATAAAGTTGATAGCCTGCCTGGATTTATCAATTAATTAATTTCTTTGCCACTGTGAGAAAGTAATCTGCGGGGACTCCTGGGCAAGGGCCTCCAAATCAATTTTGGCGAGCTGCTGGCGCGTGCCAAGCCAAATGAACTGGGTCTTAGATGAGTTTAGCCGCAGGCGATTGGAGGACATCCAGGCCTCGAGAGCCTCCATTGCCCGGTTCATGGCCCGGGCTTCGGTAATGGCTGCTGACGCAGGACAGTGCAAAAACGCCTGCAGGTCACCCGCATAAGATTGGTTCAGCACAGAGCAAGGCTCTGCAAGAGGCCAGGAGAGGACCAGTATCAGCAGTATAAATAACATAATTAGAGAAGAGGGCCCAGCACAGATTCCTGGGGCAGGCCAAACGGGACAGGAACACATGGAGTCCTAGTAGACACGTAGACCGCAGAGAAGGAACGGTGATGGAGGTAGGAAACAATCCAGTCAAGAAAGTTACCAGAAAGGCCAAACGAGGTAGATAGGCGCCTAAGAATGATATCGTGATCGACGGTGTCAAACGCCGTGCTGACAGCAAATAATGCTAAGAGGATGACCTGTGACCTATCAATAGCCCCATAGATATCAGAGAGGAGGCGAACTAACAGGGTCTCCGTGGAGTGGCCCTTACGAAAACCAGATTGAAAAGTCGGCAGCAAATTGTCTTTATCAAGATACCTTAACATATACAGAAACCAACTTCATAAAGCTGCTGCTTTACGAGTGTCGCAATAGTTTCGCCAGTGGTGTCAAGCGTTGGGAAAACTTGGGATGACAGTTAGGCTCTATAAATTGTTCTTTTGCCACATGCTGCGAACCGGGTTGTTCACGCTATCAACATATCGTATAAGCTGACCGATATCTGTTCTGTGCTCGCATCAAACAATAAAGTGTACAACCTAGCCGCACGACATTCTGCCACAATAATGTCTCGAACTCACAGGCCACACAGGTGGATCAGCTGATTTTTGAATCAACGGACTTATGTACTGGGTTTTGCGTGGACCAGATGACATTAGCTTACGATGATTTAATCTATAGTGTCGGTCTGTGATCGAAATTTCAGAAGTGCCACGAAATTTGCAGAGTCTTCACTATGTCGGCGAAGGGAAATGTTTTACTGACTGTACAGTAATAAAGTCTGCACATTAGAAATTCAACGAATAATAGTAATCTAGAATGTCAAAAAGTAATCTAAACGGTTAAAAAATTTGAGAGCTGCTAAAATCTTTACGCAGTTGCGTAATTGCGTAATGCTAGTTACGCGCCTGCACCCAGCCCTGGATAATCCTGGATATTCTTGCTCAAAGGGACCATCTGGCAGTTGATGAAATTCAGATGGATCACTTGGAACCAGAATGGATTTCATTCAGGTACTTCATATTCTTTTGAACCTCTTTTCCATGTACTTGAATTTGCTTCTTGTTGCAGCCCATGTCCATCAGTCAAATATATAAATTCAAGTCACTTGAAGGAAAGAGATAAAAGAAGGAGCAGGAGAAAACATAAACAAAGATAAAGCAAGAACTGGACTAACATGAAAGCACACTCGATTTGACAAATGACCAAAAATAAGAGCAGTCATTCACTAGGCCTACTCATCACAACCAAAGGCTGGCACCACGAACAGAACAAGATGCTCATGATGATGAAACTCGATGACGCTCATGATAATGATGTTCATGACAATGATTACCCTATCTCTTCTCAATAAAGCCACGCAGGCTCAGCTCTGGCAGCAAATTAAATGAGCAATGTGAAAAGTCAAGCATGTAACAGAATTCCATATTCAATATTCTAACTGCCAGAGGCATTCTGCAATTGACTGAGAAAATATAGCTTATAATCATAGCACAACCCCTCCATCACAGCACAACCCCTCCAGCTCAGTGATTAAGTAACCTACTTATTAACTACAACAGAAAGGGTTAACTCATTCACCCCTGATTGTTCCTCATTTACAAAGGACTTCTGTCTATGACAGGCTCTAGTCAGCTGTTAAATATAGAATTCCAGTGCTGTAGCAACATCGAAGTGGCATTTAGGTTTTCTCCAAAAAAGAGAAGATAAACGACCTCATTAATTTCGTTTTCTGTATCTTACTACACTTCAAACACCACAAGGGCAAAAGCAATTAGCAACATAGTTTTTTAAAGTATTTCTTGTACAGCTGCTTCCCATGGATCTGTAATTTAGGAAAAGTCCTCACACTCAAGATGACCTCCAACCTGTTATAAATGAGCAACTGACTTATAGCTGCCTTACCTTTACTTAAGAAGCACCACACAGAAGCATATGCTATTCAATTTAGGCCTCATTGACAAAAGGGAAAATTCTTGCTTGCTCACACACTCGAATGCTTCCCTACTTACTATAGAGATAAAGTTTAATAGTACTTTAGAACATACAGGATGTGTATATGAGAAGTCAACCTTTGAGTCAGAGAATTCCACTCCACTTCAATGAGTGGATGCCAATGGGGCCCAGTGACCATGGGGTCAATTCAGTCTGTCAGCAGCTCATCAAGAAGCATAACCACCACAATAATTATTATTAAATTGTACACCTTTACCTGTTTATTATCAGAAGGAAGAAGAAGACCCAAAATCTTAAAAGAAAGAAGCAAAGATCCCAGGTGACTCACTGAGGGAAGGGTTAGGGGAGGTGCCAAGTGATGGGAGGTGCCAAGGAAACTGGTATGATGTTCCAAGCTGTGGAAATCTGAACAACACGGAACTGGGAGAGAGCAAGCAAACTGTGATACATCTGCAAACTGTCAATTATGCCCTTTGTTGTTCTTGTAATAATGTACGAAGATAAGATCAGTTCCCTTGTAAGCCAACAAAAGGCAGCTGGGGTGAGAAGTGTATATACACCAGTCTCCTGCTCCTATCTCTATCTCTCACTGTCTGCCAATCATATGCACTCAATGCACTGAAGGCAGCACCCACACAACAGCAAATATACAATTTCAATTACAAAAATTATACAAATACTGACCACGAATCAAATACCAGACATCTGGATTAGATGCTATCTCAGCAACTACACTTGGCTACTGTACCACTCATCATGAATCAACAAGAAAACTGAAAAATAAGCGCAGCTATACATTCTCCAGCCTAAAATTTAATTAATCCTAAAAATGCATATTCTACTTGAATAACTTATTCAAGTAGATAAACATTAAGAATATTCCAAAGAATGGAAAGCTGTACCTTTTCCAGTTGGAAAAGGAGGAAGTAGATTGGCGGTTGGAGTCTCGCACTTGATTGTGCTGTTCTCTGAACCTCGGCTGTTGACAAGCGTAACTTCTGTGTAGCGTGTCACTCCATATCCTCTGAATGCACAGTGCAACTCACTCAATGACTGGAGTGACTGCAGTGGCAAATTCTGAACAGATATGACAACCTACAAAAGAACAAAGTGTTCTAATTAAACGAATGCACTTAATCATATCTCAATATTCAGCTAAATCAACTTATAAGGTATCATATAAATTACGATACCTTATAATAATAATGATAATAATGATACCTTATAATAAGTATAAGATATATAATATATTTGTTTATTGAACTCTTGCTGATACACCATAGCCAGGTAATAAGATAAGAAGTGTAAGAATAATAAGTATAATAACCATAGAACGATAAGTATAGTAAGTATAATAATAAGTACAATAAGTATAAAGATATGGGGTTACACCACGCTACTTAATATAAATATAACCAATCATACATCACCAAATTAGTGAAATAATTTGCCAAAAATTGGTTAAACAATTCACTAGCTAACCAAAGCTACAGCTCAATCTTGTCATTGTAAATTTTTGTGCCTCACGACCCAACAGCGCTGCCGGAATTTAAACATCTCCACAGGTGAAGACATGGATGTCCAAGTGAAATTTAAGACACAAAAAATAGCTTCAAGTGGCCAAAACGTGAGAAAATATCCAGTATTTTACACATACTTAAATGGACTAAACACCGCTGGCTGCTAAATACATGTTTGCATACAAACAGGGAAGCAACCAATCTGGCAAACAATGGTGGAGTCAATCTATCAATCAGCTGGCCATTCAACGGCTGCAAATGCATCCAGCTGAAAGCCAGGCATGTGGAGCTGAAG
Organism: Aporrectodea caliginosa; assembly: GCA_020284085.1. NCBI lineage: Eukaryota > Metazoa > Annelida > Clitellata > Crassiclitellata > Lumbricidae > Aporrectodea > Aporrectodea caliginosa. The sequence goes on from JACEVL010000845.1 coordinate 225,415, forward strand.
ATAGTCTTCTCTTCCAATGACTTCGAGTCAATTAAGAAGTGAGAACTCTTCAGTTATATCAGTCACTCCTGCTTCAGTTGTCAGCTTTTGGTGGGTGGTGCCTCCCACTCCAACTATCATCTCATAAACTTAATCGGTGAAAAGAGATCTTACAACTGCAGTTCAGCATATCAGGAATTTATTAACTTTTGGTCAGTAGCTCATTCGTCAAACCATCAATTACAAATAATAACCATCTAATTCAATTCTTTGCTGGTATATATAAATTTTTGTTTGTTTGCTTTAATGTATTAATCTTGCCATGTACAGTGCTGTGCGTTTGCTAGTGCTTCTCAATAATGAATATACTTACTTACTTACTTACACCCCTTAGCAGCCAAAAAGAAAATTTAATAAAACTTTGACATTCAATCAGTTGTTCAGTGAGGTTGTAAGTTATAAGAGGGACTATATAAGGGCCTTCTGTGTAAAATGCAACACTGCACTTTGACAAGTGAATCAGTTGTTCAATGGTGGAAGAAATTTCAATTTCCTAAGACCACAGTATTCAATCCAATCACACTGAATCTACTTTTGGTTAAGCAAACTAGAATTTCTGCATGGCCTTAGTGCATCTCACAGATTTATACCAAATGCCATCCTTGCACATTAGAGCACCTCAGATTGGTTTGCACTGTAACTGTAAGAGGCACTTCACAAATTTTCAAATACAACACAGATGACAATGACGATGAGACGACAATGAATTTGACACAGATGACGATGATGATGCTGACAATGATGAAGCTGACAATGATGATGATAACGACGAAAGTGATGACCATTCATCATTCATTCTTTCATTCAGAGCATTTATATACCAAGATACCTGTAGACTCAGAGGCACTCCCAGCCCCTTCGAAAGCGAACAGTTTCTCAAGTGCATATGAAATGCACATATTTTGTCCTGCCCAGAAAGGCCGAGCAAATCCATATGTAGGCTATTGATGATGATGATGATGATGATGATGATTGATGATGATGATGATAATGATGATGATGATGATGATGATGATGATGATGATGATGATGATGATGATGATGATATTGATGATGATATTGATGATGATGATGCCGACGACAATGATCATGATGATGATGATGACATACATCCACGATGACAGAGTTGGTCCAAGACAAGCAGATGTAACAGGACACTCTTTTATATACCAATACTCTTGTCAGTGGTAGGCTGTTCGTTATGACGCTCTGGAAGCAGCCCAATTTATAAACAAGACCTTATAGAGACTGTTCTTCTTCTGCACCCTTCACACAAGCTGTGTTATGCCGTTAGCACTGATGAACAACACCCCAGGGCAAAGGTTACAAGCCTACACAACGGGTCCACTCTGTTGGCCAAATTCACATTCAACCCCTAAATACAGAACTTAATATAAATTCTTCCTAAAAAAGGTTTCTATAGGGCTGAGCGTAGAGTAACAGAAAACTTATTTATTTAGCTCTAAGCTATCTAGGCAAACTGGCTGATGGGAATTAAGAAAGTGTTTACCCAGTGTATATCTGGAAATTAATGGGATGGAGTCAGAAGTCTCCTGACAATATTTGACAATGATTTTTTATGCAAGTAGGCCCTTGTCACATGACCTGTCCCACTGCAAAACTACTTCAGGAAAATAATGAAAAGGAAAGATTTTGACAGTTTGATGTTCTGAATGCATGCAATGTATCAAGCCAAATGGTCAGTCCGTCAGTCGGTCCATTGCAGGAGGAGACAGAGGAGGACAAGGAGGAGGACAGGGAGAAGAAGGAGGAGGATGAGAAGAAGGAGGAGAAGGAGGAGACAGAGGAGGACAAGGAGGAGGACAGGGAGAAGGAGGATGAGAAGAAGGATGACGGGGAGAAGGAGGATGCAGAGGAGGACAAGGAGGAGGAGGACAGAGAGGAGGAGGATGATGAGGAGGAGGACAAGAAGGAGACAGAGGTAGATGAGGAGGAGAAGGATTAGGACAGGGATATGAGAGAAGAGGACGAGGATGAGAGAAGGAGGAGAGACGAGGGAGAAGGAGATGAAAGAGGAGGAGGAGGAGGATGATGATGAAGAGAAGGACGAGGAGGACGGGGAGAAGGAGATGAAGAGGAGGAGGAGGAGGAGGAGAAGGACAAGGATGAGGAGGACAGGGAGAAGGAGGATGAGAAGGAGATGAAGAGGAGGACGAGGAGGAGGACGAGAACTGGGAGGACAAGGAGGAGGTCTTAAATCTCGGCTCCAGTGCCAAGTTGACTCAGCCGAGCAAACAGAAAGAGAGGGAATTGGAAGCGGCCAGTAAAGCCATCCCGTCGTGTGCATGGGAAAGGCCTAGAAGGACTGCCATCAACGACAATACTAAGGCAAACAGTTGCTGAAGCAGCCGAGTGATAAGTCCGAAGGAGACTTAGGACACGACATGTGGATGAGTTGGTCTCTACAAGTGATGCTATAAAAAGTCTGACCAATACAGTGCACAACATTTCTCACAGGTCCTTTAAAGGCGCTATATAACTTTATAGAGACATATGCCCAACATACGTGTTACCTTGTAACATAAACGCTTTACAGCACTTGGAGCAGAGACGACTCACAAGACATTGAAGCAATTAATTTGAAAAATCGATGGTGTTGAAGTAATGATATGTATGTATGTATGAGCACTTGTTATAGCACCCCTTCAAGAGTTCTACTCAGAGGCGCTTCCGACTACAGCGCGGACACTGAATCGAAGTTTCACGCCGATTGTATGTATGCATGTATGCATGTATGTATGTATGAGTGTTAAGGACTTCCAAGATTTCTACTCAGAAAACGGTCCCCTACGCGGACACTGAATCGGAGTTTGAGGTGAGATTGCGAGTGAAGGACCCAGGGTCCCTCGGCGGCTGCAAGGCACCCGAAAACATACCGGCCAAGGCACCAACATGGCGCCCCACATGAATGCAACTCACTCGCCTACCCACCCATCCATGTCTATCACTCCACTGACCCGTCCGTCCGTCTGTCCACCACCAACATCCTCCTTCTCCTCCTCCTCCTTATTATTAGCATTAGTATTATTGCATAGCATCATTCGGGTCATGGAATTTTAGAAGCTCTGAAGCCTGTCGAGTTCAAGATCTGCAAAACCTATGAAAACCGAACTGTCACAATCAAAGCAAGAGCAGACATGAGAGCAGGCTACGGTTTGTGACATAGCATGACATCAATCCACCCCTCCTGCCTCTCTCCATACCAGTCCACCAGTCCACCATTCCATCCATCCATCCATCCATCCATCCATCCATCCATCCATCCATCCATCCATCCATCCATCCATCCATCCATCCATCCATCCATCCATCCATCCATCCATCCATCCATCCATCCATCCATCCATCCATCCATCCATCCATCCATCCATCCATCCATCCATCCATCCATCCATCCATCCATCCACCCATCCATCCATCCATCCATCCATCCATCCATCCATCCATCAATCTTTCTACACCTCATCCATTGATCAACCCACTGCTCCACTCATTGATCTATCCATTCATTCATTCATCCATCATTCATTCCCTCACCCAACCATTGAATACTTCCTCCTTACTATGTGCTTACTGGATCCGATAAAAATTTCAAACAGGGTGCATTAGGGAGCGAGCAAGTCGTCACATTCACTGCCTGTATAACGACACAGGCATCTCTCTCTCAGTCTCTGTCTGTCTCTTACTCTGCTCATCTGTTTTATAGTTGTTTATATCCTGCAATGGCAGTCATTACAGCAACCCATCCACAACGTTCCTCTTTCTCTTCTCTTCATGTCTCCCTTTGTCTGGTTGTCTGTCTGTCTGTCTCTGTCTGCCTGTCTGTCTCTCTGTCTGACTGACTGCTGCCATATAGCTGATCAAAGAGATCAGAGTTTGTCTGTGCTCTTGTTATTGCGAGTCCTGCCATTTCTGGTTCCCAACTCCTCGCTTTTCAAGCCAAGATAGATACAGAGGCTGGCAACACGAACCGTCGATACAGAGGATGGCAACACACAGAGGCTCCCGTGGCAAATTGATCCTCATCGATCAGGATGCTATTCTGCTGCAGCGGAGGCTGATGAAGCTCGCCTCCTCCAGCAGCCAACTGAACAGGGAACATCCCGCTGTCCAGACATATGTCAGTGGGAATGGGCACTGCAGATGCTCTTCATCTCCTCCAGGTGAAGAGGTCAATTCATCTAAGAAAGTCAGAGCTCAGCAGTTGCCACACTGCATAGCATCAGGATCCAGTTAAAGCAAACACCAGCCAGAGTCGGCTTAATGCAAATTATGTCTAGCATTACTAAAGCATTTCTAATATCAAAATCCTCACTGTACTGGTATACCATCTGCAGCAATAGTCAATCAATAGTAAAGTTGAAGGGGCTTAATATAAATCTTCGTAACGAATGAATGAATGAATGAATGAATGAATGAAAGCAGTTCTGTAATGCTCTCGGTGCCTTAGCATTTGTAGCATCGCGGTCTTGTTTGTGCAGATTCTATTAATATTGCAAAAATCACCGACATCCTCCGGATATGATTGTGTAACTATCTAAATGTCGGAGAAGGTACATACTACATACCATACACACTGCTGTCTGTCTGGCAATAAGAAAGAAAAAGAAACAAATCAGCATCAGAACGGATGCAGCCACATACAGAAAGAGATAAGGGCACCTGCTTCACTGAACAGTAGATGAAACGCTATCTCACTAATGACCGCAAATAGCCCACTCTATCCTTTATCTCCAAACAAAAGCATCCAGATTTATTGCTCCTTCCTTTCACGGATCCCATCCAAATAAACCCAACCACTTCCCTTCCATAACACACGTTCTCTGATTCCCTTACCTCAAGGATATACCTCAAGATATAATCCACCCCAATGCCAAGTGGTGGATCCATAAGGTTGGGACCATAAACACACTGCAAACACTCCTCATTCCATGTGTGATGGAAATACCTTGATCTATTACCAAAGCATCCCAGGTTAAATACAGGTAGATCCAGTCACAGAGGAAATTCTCAAATGTCAAGTTGGCACTTAGTAATAAATGTTGCCTCTATAAGTCTGTATACTATCAATGCTACTGGCATTTCAAGATCCTCCAACCTCAAAGAGAATTTGGTTCTCACCACCCTGTACCAGTTTGGTGCATAATAAATGTGTCGATTACCCCGCACCCCGCACCCCAACCTTTAACCTCTACACATCCCAGACCAACCTTTCTGTTCCTCCACCCAATTCTTGCCTGTCAGCAAATGACTCAGATTTTATGAACATTTTCATCATACGCCTGAAACCCGATCCACCTGAACTTTGCAGCTCATTACGATCATCCCATGGATGATGATTCAACCAAGACAGGCAACAGTTGGCACGGCAACATTTGGCCATCATTAGAAATATCCTGTCTGACCTCAATTTTAAATCGATGGGAGGCTTAACATACTGTACACACTTCACACCAGCAGTCATGGAACATAACACCTGCCATGACTTTTCATGGTGCTTTATACTCATTCCTCTTTTCAAATCTTCATCTGCTATTTGGGGGGTCCGATAGCGCATTGGATAACACACTGGCATAGAGAGCGAGAGGTGCTGAGTTCGAGCCCCGTAGAGGGGACATGCTTTAGCACCGTATATTGCAGGTTGTCTGTTCTGTTAGTAGTTAAGATTTATGTCTTCTGTCATTTGTTGTTTCAATTGCATAACATGTAAATGTACAGCGCAGTGCGTTTGTCAGGTGCTTCAATAAAGAAAAGATTATTATTATTATTATTATCATAGCATTTCCACTCCTAGCTTAAAGGAAACAGCAAATCTACAACATACCTCCAGCTCTTAATACTAAATTTCAACTCCTCATTTCATGAAAACATCATGATAATCACCCTCATCGTTTTCTTCTTCTTTATGTTTCTCTTCATCAGAATAACAATTGATCATCATCATCATTATCTTCACCATCACCATCAACTTAATCATCGTATCATGACCAAGAAGGACCTCTTCTGTCAACAACTAAGACCTTCCAAGAAACAATGTTAGCCGGCATAGTAGGACAGTCACTCGTTAAGCCTGCACCCTAAATGCCGGTCTCACGAATCGCATTACCAGAATGACATGCAAAAGCGGCCGATAATCATTTCGCACCCAAGAGCCATCAGCCATGCGTAAAATGTCACTCACTCATATGGAAACTGGCCAGAAAAGAAATTGAAAAACACTCCCGTCAGTTCCGATTATTTGCATACCGTCACTAGTCAAAATATTCAGCCAGCAATTTTCAGTAGCACTGCCGTGTAAATCCTAAGGCAGCACATGGCGCGTGACAACACCAAGGACATCAATCACTGAGGGTCGGACACATAAAAACCAATGACAATAGGCTGAAAAATAAATACTGAAAACATAACAATGGGCAATAAAAATAGGAAGAATATTAACCACCAACCACTGGATATAAAAGCAACAACAGACAATATGTTGAATATCAATCACCACCAACAGTACGAATACAAATCTATGATCATAGCATGTCAAATAATCACAGACAATAGGGTGAATCATGAATAATAATCAATACAGATAGAGTGAATATTAAAACACTGAATATAGAAGAACTAAATACAATAGGCTCCATGACAATCACAGACCACAGGCCACCAACAGCATCTAAAAGCTCACTGTGAATATTGCAGTAACACAATATCACTGACAACAATACAGAGAATGCAGCAAGATTCTCAACATAAGCTGGGGCTAGAGCAGTGCTTCCCAAAGTGGTCGTCCGCGGACCGCTGCCGGTCCGCGAGCCCTCAGTTGCCGGTCCGTAAAGTGAGTCAAGAAACTGGTCAAATTGTTTCGGAATCAAGAAATGGCTACTATATTTTTCAAAATCATAACAATAAACACTTATTAGGCTTGCAGTTAAAGGGCAATACAGTAATAGAATTGGCTAAATATGTATTTAAATCAATTTTAATACATATTTGAGGAATCTATTTTAGGTGATTGAAAAAGAGAAATAATTAATAAATTTGGCACCAGTCCTCATGCAGTGGGAAAATTCCTGCCGGTCCCTGACACTGAAAAGTTAATTCTGCCGGTCCCTGACACTGAAAAGTTTGGGAAACACTGGGCTAGAGGATGTGCTGATCACTCTCATCATACAATGACCTGTGCATGACCTGCATTCTCATCCACTGGACTGTCCTCATGGAATAATTTCATGGTACAAATCTGCACCATCTCATCTGATAAGGCTTCAGAAACATTTCAGTTTATCTAAGATGCACTCTTCTAGATATGTTAGATCTTTTAGATAGCATGAGTCAACGCCTTCCAAAAGTTCTCAAATGACCATCTAGAGCCATCAGCTTCCCCAATCGAAAGCTTAGCACAATTCAACACAAGACACAGTCACTGAGTTTATTATAATTATTATTACTATTAAGTAGGGCTGCACATACTAAGGATTAATTAATCGATTAATTGTTAAAAATTTTCCACAGTTAATTTGGGTTTGTTTTATTAATTTTTTTAACTTATTTCATGGTATTGAGTGACCCATCTCCGGACTAAACAATATGGTGAACAATCATAACGTGAAACGTTTGAGTGGAAAATTAAGCGATCATTTGGCATTTAAGGCAAATGTCGATGGAAGTCAAAGATGGCAACAAAACTAACTGTCTCCATTGCAGTTCGCTCACCATGGTACAAACACATCGCTGAGGTATCACCTTCAGCATGTGGACTGATTGAAGATTTTTTGTAGAAAGAAAGTAGTAACTGACTCAGTGACTACATTTTAAAAAAGATACCAAATTAATCGAATTTAATTTATTAATTGAAGCTAAGATACCAAATTAATCTAATTTAATTGATTAATTGAAGCTAACGTTTGAAGATTAATCGATTAAATATTTTTTTAAATCAGTACCAGCCCTATTACTAAGAGAAATAACCAGTTTAAGGTGACAACACCAAATTAATTGATCTAACAATTTCTAAACACAAAAACACCATCACTAAAATAATTTCCAATTATCACCGGAATGCACGGTAGGCCACTGCTCTTCAATCCCGCCACCCCCGCTCCTTTAACCTTGAGTGAGACCTCAAACTGGATTCAACTACTTCTATGATGTCCAATGCTGCATCAGACTGCATTTTCAAGAAACTTGCTCATTGCACATCCACAGGCCACTCAAAATTCTTTCTCTATTTGATGTTGTGTGTGCAGTCCCAAAATTTTCCACTAATACCTCACTTGTATGCAGCTGCAGCTAATCCATCCTTACAGGACACTTAAGAAGTTTGTAAAAAGGGCTCCATATATTCCCAGCTAAACAACTACATACAACCACAGTGGGCAGTTATACAATCAGGAACAGCCAGATCTCATCAACAACACTGGCAATCACTGAAGCAATATCAACAACCAATGACAGTCAGTTACAGGTTTTGTGAACCATTAGCCCACTTGTATGTATGCATATGATATATGTATGTATGTATGTATATATGTAAATATGTATGTATGCATCCATGGATATGCCATTTATATAGCACCTTACTAGAACTCACAGAGGCGCTAAAGAACTCATGAAGGTGCTAAGAACTTACCTCAAATGTAGAGGCGCTTTGCTTCTGAGTCTGGGTTGACGATATGCGAACAACTTTTGGGCACTGGCCAGTGTTGTATGGGAGCCAGCGGGAGGCTGTTTCTGCGCCGGAGCAGTTGGACTTGAGGCTACACCTGCAATAAAGCGGAAGCGATCCAAAATTTATGCCATTCCGTGTAATGGTCTGCAATAAACATCAGTCCAGCCACCGTACGAATGTAATTCCTGCTCAAAAATGAAGCCGAAACACAATAATGCCCCGAAGAAATTGAATAATGATAAAAGCGCGGTTTAAATCAGTCTACCACGGAAATATTCAAATTGTTTTTTTAAATGGAAATTGCCTCATGTGCAATAACAAGACCATCAACGGGAATCAATAGATAGAGTACGCTGCGCTTCGGAATGCATTTCCACGGCCATTCTTCCTTCATGAAGCCACGATTCACGAAGGGAAAAAATCGAGGAAATATAAGGAAATGTTCTGCTCATACTGTCTGTCTTTCAATCGCTCGCCATCGAATTAATTGTTGAAGCATAAATCATTTTGGCGTTTTTTCTACACAAATGCAGACAGAACTCACAAAGTAAGAGTATTAAAACCTGTGATGAATGTGATGCTTGAATCCCAAGCCTACCAACACTATACCTAATAAGATTAGTTCAGACTAGATGAAATTAAATGCAATTAGTCAGGATTGGATTCATAAAAAGCAACCGATAGGTTTTGTGTTGCTGAGTGAATCTTCGATCGATCCTCATCCCACTAATAATACTGAACTAGACATTGTGTCACAAACCTTCTCTCCAAAGAACACCAGCCACAGTAGGGATCGCGTGCACTGAGACACTGTTGACAGGTCATGTGATGGCTGCAGTCTTGCACTGGGATCTTCAGCACCTGTACATGAAATGAGCCACAGGGGCATTTATAAGCAAGTGCCTAATTGGCATCCAGTCAGGTCATACCCTGTAGTTCACACGGTTATAATGTCATGAGAAAGTGTTACAGCTATTAAAAATGAACAACTGGCTGATTACTAAATCTGGCCTTGACATTTTATAGGCCGCTTTGTTTAAGACGACACCGCATATCCTGAATATTTGATAAATTGCAGCAGTAAATTCCGTGTCAGAGAGATACAAAAAGGTTAATCTGATCAAGAATAACCTCATCTAATGCAGTCCAAGGCCCTGTGTCTAGCCTTATTAATTCTTGGAACTACTCCAATCTATCCAAATACCATTTCATGGCATGTCGTATACTGATGCTTCACTAACTTAGAATAAGAGTAGAGTTTCTTAAGCTAACCACAAGAGCATATGTACCAGCACGCAGCCACGCATACAAGGACAACAGTTCTTGTGCTACTTATCCCTTGCCTGATCCTTACACTGAAGTGTACAATCAGTGCACTCATTTTCTGGCAATCTCCTAAATTTAATTGAGATTAATCGATTAAATTCGATTAATTTGGTCCATAAAGCGTGGAAAACTGTTTAGACTGTATACACTGCAAAAATCCTACAATCATTTGACATGCCAAAGTCCAAATTGTCAAACTGAGAAATTTAGTCAGTAGTAACTACCTTTCATCTACAAAAATCTTCCATAATTTCGTCTTCTTCGACTTTTCCATCAGCATTTTTTAAATGCAAAATGATCGCTTAATTTTCCACTCAAATATTTCACATTATTACTGTTCATATTTTTTATTCCGGAAATACATTATTAAAATCAAGAAAATTAATGAAAATTAATAAATTAATCGATTAAAATTTTTAACGATTAATCGCTCATCATTAAAATTCGCAGCCCTAGTAAAAGGAATGCTCACTAAAAAAATGACTGTGGTACTTGCAAAGTTAGAAAAAGTTAGAAATAATGATGAAATATTAAAGAAAGCTGTGGAAAGGCAGTCATGCTCTGACCGCTCCAGATTTCTGGCTTCAGATTTCAATGAGCTATCAGATTTCGACCTGTGTTTTTCAGTGGATTATGATTTTGGTCAGCCATTTCACTTCAAGCTACCAACCACAGATGTGGTTGGTCAGTGAGATGTCTAGATGTCTAGGTCAGTGGTTTTCAAATGGTGGTATGCGTACCACTGGTGATATGCCAGGTGTCTGTCTCTAAGTGATACACGAAAAACTTCAAAAAAGTTAAATTTTCTATAAGTTTATGGACTTGTGCCACATTAAACTAGATAAATTGTAAATCTGTGCTTGTCAAAACAAGCTGATAGCTCACACTAACACATTGTATAATTGTGCTTTTATTTTTTCCTTTTTGTTACATTCTTAAAATTATATATTTATTTATAAATTTGTCTACCTATACCCAGTTTCACAAATGCTTAAAAGGACTTTTAGTTGTTTCCCTAATAATTAATTGCAAGGGTACTTCACACTTGCCTGTTGTTTTTGATCTGACCTTTGCTAGTGGTATGCCAATAATTTGATTTTTTTACCTGGTGTACATTTACATATTATGCAATTTAAATCTCAACTAATAACAGAACAGACAAATAAAAATAGAGTTTGAAAACCTCTGTCTTAGGTATTATGATAACAATGATAACGACCCTATAGAAATCATTAGATTAGATTAGATGCAAATGGAACACTAGGATAATATTTTTGGAACAAGTTAACTCAATTGAACTTCAGTGCATCTCCACCCTTTCAGTCACTCTGCCTGTGTTAATTATCTTCCTCATAAATACAGTGCTTTAGTCACCTCTAAACATAAACTCATAGAAGTTCAGGACATGAAAAACCTTGACTGTTAATTACAGTAGCCTCTGCTAAATCTCCCCATCTCACAGCTGCCACATGTCACCACCAATACCAATCACTGCACTAACACATGATCCAAGCAAGTGACAGGCCTGTGATTTTCAGATGTCTAGGTCCCTGGTATCTCTTTATACAGATTTTCATAAATTACTTGAAAGTCATAGGCTTGCAGAACAGCTAAAAAAGCGTAGACCAAAACCCTTGGCCGCTATGAAATGGGGTAGTCCTGAACACGACACCTACTCAGTGAAGTCTCTCCATCACTACACTACATCTGACCACTACAAAATCTCTAAGTCTCAACACTAACTAATATCTCAACCACTAGGGCTAACCACTAAAAGAATACGCCCACCACCACTACAACTCACTGCTATATTGTATTCTATTGATTCACTATATTGTACTGTATTGTATTCACCACTATATTGTATTGTATACTGTATTGTATTGTATTCACCACTATATTGTACTGCATTGTATTGTATTCACCACTATATTGTACTGTATTGTATTGTATTGTATTCACCATTATCTTGTATTGTATTGTATTGTATTTTATTGCATTGTATTCACCACTATATTGCACTGTAATGTATTGTATTTAAGAATGTCTAAACTTCTATAAAATCTCCACCGGATGAACTCCCACCACTATATCTCCCCATCACTACGCCCCTCCCCCACACCCCCACACCATGTGTCTATCAGATATCAGAGGTATAACCATCAGACCACACAAGCTCTGCTTCATGACATTCCAGTGAATTGTTGAAAATGATAACAATGGCCATTTGGCCCGTAGCAGAAGCCATCTGGGAATGGCGTGAAAACAGCGGCAAGAGGCCGTAATATCCTGCTCAAAGGACAGCGAATAAATTTAGCAGGCCCTGAGGGAAATGCAGTTAATTTCTGAGTGCCTCTATGAATAATAAGCCACTGGTATCCACTGGCAACTGTCATCTCAAGCTAACGTTCATGCCTGGAGCACATGCCCTAATGCTCATGCTTCTGAGGCTTACGCTACTAAAGCTCATGCCCTAACGTTCAATTTTCAATAATCATGTGCCTAATGGTCACGATTCTGATGCTCATGCTCCTGAAACTCATGCCGTTAGTGCTCATGCACCAATGCTGAGGTCATCACCTTAAACTTCAACCTCATACCCCCTACTGTTCATACCATGTAGTGAGCTTAGTAACAGCAAAGAACTTTTTAATAGAAACTTGCTCTATCCAGCAACATAACAGCCAAAATCCTCTAGAAATAAAGTCTAGATTGTATAAATACTAGCCGACTGACGCTACCTAGAATCGGCTTAGAAAGCTTGTTAAGGCCTTGTAATACATCACTGGCATCGTGACAAACGGCCTTTTAGGCTAATCACACAAGTGCCTTTGGCTCCAGCGATTGTACTCCATTACAAAACAACTGATATCCCTATCATGAAAACAAATGTTGTTCCATGATGAAGGCTATTCCAGGTAGATGACCTAACCACTGAACGGCAGGACAGGACGGTGCACTGTCCAAGTGGGGAGAGAGGAGGGTAGATGGCCGCAACAGCAGCAGCAACAGCCCAACCCTCCCTCCAGCTTCACAGGACAGTAGAAAGACGAAGGACGCACTTGTATAGGACAGTAGAAGGACAAAGGACGCACTTGTTTAGGGCAGTAGAAGGACGAAGGACACACTTGTTTAGGACAGTAGAAGGACGAAGGACGCACTTGTTTAGGACAGTAGAAGGACGAAGGACACACTTGTTTAGGACAGTAGAAGGACGAAGGACACACTTGTTTAGGACAGTAGAAGGACGAAGGACACACTTGTTTAGGACAGTAGAAGAAGGACGCACTTGTTTAGGTAGCAGTAGAAGGACAGTAGAAGGACGCACTTGTTTAGGACAGTAGAAGGACGAAGGACGCACTTGTTTAGGACAGTAGAAGGACGAAGGACGCACTTGTTTAGGACAGTAGAAGGACGAAGGACGCACTTGTTTAGGACAGTAGAAGGACGAAGGACACACTTGTTTAGGACAGTAGAAGGACGAAGGACGCACTTGTTTAGGACAGTAGAAGGACGAAGGACGCACTTGTTTAGGACAGTAGAAGGACGAACACTTGTTTAGGACAGTAGAAGGACGGACACACTTGTTTAGGACACTTGTTTAGACAGTAGAAGGACGAAGGACACACTTGTTTAGGACAGTAGAAGGACGAAGGACGCACTTGTTTAGGACAGTAGAAGGACGAAGGACGCACTTGTTTAGGACAGTAGAAGGACGAAGGACGCACTTGTTTAGGACAGTAGAAGGACGAAGGACACACTTGTTTAGGACAGTAGAAGGACGAAGGACACACTTGTTTAGGACAGTAGAAGGACGAAGGACGCACTTGTTTAGGACAGTAGAAGGACACTTGTTTAGACAGTAGAAGGACGAAGGACGCACTTGTTTAGGACAGTAGAAGGACGAAGGACGCACTTGTTTAGGACAGTAGAAGGCACTTGTTTAGGACAGTAGAAGGACGAAGGACGCACTTGTTTAGGACAGTAGAAGGACGAAGGACGCACTTGTTTAGGACAGTAGAAGGACGAAGGACACACTTGTTTAGGACAGTAGAAGGACGAAGGACGCACTTGTTTAGGACAGTAGAAGGACGAAGGACACACTTGTTTAGGACAGTAGAAGGACGAAGGACGCACTTGTTTAGGACAGTAGAAGGACGAAGGACGCACTTGTTTAGGACAGTAGAAGGACGAAGGACACACTTGTTTAGGACAGTAGAAGGACGAAGGACACACTTGTTTAGGACAGTAGAAGGACGAAGGACACTTGTTTAGGACAGTAGAAGGACAAAGGACGCACTTGTTTAGGACAGTAGAAGGACGAAGGACACACTTGTTTAGGACAGTAGAAGGACGACACACTTGGACAGTAGAAGGCACTTGTTTAGGACAGTAGAAGGACGAAGGACGCACTTGTTTAGGACAGTAGAAGGACAAAGGATGCACTTGTTTAGGACAGTAGAAGGACGCACTTGTTTTCAACCTACAGACCTTGCCAGTTTTATGGTGCTCTGTGAAGACAGCCTGCCAGGACTCCAAAGAAAAACTTTAATTGATGATGAATGACCTAGAGGCCAGAAAGACGGACTTTGCAAACAGCAACACGATGTTGACCGTCTTTTATCTAGCCACATCCAGACTTATTTACAAATTGCATAAATTTCTAGATAAACCAAGAGCCACCGAATCAATCACTCACAGCGGCCCCCAGACCCTAATCTCCGGAATTCGACCATAAATTAACACCAAAGGCAATCTTTCCCCAGAAAGAGCGATACTTAATATCCTTCCACTCCACCCCTCACTAACTTGCACTCAGCCTATCCCAGCCGAGCCCACAGGTCGTAAATCGACCGTCTGCCACAAACCCCATTCACCTAATAAGAAACAGTTGCTAAGGCATAGTTGCCAAACTTTTTGACTACATTTCTCATCGACACTGTCTGCCTCCTGTCTGCATTTCTTTTTGTCTATTTTTACATTTTTTTCTTCTGTTCTCTGCCAGCTCATCTCTGAAGCCTTGTGCTTTCTCAGAGAGAAACGTCTTTTGGAAGCCTTTCAGTAGGTCATGGTTTCACAACCATTGTCTGACGGATCTCTCTACATGTCCCTGCTAAGTCTAGTCGCCCTCTATCTGCTGCCTAGTGCCCTAGAGAAAGACACAACATTCTAGGAATGCCAGTTTTTTCCTTATCTGTCTGTTTGACTGTCTGTCTGTCCGTCTGCTCCTGTTTTGGCCTTGCTTGCCTGGGGAATCTTGAGTGCTTTTCTACCACACACGTCCATATGCCAGCCTTACAATCTGTCTGTCAGTCGTGATGATGATCATGATAACGAAGATGATCACAATGATGAGAATCAAGATGGAGATTAACTAATCACAAGTGATGATTACTGACAGATGGCTAACTACTTAGAATTCCCAATCACTCCACCAGTGCTTTGGACAGAATTTGTGGAAGAGTGAAGGCCAAAATATATCATACTGTGTGTTGAAAAACAGGATGAATCCTCTTCAACAAAGGATGTCTTCCAACAATGTAAAAATGAGATCTACATGGGATGACATTTTTCTGGCCCAAATTCCTTGGTCAGAAATCATTCTTGTATTCTTCAGGTTAGCATAAGAAGTTCACACGGTAGCTACATGAAGGTTTGCAGCCGCTTGAACTTATAAAAAATGCTGGAGTTTAACCAGTGATTCATCAGAAGGTTGCCCTTTGAGTTCTGCTACTCATGGAGTATGTTGAAAGTCAAATTCTGATATACGTTAAGTGGTTATTTTTGAACATCCAGATGACAGTGACAGACAACAATAGAAAGTGGTTCTCTTCAGTCAAGTGTTTAGTGCACACAGCCTTTTGAAGAGCTTCAACTGTTTTTGTTTGATAACATTGCATGACTAGTAATTGTTCAATTACCAGAGATAACATCATATGATTAGTACTTCTTTACTTATCAAAGATAACATTACATGATTGGTACTTGTTCAATTATCAAAGATAACATTACATGATTAGTACTTCTTTACTTATCAAAGATAACATTACATGATTAGTACTTCTTTACTTATCAAAGATAACATTACATGATTAGTACTTCTTCACTTATCAAAGATAACATTACATGATTAGTACTTCTTCACTTATCAAAGATAACATTACATGATTAGTACTTCTTTACTTATCAAAGATAACATTACATGATTAGTACTTCTTCACTTATCAAAGATAACATTACATGATTAGTACTTCTTCACTCATCAAAGATAACATTACATGATTAGTACTTCTTCACTTATCAAAGATAACATTACATGATTAGTACTTCTTCACTCATCAAAGATAACATTCCATGATTAGTACTTGTTCAATTATCAAAGATAACATTATATGATTAGTACTTGTTCAATTATCAAAGATAACATTATATGATTAGTACTTCTTCACTCATCAAAGATAACATTACATGATTAGTACTTGTTCAATTATCAAAGATAATATTACATGATTAGTACTTGTTCAATTATCAAAGATAACATTACATGATTAGTACTTCTTCACTCATCAAAGATAACATTACATGATTAGTACTCCTTTACTTATTAGAGATAACATTATTTTACTTCTTTACTTATCAAAGCCTAACATTACATGATTAGCCACTTCTTCACTTATCAAAGGTCTCTGAACTAAAGCAAGCACTTTCTTTCAACCTTCAAAGGTGTCCAGCGAGTGCTGCTCTATCATTTTTTTCAACCAGAAGCTTATTAATTTCTGCCATCTGTGTCTAAGAAAGCTCTGCATAAAACTGATTGACTCTGAATGCCGGGAACTGCTCCGGACATCTGTAACGACTTGGCTGTTAGAGGAAATTGCTTCTACAAGCCGCTCTCATCTGTGCATTACCTTCAGCAGGTCACAAATCAATTCCTTCAAAAACTGCCTTCATTTTACAATTTCAGCTAAGATTTATCTCTTCACTGTAGAGCCTCATATTATAACGCCAGCAGCCATTTTTGTAATAATATTCAAACCGCTGCTTCCTGGCTTCTTTACAGAAACACCAACATGACAAAGCATCTCGAAAATAATAATAACTCAGTAATATTAATAATAATATGCATGTCTGTATCAAGACACTTAATTAATTATATAGCACCATTAAGTACCTCACACAAGCGCTGCATGAATGGCGATATCACTAATCTAAACAAATGCGTTTTGAGCAAACAGGGTAAAAACACAAATGAGGATAAAAATGCAAATTATGATATCCACAGTCAGTTTAAGCTCGTCAGCTGGTGTCGCCTATCTTGATGATGATGATAGCAAAAATAATAATAGTAATAATAATAATATTAACAGCAACAATAAAGATTGACTAGCTAACATACAATTTGATAGTGTAGTACAAGTCAGGCACCATTCCTGCTACATATGTTTGGTTAGTTGCTGTTTAACGACACTGTGTCATAACAAAGATGATTAGCGTCATCCTCCTCCTTTATTCAGGCTTGGGACTGGCACTGAGAGAGTACAAATAGTGGTAGAGTTTGCTACATATATATTAGAAGTATATACCAATGTATATACTGAAGTGATACTTGCACTTGTTTAAATATTTGAAAAGCAGCAAAACACTGAATACAACTTAGAGCTATAGTCTCCTTGTATCCAGATATTTTATTCAGTCAACTGCTTCCTCTGCTTTGGATTACCACGGATTATCCCACCCTCACTGCAATCTTAGCCAGCCAACAGGTGTCTCTTGTAAATTTCAACATCAGGTCCCAGCGGCAGATAAAGCCCTACTTTGGCACCGAAATGGGGAAGGGAGGGAGACAGGACAGCAACACCGAGACCATTAGAGTGAATCGTCTTGCATCCAGCTAATGCCAAAGGTGTGGGTGAGGGAGAGGAAAGAACGGCGGCAGGGTCATTAATGTAACAACGGTGGCTGACCAGAACAGAAATGAGAATCAATTCCGGGAAATAATAACCATCGTCAGCTTAACACACAGGTAGCAAATGAAACCAGATGACTGCAACTGTATTGCTTCGGCAGACTTAATATTTCATTGGATGGTGATTTGTGTTCGAGCGTTTCAGTAAAAATATGCTCTATGATCGGATGCTTCAAGGTATCTTCGCTTCTCAATACATACGGAATCTACTGTCTGATGATTATATATGCATAAACTTTTCGACCTTAATGAACTTTAGCATTATTTAGGCTAATGTAGCCAGGACTGATGTGAGGTATGTAAACATTGCTATAGCCAGTGTGTAGATAACTAGCCCAATGCAACAATCTAACTATGTTAACCCTTTCCCGACCGGAAGGTAGTGAATGGTACAAGACAGGCATCCGACCGGAAGGTACCAAATGGTACTGGGCAGGTCCCGTCATCTTTAGCCTTATATCGTTTCGTGGTCGATATAAATTTATGAATACTTATTAGTTTTGGATCCTACGTATAATTTCGAGCCACATGACGTCTTGGGATCCCCGGAAAAACACCTCAGTATATTAAAAACAGCCAATCAAAACTGGCATTTAAATCACGCGAATTTGTGCGACTATGCTTAGAAATACTAAAGAAATTGTATCTCCTTCAGTTTTCAAAATATTTGAAAGATTTTTTCTTCATGCTATCTGGAAACAATTTCTGCACATTTTATGTGCTGACATAACATATGTTGTTGCTGAAAATTTTGTTGTAGACTGTCTTGAAGATCAAAATATGTCAGATTTTGGGGGAGGTTCGGTTTGGGGTAACTTTGGGTACCTCAACAAATATTTTGTCCAAAACCTAGATGTAGGTATAGAAAGAGGAGATAAAATCCTAAAGAATGGTCTTTACCGAATGTTTATATGTTAAAAACTGACAGAGATAGAGCAAGTTCAAATTTTTTTATTCTTTGGCCGTTTTTGCGGAAAATTTGCGGTCGTCAGGGGGGTAGCTGGAAAAAATTGTGTGGTCGTTAAAGGGTTAAGCCTCCTACTAGCTGTTCTGGATATTTTGAGCAAACACACTTTCACTGACGACATTCCAGTTACATTTTGATCCATTAAATGCCAGACTTTGCTAGCATTTCAAAGGTTAATGGTAAGTGAAGTCTATTAGGCAGAGGAGGAAAGAAAAACTCTACTATAGAATATCATATATACACTTGGAAATATCTAGTAAGAGCGAGACACAGATATAAAGCAACAGATACACGGACCTACACAGTGCCAGATGATCAATCATTGTAGGAAAATCCGTGCAAGACAAGCCAAGGCAAGGACGGCTAATGGTAATGATCGATGGCTAATGCTAATGATATACGGCTAATTATTTGAAAGATTTCCTCTAAAAAACAAATAAAATCTGGTCTTTCACTTATCCACCTCGGTACTTGCTAATGGCTAGCTACTTATGGATGTCAGTCTTAGGAAGATTAAGGTGTTCCTTCGCATTTTTTATCTGCCATTCACAATTTAGTCCAATATCGTTTTGGCAAATAGAAAAAACCCATAAAACTGAACCTTCTGCAATAGACAGCACAAGCACAGTTGGCCAGAATTTATGTTTTGCAATATAGGAAAAATGATCAGATAAAATTCAGACAAATGCTCCAATTTATAAACAGTTATGACCAATCACTGTATAAATCAATTCAGGAAAATCACTAATCGAAGAAGACAATCCAGTAGAGTTTTAATAGGCAGAGTTATTAATCAACACATGTTGAAGATCAAAAAGTGTAAGATCAAGAACATGGCATTGGCAAATGTTAAGCAGGTACTGGTAACTCTAATTAAGGAACAATGGAACATGGGTAAAACACCCAGATACATCATATGTAGGGGTGCATGTATCTGGGTGTATTAACCTCACACATGACCTGATTACGGACTGGCTATGGTGCACAATCGGTTGATGCCTTGTGCATCAATTGATGTTATTGATATGCTTCAGTTTTTGTACACCAAAGTGCGGTGTGCAATTGGTTTCAATAAAGAATACTTCTATCTATCTATCTATCTATTAGACACAGGTGCCATAGAAGTTACCAAACACAGTTACAATAAGTGCAACTGTGTATAGTGTAAAAGATGATAAAATGAGTAAAGGGTTCACAGCCAAAGTACCCACACTTAAAGCAATGCCTGAATGAAAAGCAGACATGGCAGTGTGCAAATGCTCACATGAAAAGCAAGTAAGTAACACATTTGTCATCATGTCAAAGATCCATCAGTTGAGCAAGGAATCATAGACGTATAGGTGGATCACAGCAGTCAGTCAGAAAGAGCAAGTAGGTATGCAAAAACAAATCTTAAGCCATGTGATGAATATGTCTAGCGATATGTAATTGTTGCTGTGGTCTGCAGACAGACATTTCTTCCTGATAATTATAACCCCACCCAGACTGTCTGCCTGTATTATGGGCCATGGATGGTGCTTTGCACAGAATAAATATGTACCTGTGTTTTTGATACACTGTTGTCTACTAAACAGACTTGACTTTAGGAATCCAAATTTAGAAATCATTAATATTAAATAGGTCTGCAGATTTTAACGATTAATTAATTGATTAAATCGTTAAAAATTTTAATCAATTAATTTCGGTTTGTTCGATTAATTTTCTAGTAATTTTTTTAATTATTTTATGACGTCAACCGACCTATTTCAGGAATAAACAATATGGCGAACAGTAATAATGTGAAATATTTTAGTGGAAAATTAAGCGACCACTTTGCATGTTAAGTTAAATGCTGATGGAAAAGTCGAAGATGGTAAAATTATTGAAGATTTGTGTAGATATAAGGTAGTTACTATACTGACTACATTTCTCAGTTTGACAACTTGAACTTTAGCAAGTCGAATAATTGAAGGATTTTTGCAGTGTATACAGTCTAAACAGTTTTCCACGCTTTATGTAACATGGACCAAATTAATTGAATTTAATCGATTAATCTCGAATAAATTTTGGAGATTAATCAATTAAAATTATTTTAATCAGTACCAGCCCTAATATAAAATCTCCAAGTAGATCTCCCGCTCCAATAACTGCTAAAGAGAGAATAATAAACTGCCAAGGCATTGGGTAACAGTGATCCTGCAGAATACTAATATCTTTGAATAGGGAAGCGTTAAAACAAGCTGTCCTATCCGATGACGGAGGAATACTATCGGCTGTCGAGAATATTTATTTGGCAACAATATCCTGTTTTTAGACATGCCTAGATTTAGGTTTTCCATCACAGCAGAATTTATTAAGATGCCAATATGCAGGCAGGAAAGAGCCACAAGGTCATCATAACGTCGGATAAAACAATAATAAGCGTAACATAAAACTGGCAGCTTTAACCTACAGTTCCCGTAATTTATTGCTACTAGAGCCCCAGTGTAAAAAGCCATTCTGGAGACATGACTCCTAATATCACCATACATCATTATAATGAACTCTATTTTGAGAAGCTCCTGATTTTTACTGCTCATTTTTCAAGGACTCCGTGCTGAAGAAGGCAATATTATCCAGAGGGGTAGTGTTTAAACGACCAGGCAGGGTTCAAATGTTATCTTGACTACTGTGTTTTAGGTTCAACTTCCATGTCATATTAACTTTTCCAGCTCAACCATTACAGACCTCCCTATTCTCCATCAATATATATATATAGGAAGCAACTTCCTCAGTTCTTAAGTGACTGTGATAAGTCATTGCTAAACAATAAAACCTGCTATGAGAGAGCGTACACTGCACAGTTATTAGAATGCTTCCTGTAATTAAAATGCACTTTCAGAGCTTTTCAGTCAGAAAACTCTGCTGCTCAAAACTCTTCTAATTAAACAATGATCACGAGGTCCATGAAGGGTTTTAATGATGGTCAGCACTTGTACTGTTGTGTGGCTTCTCAAACTGTCCATTACCATCAAAATAGTTCAGTTGTTTGCCCACACTTCAGTTGTAACATCGGACACTTCTCCTCAAGCACCTTCAATAACCAGACCCTCCAAATGTAGCAAATAATACTCTCAATCTCATATACATATGTTGTCTAGTGAGAGCAGACAGTACTCATGGCATGAAAACACTTCTTTCTGTCCTATTACCATAATGGATCAACAAACCATGTGTCATGTATGGCATAGTCCGGTATATATACCTATCAAGGCTTCAGTCATTTTGAGACATATGAGCACCATCAAAGTGCTGGACATGCAGACAGCACCAGCGGCCAACTGCTCTTAGGTCTGCTATGGCCGCTCCTCAATCAATCACCTGCATCCTCCATAGAATTTTACAGCATCATCTCCAGATCATCTATAACTTCCTGCACATCAATGTAATGTGTCCCTTGGGCCCACTTGCCATACGTTCCCCTTAATCCAAGCAAACTTTTCAGAACAAACCAAAACTTTTACACACAAGTAACAAAACAAAAGCAAAACGGTAGAAAGCAATTTGCAGTGATCAGAACGAGTTACCTTTCTATCCGTCATGATGTAGATGTGTTCCTGCTTAGGATCGAAGGCCATGCTGGGGTTGATCACAGTGTTTCGCTCGATCGAAATTGATGAATATTCTGTGGCACTGTGTTGATCATCAATCGTCACCTGTACATTAAAGATCAAAGCATCACATGTAATACAGCACAATGATCAGATCAATTACATATTCTAATTCACCATGCAGTACAGGGCTCTCTCCATCACTGCCCTAACCATTTAGGACGTGATGAGCCGCCTTGCATGGCTGCCAAACAGTTAAATTCGACTCCTGGGCCACGTAGCTCCAATGGCCTTCTATTGGAGCTATGTTTGCTACTAAGGACAAACTCCTCGGCCTTTTACCCATCTGTAAAAACTGTCCTCTGAGTAGGTATTTGAAGGGGCGCTATATCAAATTTACATTGAATGGTTGATTGACATATGAAATAAAGAGGGAATACAGTTATAACTCTGAGTCCACAAAGCCACTTGGTTTTCTTCCTCCATAGGAAAACTCCATGACACCAACAAGGTCTTCATTCTGAAGAACTCTCCAAAGTATACGTTGAAAGATCTCAGCCAGACGTATTATCAATATTTTGGCATAACTATCTGAAATGACAGTCAGACACAGACTAACTACATTTGCACAGACTCATTTGCCTGACAGCCAAGTACTTGGTGCTTTGGAGAGGCTCTAAAAGGCACTCCTGAAAAGACTAGTACTTCTCCCGCATCAGACAAAATCATTGGCATGCATTCATTCCAAAACTAAGCTGCACACAATGGTACACATTCAAGAGCTCCCTTGACCCATCATAGACCCCCCAACAATTGAATATCTTAATTTATCTTCTTATCTGGTAACTTCTAAATAGCCTTAACTGTCTCAACCAGACTGTAACAGCAACAGGAACCATGGACAAAAGGAGGAAGAAGACAATGAATGACAAGAGGCGGCGCTAGTGCTAAGAGGTCGGAAGCCAGATCCCGACCACATAAATACACCAATTGTCACCCGTCATCAGTTCGTTCCTAATAAAAATAAGCACAAGTCAGGCCCAGTATCCAGGGACGGCAAGTTCATGCAAAAATAATTAAATTCCCTGGGTTGGGGAGGAGGACCTCGTAAAGCACTGCCCACCCACCTTCTTCTCCGCGGGCTACACTTTTTCACTTTCCGTTTGGTTTATTACCAAGACGCAGACTTCAAAGACGTCAGAGAACTGCCACACATGTCAAACAACTTCAAAGGTCGCTATAGCAACTACATAGTAGGATCCTGCTGCTGCTGGTCATAAGCTTTCTCCCTGGCTTCAGTTTTTTATAAGCGCAGCAGCCCTCTACGGACTTCGGCACGTGCGCGTAATGCATGTACTTTGGCACGTGTAATGCATTGAAAGCATGCCCGTTTTGAGTCTCGGAAAACCCCTGCAACTGGCTGCCCAGTCGAATGATTGCTTCCTGTGACATGCGTTCAGGTCTCTCCTGCGCTGGTCAGTAACCCGTAGCGAACCTGAGCAAAGCTTACAGCACTGATCATCATCCTTGTTGTCTTGTCATTAAACAATAAACCAATAATTGGAGATGTTGTTCTGTCTGTTATTGTCGAATCTGAACCAACTTCTATAGAGCCACTGCAACATTACACGAGGTAACAGTGATGATCACTGCTACATAAACTAATTGGGATACTTCAAAGAGTCAGTTAGGTTGAAATCCAGAGAAAAGCAACCAATGGAACAAAGTTAATTTCTGGCAAGTGGCAAAGAATGCCTTGAAATGGAAGCCGTAGACGACCAAACTCAAAGATTTCTGAATAAATTAACTTACTGTGACTGTTGGATTTGAACACAATTAAGCATCTCTTTAGGATTCTTTGGTATAAGATACTCATCCTAATCCACAAACTTTTGTACCGATGCATGTGTATATACATAAGACTGCTGGAGATGGTCATCTTGGGTCATAGTGGTCACTGAGAAAAGTCATAGTGCAACAGAGGGCAATTGAGTTCAAGGGGTCATTGCTTGAATTGGAGGAACCCCTCTTGCTTCACTTCGATTAGTCACAGCAGATGAGGCTTTTTTGCAACAGATGACAGCTGAGGTTAGAAGCAATTGACTCTCAAAGAGTGGCTGAGAAAGACCAGATTCTGAAACAGGTGCCACCTGTTGACTTTCTTGGACCATTAATTCCACCATTCCTCAGTCAATTGCTGCTTCTGCTTTGGCAATTAGTTTATTGCAACTAAGTGCTGATATAATTGTTTCATATTACACAGGTTACCCCAGTCTTCGCTATTCACCTCACCTCTGCCTCCAGACTGGTCTGTTAGCTAATCCAACTCAATAACTCATCCCTTCCACCTGCAAGCTCTGTCTTTTCAGAGTCCTTAATTTTCATTATCTTTCTTACCCTTGCCACTTTGCCTGTTATTAGTACAACAATCAAGAACCTAGACAAAGCAATAAGGAAATTGCCTGCAATTCCCCAAAAAGTGCAACAATACCAGGGATCTTATGCTTGACTTATTCTCCCCAAACACTCATCCATTCTTCAAACTCCCAAAGCAGTCATTTACAACTGTGACTACCAATATAGCTGGACATGCTAACTGTCCATTTGTTTAGTGTTTGTGGGGGGACTCAACAGCTATGAATAGGTAATTAAACTTACCCACCCCTCATACCATGAAGCCCAAATAAACAGGAAATACATGCAAACAGAACAAAGAACCAACATTGACCCTCCTCTACTCTCCCTGACACCACACATTCATCCTTACTTTCACACTGAATACTGAGACACCCCCTTGCAGAGAAAACAGTCACTTCAGAACTGCTTGATCTAATTCAACAATTTAGCACAGAAGTCCTGGAAACATAACTACAATTGATCCAAAGCAATTTATAACTTTTGCTGTGTGGAGATGCAAAGGTTCGTGGAAAACTTGCCATTCCACATCTCCGGATCACTTACAACCCAGTATCGAAACTATCATCAACATCACTGCCACTATCATCCTCAACATAATCATCAGTATTATCATTACCTGCATCATCACCTGCTTTATCATCAATACCTCATAAACATAACACCCAATTGTGCTGGTGTTGCCAGCTCTCACCATCTGCAAAACACGCTAAGTACTACCCGAGTACTAATAGAAGACACTCACTCGCGTGATGTGTCACAAACATTTCCCGTTAATAAAGGACAATTGTTGCAGACAGGCAACTTGCACCAGCACTCTGCTCATCCATCATCACCAACATCCATCATCATCACCAATCATCACCATTGCTGCAGCTCAGATTCAAGCTGAATATATGACATAACGCATATTATGATCATTAATTTGCATGAATTATAATATCATTAATACTAATACTAATGCCTAATCTAATCTAAGAACTTCTATAGCACCACTGTAATAATGCTCAAGGAACCAGTCAACGGTTGCTACTAAGCCAAATCATTGTGCAAGTCAAATTCCAAAGGCGAGTCCAGTCGAAAGCCACAAAATGAATCCAAGAAGACGTGGAACCAGCCTTGAAATGTTAGGTGAGACCTGCTGGCCATATAAACAGACTCTGCTGAGTGAAGATTTACCAGAATAAAGTTCCAGAGTCTATGGCCAGCAACAGATGAGGTGCACTTACAATGGGAGCTGTCCTTGTCCATGGAATTGTGCACCACAACTAAGTCCACAACTACCACAACCTATACAATTACCACCACCACAATGATCATTACCATCGGTGATGATATATATGATAATGCAATGAACCAACGTCTCGTTATAAACCATTCTGTTTCATGGCAAGCAGAACTATCCATTGCTGTTCAGAATGAATCTTCAGCAGACACATTCAACAAGCGATGAAGCCACACTCTTTTACAAATTCACATAGAAGGACTTTATAGCCGCATGATGAATGACCAATGTTGATCCCAATCATATGCATCCAGCACATGAAGAATATCTTACATGCAACAGATGCAACAGAGCCAAGCATCATGGATGAAACTTTATACACTGGCAACTCGGGCGAATAAAAGTGACCATTCACGAAGAACGTCAGTCGTATGTATGCAAATCTAGAAGAATGCAGTAGAAAGGCACGAGCATCTTGCAGTGACCACTGCGACCATACAGCCAATGCAATTATGAGAATGAACGTCAAGCGATGACAATGTACAATGCTGTTAGCGATTCCAGTCCTTAACCTTTCGAAGACAATGCAGCCTCAGAGGCAAGCCATGGCAATGTAATTCAACCGCTGATTTATTACCACCAAATGCCTCCCACGGTCAACAGCACCAAGAGCTGCTCGACTGTTGAAATGAAGTGCAAACATGACGCACATCATACAGAACCAGAAACCAAATAGCACAATAGAGGATCTTTCGTCATAAATTACGGGTGCAGCAAAAATGTAAGGAAAGGCCAGAACTGGACTGACAACAAAAGAATACTCAGCATTTGCAAGACGTCATAAATATTCCATGACCATCCATTTTCTCTCTTACCAGTATTTATCTTGTAATCAGTACTGAGAGATAAGAATTGCTCAACTTATTTTCTTGGGAGGATTTCAAATCTGAAGACCATGTGACATTCTACTGAAGGTTTAACCTTTTAATGAACAGAGAGAATACTAAAATGTAAAGGAAACCAATGCAGTTCGCCGTTAAAGGGTTAAGGCGAGCAACTGTACACTGAAACTTCTCTTATGTCAAGGAATGCTATCTAACAAATAGACATTCTTTCAATTGTTCTTAACAGTTTTCAAACCCTCTTATCTGCTAGTTTACTTGAAACAACTGACTTGCTTCTGCATGGGCTGGCCATAGTGATCTCATTAATTGGAAAAACAATGCTGGTAAAAACTCATGCTTGTTAATTCTGGTTAAAATATTACACTATCAGATCACTTTACCAGTAACCAACAACACATGCATACTTTAAAAAAACTCTGAACATCAGAATGATCAAGAATTTGAATTATTACACTTTCCTATCTTATTAAATTATGTATCTCCTTTAAAAATCTCTTATTGTTCAATCATTGTGCAAATTTATAAAATATCACTTACATATTTCCTCCGGTGGTTGATTCAATACCAGTATACAAATACAGTCATTGTTTCATTTAAAACAAAATATTGCACTGTGTTATTTCATTTGTTTCATTTAACTGCTGCTACAATTTTAATAAATACTCTATTTTCATGCAATGCTTGTCATGAAAGGCAATATTATTGTCTTCCATGCACAGAAACATTTATCTTCTACTAATCCAGGGGTGTCAAAATTTTTAATAGCAGGCCAGTGCCAATATTTTCAAGCAACTGGCTGGCCAGGGTGTTGAAGGGTCTGGGAGGGAGCTCGGTAAGCCTGTGTCCCCAGAAACTTTTTGGAAAACTAAATCTTAAATGGTGCTCTTTAGCATACAGTTTAAATTTTAATCTTCATTATAAAAAAACTTGTGAGGATTTAGTATTGGCTAGCTTGTTGCTAGCACAGCTATATGATTTTGCTTTACATGCAGTGAAAAATGACAAATTTGAACTTTATTCTCAGATTTATATAGTTTTCTGAGAAGCCTTTAGGCAAGGCTCCGAAGAAAACGGGCCTGAGGGATGGACTTTTGTCACCTCTGTACTAAACAGATCCTTTGCTTGCTTCTTCACTTACATACCTATTTACCAACTGTTTACTCCAGTAATCAGCAACTTATAATTGGCCACCTGTATCAACAGAGACTTGTTAAGGGCATGAATTTCACACACAAGATAATCAAACCATGATGTAGAGGGGTGAGAGAGCCACCCCCCCCCCCATGCACTCAGTCAGCATTTCACCCCAGCCCCATCCAAACTCTGAAACAGTAGAGCAAATAGGGAACATCCAGCAAATGGAAGACGTCCAAAGCACCTACTATAGCAACCTGAACAGCCTTAGCAAAAGGGCATCATCACTTGCACTGGTCTTGAATCACCCCTCCCTCCCCTCCACGCTAGCTGACTAGCCCTGTAGTCAATCACTGGCAGTTTCAGGAAAGTATATATTTCATGCATCCACAAAACCATTACCATAATACTTCAGATCTACCAGTCAGACCTCTCATTGACCAAATCATAAACTAAATGTAGACACAGAGTAGGTCGATACATACCGACACTTACGGTAATGGCTTTCAACAATATATGCATAAATACACACAAACGCATGCACACACACACACACACACACACATGCACACACACACACACATGCACACACACATGCATGCACACACACACACACACACATGCACGCAAGCACATACACACACACATGCTCACACATGCATGCACGCAAGCACACATGCACACACACACATGCATGCACACACATATATTTTTTCAAGTATTTAAAATACATGCTGCATGTGCATTAATAAAAGAAGAAAACATTTATATAGTGTTAACTACTAACACATAGATCAGATTATATTTACAAATGAATAAATAGTTTGTGCTTATCAACACTGCCTGTGATACATGCACCCATACACACACAAACACCAACATATACAGGCATAATAAATATGCTCCTATTTTGGTTTTTTTCAATTGCAATTCATGGCTATGTACAGACGATACACAGGCACTGCAATAGTGAAGTCTTGCATTATATATATACACAAATATACATACTATTTACATTGTAAACATTATATACATATATAACCCTACATAAAACACTGATTAATTATTGTTTGCTTACAAGCTTTATTGCGTTCTGTTCTGCATCTGACATAGTTGATAATTACATTGCGGGTCACAGAAGCAGATAGGTTAGACTAGCACTCCCTCTGACTGTAAGGTGTAGAGTATGGGTTTGGGCCTTCACTAAAGTGGTCACTGTGTAAACTGCAGCTGAAGTAGTTTATGGTTAGAGATCAAAGTTGAGATTGCTTAGCAGATGATGTGGTGACTGCATCTAGGGAACAACCCGCTGAGCCTGCATGTTCCAATGGGATGCAGCAAATTGAAAACAGATAATTTATGTCCAGACTTAAAAGTTTGCAATACAAAGGAGGGTAAGATGAGTAGTACAGCACTAAAAGGAAACTGAGAGGATCTTAGTAATTACACTAGTGCTGGTCTGCAAAAAGATGATTACTATCCTTACCAGCCCCATCAGATGCAAAGCGAAATGAAGTCAATGATCATGAAGCAGTCTTAACAGCGAACCTCTGGTTACTGTAGCAGGTTAAATGACTATGAGATCTAAGGCTCAACTGTTGACAAAACACCTACATTACCAGTCATCAGTCTCTGGGTATGAACAGAGAATACAGGTAGCAAAAGGACAATAGCTGTAGCTGTTATAAAGTACACCTTACATGTGATTGACAGCACTTTCAAAACCAGGTGCATAGTATCATAAAGGGAAGCAAAGCTATCCCTTATAATTATTAGATATTCTCCAAGCAGTGTTCAGCCTATATTCGTGCCTTCCAAAGTATTTCCACCATTCTGGTTTATTTGGCTTCCTGTCAGCCATGTGGCTGTTTCCAGTCCACCGCTTGTACCAACTGAACCTGTGCAGCCCCTGTCCACAGAAGCAAAGCCTATGGACCATTGTAGAAATTTGCAGGACACTCGTCACATTTCTCCTTTATTAGACATATATGGCTTTATTGAAAAGAATGCTTAGCTTGTAACGTAGATGCCCAAAACGATTGATCCACATAGTTTAACCCTTTAACGACGAGCCGCTTATGGTTTCCCATACATTTTAGTACACGCTGGTCGTTAAAGGGTTAAGGACAGAGCTCTTGCACTTGGACCTGGTCACAGTGGTCAGTTCAAACATCTCAGACTTTGTCATACTGCTGATCCATTCTATCGCAAAAGTGCATGCACCAACATTCCAGGTGCAATGACGACAAGAGCGGTCTTTCGCTTTCGCTTAAATCTTTTTCAAATTGCCTTCTCAAATCCAGATGTTGCTTTTAAGCAATCGGATCCAAATCAAAGCCGGATCCAAATCAAAGCCGTGGGACAATTTTAGAAACTCCGGGAAGTCAACTGACACCAGACAAAGGAAAGCACTCCGTCATGGACCCAAGCTAAGACAGCTCATTAAGTGAAAAGCGACACTGGGCAGCGGTGAGAGCAACTGAAACCACAAGGCAAGGGAACATCTACTGAGGCCATTTATCCTAATAAGACAGGGTCTCCATGGACAGGCAAGTATATTAACCGGTCATTTAACCTCACAGAAATCAGACACTGACATATCAATTCAAATCACTGGATTTAATTACAAATACAGTCATCTCTCATAACCCACAAGCACTAGACCTAACAATCTGACTAATTAAATCTTCAGCAAGCACCACCTACCCAGAGCAACTTAATAACCCTCTAAATCAGACCAAGTTCAAACTTTTAATTACCTCTGCACAGTCATGATTATACTTCAATACAATCATTACTGTTGTTTGATTTTCAATAAAATCAACCACAATCACTAATCACATGTTAATCCCAAAAGAAATAAACCAAAACCCTGCCTGAGCACCAGTTAATAAAATAAACTATGATCACTTGACAGCCTAGTAGGATGACCAAAAGACCAAATGACCAAAAGACCAAATGACCAAATGACCAAAAGACCAAATGACTAAAAGACCACCAGACTGTTTTCCCCACTGTAACCTTTTCTTTAACTAAATTTCCCACCTGAAAATAAGATAACCTAGAGACAAACATATCCACGCAGGTCAATGCAAACTGCATTCGTCAGCAAAATCTACTCTTTTTTCTGCTTTAAAAAAATCAACTTCACTTAAAACAAATTTCTCTAATGATTCTCTGGGAAAAGTTTCCTCAGTCTAATAAACTATTTGATTAGCAGAAGACCCTGGGACATATACAGTTACAGAACAGCAAAAAGCTGTTGTCTAGCATATAATACTTTCTAAAACGAAGACAGATGACTGTAATTCATCAGAGGGAAACTGTTACAGTTATTCTTAAACAGTTCATCTGATAGGCTTCAAGTTCAGTTTGAACATCTCAAGTATGGGTCAAGTCCTTCACCCAGAACCTTCTTCAGTCCCAAATGCGCTCTCCCTTCAGACAATATAAAGGCAGACTCATTCGTATGTTCAATACAAGGAAACAGTAATTTTACACAAATCAGCCATTCAATCACTAACCCATAACCTGAATCTTTATTGCTCTTGTTCAACACAGTGACTACCACCTAGCATAAAGCTGAAGTGAGGTGCCAGTTGTGCCTGGGTGCAAATAAGTAGCCTGATGTTTGCTGACACTCTACTCTGACAATGGTTTAAAAAATCCGAGTCCAGAGTCACATTTCTAACTGTGCTTCAAGAGCCAGTAAAGTAATTCTAATAGTAACTGCAATAATAACAATTTGTATAATGCCTCTAAATAAAATCTCTCACAAGGTACACTACGGCCACACGACAATATAATAATCTGTTTTTCAGCAGAAAGTTCATCAGTCCCTAATTCCTATATGCGCTTCTGAAGAAAGTCTTGATAAAAGGGGTTAAAGGACACAGCAAACACCCTTTACTCATGAACCCAATTACACACCAAATACCCTTTACTTATGAACCCAATTACGTGGTGATTTGGTGTTCATAATGCCGCCTAAAGTACATGGCTGGCCTGGCATACTAGGATGACTGCCTTGGCGCTTCCACGCAGAAGAACAATAATTGGTGTCTACTTGCCCATATGAAACACAGCACCTCTCATATCCATTTCGTGGCTTTTTGGTGTGGCGCCTGCCACGTAGAAATGCCTCATCCTGTTACAACAAGTCAACTGATGACATTCTCTCAGGTTGGCCACCTCCTCACAAATCATCAGTATTTAGCAATCCCCAATGAGAATATGCAGTCAACCAACTGCAAACCATGCACTAAATTTGGGGTCTATGTGTCTGTGAGAGACTAAGAGTGGAGACTCTCTCCAGCTACAATAGCACAGTTTGACAAGAGAACTAGCACCTTAAGGCCAAAACAAAATAATGTTGTGTTTCCGGTAACCCGACCGAGTCACTTTTTTAGGCCCGACTCGGAAAATTTTTTTTAATTAAAAATTTTTTTTATTGACACGTGAATTTAACCTTTGCGACATTGATAACATTGCTTTCCATTGCATAAAAATATTTTTTTGGCCTCAGCAAGGTGAAATATGATGACGATATATTCGTTTATTATGATACAACGATGCAGCACTGCATAAAAATATTTTACAAAATAAAATTTTTTTTCCTACCTACCTACCCAGATTTTAAAACCACTGTTACCGGAAACACACCTATATTTTTTTGGCCTAAAGCATCTTGTCCCAGAGACTCTGAACATCCATGTCATCTTCAGCTGTTGACGGGAATCCGTTGGCTGGTTCCACGTGTGTGCGAGGGTCTGCCACTGATGACTCTTTTAGCTTACTATGCATTGTTTTGCTAACTGATGTAATAATTAGGGATGTTAAACGAAATTCGGAAATCCGAATTTCGGTTTTGAAAACGAAATTCGGTTTTTATTATTGACAAAACGAAATTCGAATTTTTAAAAATCATTTTCGTAGTGAAAATTTCAAGAAATGCCCGAAAGAATTAATTCGTGCATTTCTTTAGTGTTTACGATTGTTTTCATCGAATATAGCCGGCAGATAAGAAGGTGTTTATTTAACGTACGTTATGGTACCTAATATATAAAATAACTTGTGTTATATAATAATATATTAAATTTTCTATGAAGGCCAAAAAAAACGAAATTCGGTTTAAAATCGGATTTCTAAAACCGAAATTCGGATTGCCAAAAAAACCGATTTTAACAACCCTAGTAATAATATATTCATTCATAATGAAATTTAACATCACATCTGCTACTGCAGATAAGTGCCTCTGAGTAGATATCTTGAATGGGTGCTATATAAATTACAATTACATTACAATAAAGAGACTCAGTAAAGGGCATCAAATAAATGTTCAGTAGATGGTTGGTTGGTTGGTTTTCCTGTCAACTGGATGTATTCGGATACACACACAACACATACACACGGAGTCAGGTTTCGATTCCTTCGCTAAAACAGGTCTTATTAGATTATAGAACATGCGGAACTATTATACTTGATATACGGAGGTCTACAGCTGCAATATAATATGGAGGACTTCCAAGAGAAGCCCTGAACTATGTTCTTCTGGCATCTCATCCGTCATCTAATTTTCCTACAGCCTTTGTGTTGCCCCCCTTTTGCCGGATAGTGTGTTTGTGATTACTGCTGTACTTTGGACTTACCCTTTGGTATTTATGAGTGTTTGGCGCTGCGTGCACTTAGAACATGTACTGAGCACTGCGCACTGTGACATTTCCTTTATCTCTGCCTTTGCACATGATGAATTGCTCATAAGACACTAGGTATTAAGCCAAAGTTCATTCTCTTTTTTGTTTTTCATTTTTAAGATAACTAAATCTCTTTTTAAAATTTATTTATCTCTTTATTAAACTCTCCTATATCTCCCTATGGAATGGACTTCCTCCTTCTCTATGCTCTACCATCCTCTCTGGTAGCACCTCTACCTCTTTCTCTCACCTTAAAACCTTCCTTTTCTCTCGGAGTACCTCGCACTGGGAGCGCTTCTGAAAGGCTTATGCTATGAGAAGCGCTTTATAAATGATCAAATACAAATGATACAATAAATATCTACCTAGTTATTTAAAGCCTTAATTCTGCATCTAAGGTGAGTCAATCTGAATCTGATGAGGTCTGGAATGGGTGAAACTAGGGCAGTTTTGGTGAATCGGTTCTGAATCATCTGAAGCATTGTTCTGTCTCCTAAATATCTGCACTTGCAAAGGCAGAGACTGGTACAGAACTAACAGCCGCTGGCAGCAGCAGCAGCACTCAGTCCGGGGGGAGGTGGGGGTTGATAGCCAGATTCACGTGCTACCATTCTGTCTTGTTGCAACATTTGGACTTCATAGGAAGCACTACATCTGGCCGTGATGAAGCAGATGCAGGCTCTCAGAGGATAACAGAAGACAACTCTTCGCTGTCTGATCTGTATCAGTGATTATGCCAGGCAGCTAGCCAGACTACCAGCTAATGCACCAGCCAACCAACAAATCCATCACCCACACAAACATACACTCTACTAACCAACCAAACAATCAGTCAGTCAGTCAGCCAACCATAAGTCTACCAGTCAACCACCCATTCATTCTACTAACCAACCAGTTGGTCAGTCAGCCTACCAACCAATCATCCAGTCAACCATTCAGCCTACCAACCAAGTTGAACCAACCTTCCAGTACCAGCCAGTCAACCATTCAGCCTACCAACCAAGTTGAACCAACCTTCCAGTACCAGCCAGTCAACCATTCAGCCTACCAACCAAGTTGAACCAACCTTCCAGTACCAGCCAGTCAACCATTCAGCCTACCAACCAAGTTGAACCAACCTTCCAGTACCAGCCAGTCAACCATTCAGCCTACCAACCAAGTTGAACCAACCTTCCAGTACCAGCCAGTCAACCCTTCAGCCTACCAACCAAGTTGAACCAACCTTCCAGTACCAGGCCAGTCAACCATTCAGCTTACCAGCCAGTCAGTGAATCAGTTAACCAGCCAACCATCCACTCTACCACTCAGCACTCCTATAATAATCGCGTTAGATGTTCAAGAGGTCTATGAATCGGTGCTACAGTACACCTCAGTTTATTCTTAGAACAGCCTGAAGCATTGCCTTCCTTTGCCAACAGGTCTTCCACCACACCCTTCTTCAATTGGTGTCAAGCAGTGATGCTCCAAAACACTACTGAAATCATGGACATAGACAGAAAATACTGGAAAAAAGAAAGCAACTGCAGTGCACCAAGCTCAAGCAAGCTACAGATGGGATCAGTATTATTTTCTTCTTTTATTTATCTACCAAAAATGCCAATATGTAATGACTATGCAGAAATTGATGGCATCAAGAAATTGTATTGTATTGTATCTAAAGCTTTATATAGCGCCTATCTCAGAATAACTATTCAGAAGCGCTCTCAGCACGAAAACCCCCGGGGAAAAGAAACGTCTTTAAAGAACGAGAGACCAAAGAGGAAAAACTAGTCGTTAGTTATGAGGGGGGAAGGTCATTCCAAGTAGAGGGACCAACCACAGCCAAATGCCCGGCAATGTGTGCAATAGTTCAGGGTCTCCAAAACAGGAAAGATCAAGCCTTCCCTCAGATGGTCTTCAACACTTCAACAACGAGCTGCACTGGTCTCCCAGTCACTTTTAGTACACGCTTGTCGTTAAACTGTTAAGGACCTTGTGCAAAATCCAGCACTAAACTCTGCCAGAAGGATAATACAGGAGATCATGAAGAATAAGGACTGCTGTTGTAGCCAGAACACAAAAGGCTGAACACACCCCCAACCTAAATTGTGAGCATTTGAACCAGTTGTACCAGTACAGATTTTAATATTGTGTTTTCATTTTGTTTAGAGTGACACCTAACTAAACTAAACGGATGATGAGAGCTATGATGAGAGACAGCAGTTTAGTCAAGCGGGCCTCATTCGATCAGTCACTCTTTCTACAAGAGCATCTACTCTTTCTCTGTATCTCTTTGTCTCTCTCTCTGTCTCTCTGCTTCTATTAATCTGTCTCAGCTTCCATCTGTCCACATCTGCTTCCGTTAGTCTGCCCCTGCCTCTGTAAGCCTGCCTGTGTCAGAGGGCTTCTGCCAGTCTATCTTTGTTTCCATCAGTCTACTTCTATTGGCTTCTGTTTCTTTAGATTGCTGCTTCTGTCTATCTGCCTGGTATTCTTCTGGCTTGGCCTACGTGTCTGCCTGACATTTAGCTTCTCAAGTGTGTGCACTTAGAAGGAGTTCCGATGGAATCTGTGGTACCCAGACATAACAGGCATATCAAAAGTTTCAGCCGGTCGTGACTCAGACATAAAACAAGAAGAAGGCAGAAGCAGAAGCAGCAGCAGCAGTAGCAGCAGTGGCACTGAATGCCTCATACAACACAACATCACATGCACCAGCTAAAACCTCTTCAACATGAACAGCAGCAGTTAACGCAGTCATGCAGTCACCAATCTCAGTTTACTTTCCGAATTCTAATTTTTGCAGCAGGCAGCAGCAATAGGATGTAAGTGCATATATTTATATACATATATATATATAACAGATATACATATACATCAATATATAAATTATACATATAAAGTAGCAAAAACAACATATATTGTGCAGTAAACAAGACTAAAAGTAATAAACCCAGACAGGACTGTTGAATAAAGGAATAAGCGAGATTGAGTAAGACAGGATACCTTATCATCTCTGTATAACTTCTGCATACTTCATGCTCTCATAATATATATATTTTCCTTACATTTCGGCATCCACAATGATCTTCCTGGACTCATTATTAATAGGCAGACTTAAGTAAAAACAACTGCTTGGGTCAATCGCGTCTAATGGTAGAACAACTGAAACTCATATAATTGTTGACTAAGGGATCAAGGAAAGCAATCCCGCTGCTGTTGCCGGTGGTGATGATGATGATCGTGATGATGATGATGATACAAAGACTGGGTGAGAGAGACCGTGAGTCAGCGAGTTATATGCAAGACGATGCAAGTAAGCAAACAACTCAAACCAGAAGACTGACATGCCATTAGCAGATAGTGATTTGTGGCCAGCAGCTGTGGGGGGTGTACAGACTTAAGAGGCGCAGAAAAACTCATAAGGAGAATGTAATAGAATAGCATCTGAACCAATGGTGAAAAATGCTCCCCTACAAATCATGCGTTGGTTACTATGACAACAGCAACACAGAACTTCACAAAGAACAATCTCACAAGTTGTGCCCTTCAGACAGAAAAACTTATTTAACTGTGTTTCAAACTGCGCTGTAAATTTATATCATAGCACCTGTATTGCATTTGTAAATTTATACAGTGCCTCTCACAGTCTTTGAAACTGCTGTTGCAAGCCGCTTCTTAAAATACGGTAATAGTCTTGGCCACCATCATCACCATCACCCCAGCTGCCATCATTAAAATGGTCCTGCAAAATGGCTGCTAGCCAGAGGAGAAATTGCAACAAACAAAGAATCATCCTCTAGGGTTCATCTTATTAGGGCAATAGGGCAGTGAACTGTCGTTAGTTTGGGAAGCATCAGCGCAGGCAGGGCT
Organism: Aporrectodea caliginosa; assembly: GCA_020284085.1. Classification (NCBI taxonomy): domain Eukaryota; kingdom Metazoa; phylum Annelida; class Clitellata; order Crassiclitellata; family Lumbricidae; genus Aporrectodea; species Aporrectodea caliginosa. The sequence continues at coordinate 263,189 of JACEVL010000845.1, forward strand.
TGGCACTTTTGTGACCAGATCTTAGCTTTATTCAGCTGAGAGCAGCAGCCGTTACCTGAGACCCATAAATGCCTCCAGATTCCAGATAAAAGGGTGACATAAAAGGAATGAGACGGCAGACGGCGGCCACTGCCTTAGGGTCACCAGTCAACTCATCGGCCATGACAGTAAACACCATCGAACTAATTCATCTGATAAAATTAAACTCCAAAGAGTTTATGATATGCCTCGGCAGGTCACTGCCAGCATTAAATAAGGATCAAATGGCTTCCATTCTATGGCACCTGAATTTTAACTAATAAAGGTAGACAGGCTTTCAAATCTAAGCGTCCACAGATCCTTTAAAGTACCACTAATAAGAAAAGGCCATAACAGGATCCTCTTACTACAGACCAGATGATAATAAAGATTGCCTATCAACCATCGTTAAAATTATGGTGATGATAAAAATAATAGAGAAGCTTATATTGAAAATAACAAAGATTATGGTTATAATGAGACTGGCTAAAACACGGATAATGCATTGGTTAAGAAGATTAAACTGATCATTTTCAACCGTAAAGGATAAGAGATTGTCCTCAAACATAGCAGCCAGTGTTACCACTCAACATTTTTGGAAAAACATAGATATTCCGCTAAAAAAACATAGAAAAACATAGACACGGTTTTTAAGGAATTGCGTGTAAAATCAGAGCTTTTGTTGAGCGTGGAGGTCCAAAAAGTCCAAATGTTAGAATTTTTTTCGAAAATCTCCCCAAAAAAGTTGACAAGCAAAAAAAAAACGTCATCACATTCCAAAAAAATCACTCATATCGCAATAAGAATTGCTGAATTGCTGAAAAAGTACTTTTTTATAGAAATTGCTCAAAAAACATAGATTTCTGGAAAAATAACATAGAAACATAGACGAGGCCAAAAAACATAGATCTTGGAGGAAAAACATAGGAGTGGTAACACTGATAGCAGCAATATTTGTTCCAAATTTACAGAGGTTTAAGTTATAACATTATTCAGTTTTTGTTCCAATGTTTGGACCAAATATTACATAGAGCTGTGCAGCATTATTACTGACAAACAGTTCCAATACTGCAGAGATTTTTGCTCCAATTTGCCCTGGAAGCATTGGGGTTGGCTTACAAATGAACCTCTAAAAATTAAAATGCTCATGAATGTAGTGGGTTTCTATGAGCAAGTAGATGCATTTGAGTCTGTTATTTCTTTTGGAGGTTCCAGTTTTCAGGGAGCAAGTCTGTAAAAACTTCCACCAGATATATCTTCTCGCCCCAGATACCGGGAATACATAAATAAAATTGAAAAAGCAATATATCAGACCAAAATGAAAAATGACCAAATGCAAACGAAACCAGCATTTCCAGTAAGAACATGTATATCCAAAAAGTATGGGTCGTCTAAGGTAAACTTGAACCAGCGCTGTGGCAGACAATTGGTCAATCTGAAAAGACACATACCTTTTTGAGAAATCCATCATCCGTACCCAGAAAGGCCACAGTAAAGTCGGCCGTCTGTGTCACGGCCACAGAGGTCACATTGACCTGGTTCCAGCCGATGATCGCCTGACCCACCACTGGTTCCATGCCTTTAATCGGGTGATTGATGTCATGCTGGCCACAGTAGTCGTCTCCGATTTCAAACGGCTGTCAACAGTCGTCCAAAGAAACACATCAGAGTCAATGAATGAAAATTCCCCACCACAAATAATTACAATAATTACACGGCATTGTTCCCAACCATATGGGTTATATCAGACTATGGTACGGCAAACACGCAAACATAAGAAAATCGACTCAGTAATTCATCATGACACTAGAAAAACTGCTATCCATCTTTTCCAAGTATGAGAAATTATCCCTAGCAATTCTGGCTAGCCATGGTAGGCTTAATTTCTCATATATCTTGCACTCCTAGAAATACTTTTCAACAGCTGCAGAGTACAGACACTAGTTTTGGGAGTGTGTATGTATTTATCGCTACATCATGTAATGCCTATTAAGAAATTCTTAACATGTGCTGAAACACGGCTATCTGGCACTCTAAAATAGGTTTGACATAAGAAAAATGACAATGTTTCTTGATCTCTGTCTACTTGAAGGAGATGCAGAGCAGTCCCTTAAGCCAGCCTGAGAGGCAGCCATGGGTATGAAATCATTTGCTTAGCCTTGGCACATGCATTAGGGCAGGTGTCCCGCCCTCTTCATTGCCACCTGATCTTCCCACTGAAAATCAGTGTACTCACCATAGGAGAGTTGGTTAGGGGGCACATATGGAGCAGAAATCTCAAACACATGGTGGGAATTTGAACCCAAGACCTCTCGGTTGAAAGTCATAATCACTACACTGATACTTGAACTGCCATAAATTATGTAATGCTACACTCCTCACTAAGGCAACACAGAGAGTTTTAGGACAGGTCTTACATAAATGTTCAGACATAACAAGCAGACAGTTACTGCCATCACATAAGACGGCTTTCTACAATGGACTAGGGAATGTTAAACGGTAATTGGAAATCCAATTATCGGTTTTGACAACAATTATCGGTTTTTATTATTTACAAAAACGAAAATCAAATTCATTTTTAAAATAATTTTCGTACTGAAAAGTAAGAAATGCCAGAAAAAAATATTTCATGCATTTATTTAGTGTTTACGCTTGCTTTCATCCAATACGGCCGGCAGATAACAAGGGTGCGTTTGTTTAAAATTCATGACCGCTTCATGCAGCATCTTTGCATGTACGTACATTACGGTACGTAACACATAAAGTAACTTGCATTACATAATAATATATTAAATTTTCTATAAAAAAACGATAATCGTTTAAAATTCAAATTTCTACAATTGATAGTCGATTTGCCCAAAAAAATATTAACAACCCTACAATGGACAGAAGGTTTCAGACCATTTGGCACTCCATTTCACACCAATCAGCTGCCAGTATCATTTTGAAGCAGTCTGGTGAAAGACCTCACAGCTTGTCCAACCCAATACCATTAAGTGCATCAGACTGCAACCTTTCAGTAATAAAATCATCACATCAATGATGGCCAGACTCAAAATAGAAAGAGCTCTCTGATGAACAGCTCGAGATTCAAACATTTTAAAACTACTTACATGTATTTCATAGGCTCATAGCATATTTATGTCCTTTGCTACTAACACTAAATAATAAATCTTCTACTAACTCGACCAGTAAATTAATAAATCAACTTTGTTTCCAATTTATCTTAAAACAAACTTTCTTCTAAGGGTCTTTCAGAGGACCATGTTTCAGTACCTTTGTAACCTTTGTAACTATTTAATAATATATTTATTACCTCTACTCCTAATATTAAATAACAAAACTACTAATAAACTGACAAATAATTAAATTATCCAATGTTTTTCAACATTTTTCCTATAGTTTTGCTCTGGAAGACAAAATAAGTCCCATATCAGTACTACAACAGAAACAGAAAAAGGAAACTCAGAATGATTCCCAGTAAAACACACACTGACTCCTTTGCAAAAAAACTCAAACTGACCAACTTTTGCTCAGATTTAAACTGACCATATCAAGAAACTCGAAACAACTCCCCTTTAAAAACAGCATCTCTTTGCAGCAAACCCAAAATAAAACCCAAAATAAAACCCAAAATTAAACCCAAAATAAAACCCAAAATAAAACCCAAAATAAAACCCAAAATAAAACCCAAAATAAAACCTAAAATAAAACCTAAAATAAAACCCAAAATAAAACCCAAAATAAAACCCAAAATAAAACCTAAAATAAAACCCTAAATAAAACCCAAAATAAACCCAAAATAAAACCCAAAATAAAACCTAATATAAACCCAAATAAACCCCAAAATAAAACCTAAAATAAAACCTAAAATAAAACCCAAAATAAAACCCAAAATAAAACCTAAAATAAAACCCTAAATAAAACCCTAAATAAAACCACAAATAAAACCCAAAATAAAACCCTAAATAAAACCCTAAATAAAACCCAAAATAAACTCTCTTTCTATAAAAACTCAGAACGACTTCCCTTCAAGAAGAAGCCGTCGCCACAGCCAAAGGCGACCCACATAATTTGGCATTGATGCTTTCACACCAATACATCCCAATCACACCCATACGACCACGACACTTCTTCCAATGCAGCAAAAGAGCCGCACAGTAACGGATTCTAATTCTCTGTGATGGTTAATCTTTGCCTCCAGTGCCGCATCCCTTGCATGGCAGAGAGATGCTTGCATAAAGAAAGATAAATGCCGAGGGTCAACCCGAAAGAACAGTTCGGTGACGTCTGATGACTGATCAATAGACCCATCGGCCAATGACAACCGGTCGGCCAATGACAACCGGTCGGCCAAGTGAGACAACAGCATGGATGGACGCAGATTAATAAAAACACTCAACAGCAGCATCCTCTGCAATACACATAGAAAATGGCAACAGAGGCAAAGACAGTGACAAGGATGACTCCCTCCAAGTGTCAGAGAAAATTCAGCATAATTAAACTCAGCGATCAAGTTTCTAGTCACTGCATAATCCGCTTCAGTGATCAAATCGCTAATCTCCAGCAAAAATATGCATAATCCAATTCAGTGATCAAGTCTCTAATCTCCAGCAAAAATTCTGCATACTCAGGGACATAAACAAGAAACAATTTCGTGGGGGTTTTTACTTTTCGGGGGATTCCATTGGACATGGTCGTATTTTTCTACATAAATTCTTAGTTTTTTTATAACAGTTATGCATTGACTTGTGGGGTTTGAACCCATAACACTAGCCTCTAAATACCCCCATGTGGATAATCCAACTCAGAGGTGGGCAAACTTTTGGCACATTGGGCCACATTAAATGCCCAAAAAATTTGGAGGGCCAGGTAACATATTTTAAACTTTTAATAACCACTAAAATGAAAAAGTTTGCTGAATTAAATTTAATTATACTTTGGCTGTAACTTGTGAGATGCTTGCATATGCAAACAATGAATGCCGAGGGTCAATGGGCTCGGGCTACCGTACTCGCCATGTTCAGGGCTTAAAGCCCCCCCAAACGAAAAGTCCTAGTTACGCCACTGACTTTGGCTATACCCGGTAACTTGTGAGATGTAGGCTATATGCAACTGTGAACATGCATAACAATTTTCCCTTAATCCAGAGTGATTGCACCGGTTGCATTCATTCATTCATGGCACCCCTTCAACAAAGCTACTCAAGGCGTTCCCAGCCCACCCACGACAAAAAAATTATTTGAGTTATTTAAAAAACCCAGTTAGATTGATCAGAGGTAGCAAACGCAGCTCCGATGGTAGGTCATTCCAGATGGAGGGGTCTGCAACCGAGAAAGCTCGGCGCTGCATAGCAGCCAAGCGAGCCCGTGGAACTAAGAGTTGCCCCGTTGTCGAGGAGCGAAGCGCCCGACACGCTACAAGGTCGAAGACTGGGCGGAAGAGGTCGCTCAGGTAAGATGGAGAACACCCAAGGACGCAGCGTGAAACCAAAGCAGCAATCCGGTGAGATCCGTTGGGCCACAGGCAGAGACAGAGCGAAATTTGGGGATTCGCCCAATGAGCAGAGCAGACGAGCGCAGAACATCGATCTAGTCGCCCCAGAATTCCAAGAGGGAAGCCAACCAGGATCGAGCAACAGTGGTCAATCCGACTATAGTAACGAAAGCATGCACAAGAACCATTAGTGCGTCATGAGAAAGAGAACGAGAAACCAATCGGAGCTGGCGAAGCCGATAATAACAGCTTCGAGAGACTAAGTTCACATTCGTATTATCGAGTTCAAGTTTAGATCAGCTAACTGAAATCTGTACTTGGATTTGTTTATCTCAATAGTTGATGATGCTTGTACATGTATACAGATGTAAGTGGATACGAATAATACAACCGGAATAAAACGTAAGAAAGCAGCATGAGGAATTCTTCTTGCGATCTAAATTTTATTACTTTTTACTTTCTGAAAAATTGTGTGGACCAGATAAAATGTGTTGGCGGGCCGGATAAAAAACTGGCCCGCGGGCCGTAGTTTGCCCACCCCTGATCCAACTCAATGATCAAGTCTCTAATCTCCAAAAAAATCTGCATTATCCAACTCAGCGGTTAAGTCTCTAATCTCCTCCTCGATTCAAGCACAAGAGAGTTACTGCTGAAAACATGTCTCTGTTCTGGATACTGGTAAAGCAGTGTGCGTATACATGTGCATTTCTGCAAATTCACTTATGTAATTCTCAACCAAAGTTAGAGCAAAACTGTACCTTTGAGTCCCTGTCTATTAGTAAGAGTTGACTCATCTCTACTTAGTCCATATTCAAGTTCAAGTGCTCAGTTTGACCAAGAATTAAACAACAAGTGAATCAGTGCTGCCTCAGACCACTGGAAGTCATTTTCCAAACCACAGAAGGCCAGAAACTACAATAACACCACACAAGACTGGCACAGTGCTTTGTTAATTGTATCAATATTCATGTCCGGAAAATCAACATAAGGTTGTACAAATTAACACAAGGCCATCAAGCCATCTGAAATACACAAGCAACACAAGGCCATAATGTCTAATGCAATGAGAAATAATGGCAGCATTTATATTGACCACCCTATGTAAGCTCAAGTGTAATCATCCATGATGCCAATCAACAAATCAGTCAAAATATATCACTAAACCAGCCAACCACCAACCAATCAATTGAACAGTCAAATCCAACCAGTCAGGCAGTTGACAATTTAGTCGTCCGTCAATCGTGACTCAAAGACAATTTGCAAACCCAACTCATCAAATTCATGGTACTTACAGTTGGAAAGCAGGGCTTTGGCTGTACGAAATGATCCGGTCCTGTATTGCCCGTTCCATGAAAACACCTCTGAATGGTCTCTGTAAACTTCCTGCGTATATCTCGCATGGGATATACGCACATCGCCGACGAAGCCGACGGCACTTTCGAATTCGTCTGGTTCGAGAAGATGCCGACTAAAATGTGCTCCATGTCGGTAAGTGGCGCGATGTGGGGCAAACCAAGCGACTTGGCCAGGTTTGTACCCGGATAGCCAAGAAACGCTGCACGAAGTATGTTGTAGTTAACGCCGTCATAATTACACTCCAGTGGAACCTCGGTGTACGAGTAAAGCGACTTGTCGCTCTGACAGATCCGTGACACTTGCGTAACGTACTGTTCCGAGTCGGTTATCGCGGATATCTTCTGCACCATAAGAAAGTAGCTGAAGCCGAGCGATCCGAAGCCGTAGACGTACTGGACGCGGAAGAGATCGCGCTGCTGGACTTCGATCTCGATCCGCGACGGCGTCAGTATGTCGTCCGAGACGAAATTCAGGTCCTGGAGACTGCGCATGCAGATTGCCGGAACGATGTCCTTGTAAGCGGGTAGTCCTTTGGTGCTGCGAGTTGCTGCCACGTACAGCACATCAGTGCTGGCAGGATTTGGAGGCCCTGGCGCCACAAACATCACGACAGATGAGTCTTCGTCATTTGGAACAAGCATCGTCCAGACGGCGTTATCCATCTGTCGAATGTCGGTCAACAAATGCTTATCACAGTGTCCCTGCAAGACAATGCAATCAGACATTTATATAGCACCTTTCATCCTAAATTGGAAACACAAAACACAAAATGTGTGTACATAAGCTCCATAGTGTATGTGTTTATTATCTATATCATTGCTATTTAATTGCAAGACAATGTAATCAGACATTTGTATAGGACCTTTTATCTACTCAGTTTAGACAAAAAAACTTAAATTTGAACCATAAAATACATAATGTGTGTACATAAGCTAATACGTATCCTCTATAGAGTACATGTCATGTTTACACAGTGGCTATTCAGGCGCTTTTATTATCTATATCAATATCATTACTATTTAATTGTAGCAGAATGACCCATCAGGCTTTGTTATTGACAATATTATATAATTATGATTTAAAACCTTTGCATTCCAGATATTTTTTGGCCTTGTTCTGGCCGTAGGCAGATATTTGGGGGATTTTAACATTTATATCTCATCAACAACTGAAGATCGAATTAAAGTGTAAGCATGAAAGTGTTTATAAATGAAATTTTGAACATGTTTATCTCATTTAATGGTTCATATGTGCCTGTACTTTAAAGATATGACAGCCAAAATCTGATGGTGTGGCACACGTGTATAATCCCATATTAAATAAATATAGTATAAATAAATACATGTTACTAGGTATTTCGTCAGTTATAATTAGGCCACATTTAAAACTATAAATATCTCTACCATTATCTGGTTTGGAATGTAAACATCATTTCACAATGCACCATACCTCACTTAACAATTTCACAGAACAAATTCTGTTTTTCTTTAGGATTCGCTTAAGGCAGAATTGAATACTTCCATATCAATTACAGTAATACATCTACCACTATGACATTACATAAGCAGACTGAAATCTTGTGTCATCTGTGAATATAACAGACTTCTGCGAGCTCATACACATCATGAAATACTGACAGTCAATTCTGTGCAAAACTGTAGGTCTTGGCATTTTCGTGTAGTTCAGCATATCGCATGGCAAAACCAATTTCTCTTTCCAAACGAACTACGCTGCATCATAATGCTAGTAAAAAGCCTACATAAGCCGTCCATTGAATCAATTCAGTATATCCAATTGCAGCTTGAGTGATTCATATGGAGGATTTAACAGGCCTCTCAAGCACTTCCAGAGCAGACCCATACATCATACAATGGCTGTTCTCTGGGATTTGCAGCTGATGTCATGAAAACAACCTACTAGAAAATGATACAATTCTTGCCTAAACACCATAGACAGAGATACCATAACGTAATATACGACGTTAATACAAGACACAGCAACAGCACAGATTTACCAGATAGTCCACAGAACACAACCTTTGGGAGCTATACAACATGCTGCATACAATGAGGTTGCAGTAAAATTCGGTTCCATTGTAAAGCTGAATTAAACATGGTACCCCTGTTGCCATACTGAGTTCTATCAGAATTTACATTGTAATTAGATGCATTATAAATAGGGACTAAAGTACCTGCATAGACATCACAGCAATCACATAACGGTTTAGGTTATTGAAAATACAGGTGAGATTAAATTTAAAAAAGCACTTCATTCACTGATAAAAGGGTGTAACCGCCTTACCTGATAAAGGTTAATGCAAGATATGAGTCTTTCACCACGATAGTCTATGACGAGCGCCTTGCTGACACTATGCATCATTGTCTTCTCAAAGTCCTTGCAGTTACTTCCAAAGCACTGGCATTCACTCGTTGGCGGCGGACAGTTTGCGTTGTCCTCCTTTGGACCGTTTTCCACCGTCGCTTCCAACTTCAGGGTAGCCGACAGCTGGTAGAGGCGGTCCATCGCTCCGACGTACACCCGTCCACTGTTCTTATCGACCACCAGGTGATGCAGCGTCCCAGAAGCGGCGACATCGCTGAAGAACTCATTTTCTGAACCGCTCCCATGAACAAAGCAGGCGAGTAGAAATGTGATGACTAAAGGCACTTGGCATACAATAACGCTGTAAGTTTTCGCAGTATGGCCGCTTCTGCTCCGCTTCTTCTCTGCTTCCCCCATGTTACTGTAACAAATGGAAAGCAGTAAGTCTCAGTTTCAATAGACACAGTCCTCCGCAGGGAAAGATTACTCTGAACGTTAGCGGCCCAGTTGCATATCGTTTAACCCGACTTGATCACAACAAAAACAGTTCTAGTTCACGGCTCGTATATCACGCGCAGTTCAGTTGACACCAAGACAGCCAGCCCCCAACACTGACAGCATGCAACACTATCAAGAATCAATAGCACTCGCTTAAAGCCAAAAAAGACCTCCTTCAACCATTCAGTCGACAGAAAGAGTAAACCACCAGACAGGACAGAAGGCAATCAACTTCAGACTGACAAACATCGAAAGAGGTTTTCCATTAACTCAAACTGAAGACAACTAGGATCAGATGCTAGTTTAAAACTCAAATAATGCTTAAACCTCTCTATCCAATGAAATGATAGCATTTCACACACAAATATTTGATTCCATATTACTGTTACTGGTTTTAGTATTACTAATTATGTCATCACTATTGCTATAAAAATATTATTAGTTATCATTGTAAACATAATAATAACTATAATAATATTGTTATAAAGATAGATCATTATAAAAAAAACTAACATAATGATAGTATATCTTTTTAAACCATAAGATAATGCAATTAAATCAACCACAAATGCATCTCACTAAGCCATGCAATATATATATATATATAAATTATACATAATTATAATATATACATAAAGCAGTTTTTTTTCTATATATAGGTTTACTAATAGAATGAGTGTTTTTGTGCATACAAGCATAATTATAATTACAGACAGATGTATGTATGTCTATCTGTCAAAATGGGTCATGCATAAATGTAGATGATCTTAAAATGACCTTTGGCAGCAGCAACAACAACAGTGGATTTCCTGGAGGTTAGAGACATCTGGAAGCAATATAATATCCACTTCAGAGGAGGTCTATTGGCCTACAGCCCTCAGAAGCTCCACAGAATACTCCACAGAATAATTGTCTTCTAATAAGCATCAATTGGAGCCCAGTGAAAAAACCTCATAAAGACCCTCCTCCTCCTCCTCCTCCTCCTCCTCCTCCTCCTCCACATCAGCTCAGTTATGCCATAACCTTTCTGCCCCAGCGGCATGTAAGCCAGAAAATCTCTACAGACAAGCATCATAAAAGTAGCTGCCCTCTGAAAACGGCCACACCCATGCCTAGCTTCATATACATATACATATATATGTATATATATGTATATATATATATATATGTTTATCTGTCTATTTCATTCTTTGTCTCTACCAGTTCATCAAGTCAAACTGCTTGTTGCAGGCTTGCTGTTGTCCTGTTTATCTTGCAGTCAGAGATTGTAAACCCAAGTATCCCATTGCTTTTTAAAAGGGAGTCGTGTCCTTCAGAAAAGCACTTAATGACTTACAAGTAAGTAATTCATACATATTGCATGTATATAAGTACATGTAAGTATGTAATGTAATGTAATGTAATGTAATAAAACATTTATAAAGCGCCACTTAAGAGTCTCTCAGAAGCGCTCAACACGTGGCCATCAAACAGCTGAAAAAAATGCGTATGTACATATGCATGTAGGTATGGATGCGTCCATGTATGCATGTATCCGAGCATTTATATAGCACATTTTGTAAACCTCACCAAGGCATTGAAGAACATTACAAAAGCTCTGTAGCAAAGCATACTTAGCAATCTCCATAAAATGCTTATTAGAAAAGGTTGGACATCAGTACTTCATCTGACATGAAGGGACACATACTGACCGACCCGATGACACTGGGAGACACCTCTCAACGACAATGTCAAGTAGAAAATTCATTGTTCTCTGACCATGTAAAACAATATCACAGGCCATCTAATACACCACTACCACCACCCACGACCACATACCACACTGCTATACACAATCAAAGAGAGCTAAACACAGACACCAGACAGGTGTTTAATTCACAGATATACACATATAAGTACATACATACATTATGTGTACATATATATGTATATGTATATATAATGCAAATGTGCTATGCTATGCAGGCACTGACACTATTTAGTCAACAGTTGTATTTCATCCAGCTGAACTCCCTTTATTCTGATGTATGCATGTTCTTGTTGAAGCCAGCACCCGGACCAGCTGTGGAACAAGATATACCTTTGGCCAAGTGAATTTATTCCACTTATCCACAGTCCAGATGTTGGTAGCTGATGGGACCATTAACAGTTAGAACATTCCGGAATGCATGCAGCACTCCTGTTGGCTATGGCCAAAGCAGAAAACAAGGCATGGATTATTTTGAATGTAGACAGATGAACAGGCAGTTCAACAAAGTGTCCCAGTATTTATTTTACATGCTTAGTAATTTATTTCCTTACATTTCTTTCTACTAACAAGACAGCAATTCACAACTCTATGAGCATCTAAAACGTTCTTACCTAATTTAATCGATTAGACAAACAGTTAATTCTAATCAATTAGTTACAAGATTTTTCTAATTCTAATCGATTAACAAATTTCAGTAATTTTGCTAACACAAACAATTAATTCTAATTCTAATCGATTAGCTACAAGATTTTGCTAATTCAAGATTTTGCTAATTCAAGATTTTGCTAATTCAAGATTTTGCTAATTCAAGATTTTGCTAATTATAATCAATTAGCAAATTTCAGTAGCTAATTCTAAGTCTAATCAATTACCAATTTAACTAATCGTGCCCATCTCTGCTCTACTGTACCTCTGTACTGTACTTCTACCTCTGCTCTATTCTAATCAGGCACAGTTATCATAATACACTTGGCATCAATCAATTGGTCTCTTTGAAGAGAATCCCACAGTCAGTAATCATAATCCAATATGAAGTCCATGTGGAACAGTGTGCTAAAGTCTTGCCAAGTAACACAATGCTCCACCTATAAACGACATTCAGACATTCCATTCAGACATTTGTGTAATGAACAGACAAGTGCTCAGCAGCTGGCCTTCGATTAACCAGGAATTTTGGGAGGAATTGGGGTCATGACCTCCAGATGTTGTTTTGCTCAAATAAGACAATTGCCGATGCACAGAAAAAACATTAATATCAACTCCATCATTAATGTCGTACATGAAGGATATGACTCCAGAGGTTTCCTAAGCCATTTTCCACATCATAAATGGCAACGAACGTATCCACGGAGAATTAGTGCATCCATCCATAGGACACTGCTCGGCACGGCCATACAATCTTCTTGCAAACAACTCACCGACCAAGGAAAAGCAATTACACAGTCTGTATGCCCAAGTAAGTGTATGTGTGCATATTAGATGACATCTACCCATTCACTGGCATTTCCACCCCACATGCAACAAACAGAGCAGAACACAGCGAGGAGTGTCATGTCCTCAATGCAGAGGCCTGCAGACATTCTGCCGCTGGTGTAAAAAGGCTAACATCAGAAGGCATGCAACCTCTGGGTATCTTTACCTAAGTTTCACCCTCTCAGACCCTGCCCCAAGGCCAGCAATCAGCATTAGAGGGTTGCAATATATTGCTCTATATAAAGAACACACTAAGATTCATCACTCTTTATATAAAGAACACACTAAGATTGATCACAGAGTCTGTCCAATATTCCTTTCATCCACTCATTCAACCATGGCTTCATTCATTTATTGATAAAACCAATTCATCCATAAATCAATTCATAAACATGTCCATTGGATCATTCCTCCATTTCCAAATCGTCCAGTGGATCTCTCCATCTGTCTATCTATCCATCTGACAATCCATCAGTTCATCTGTCTATCTATCCACCAGCCGATCCTCCATCTCTCAATCTACCAGTGGACCTGCCAATCGATCAATCCAGCCATCCATTTGTTGATGCACCAATCAATTCCACAATCTGTCCATCCACAACTTGATCCTTCCATCTGTCAATCCATCAGTCAATCTCTCCATCAGTCAATCGCTCTATCTATCAATCCATCAGTCAATCTCTCCATCAGTCAATCGCTCTATCTATCAATCCATCAGTCAATCCCTCTATCAATCTATCCATCAGTCAATCCCTCTATCAATCTATCCATCAGTCAATCCCTCTATCAATCTATCCATCAGTCAATCCCTCTATCAATCTATCCATCAGTCAATCCCTCTATCAATCTATCCATCAGTCAATCCCTCTATCAATCTATCCATCAGTCAATCCCTCTATCAATCTATCCATCAGTCAATCCCTCTATCAATCTATCCATCAGTCAATCCCTCTATCAATCTATCCATCAGTCAATCCCTCTATCAATCTATCCACCAGTCAATCCCTCTATCAATCTATCCATCAGTCAATCCCTCTATCAATCTATCCATCAGTCAATCCCTCTATCAATCTATCCATCAGTCAATCCCTCTATCAATCTATCCACCAGTCAATCCCTCTATCAATCTATCCATCAGTCAATCCCTCTATCAATCTATCCATCAGTCAATCCCTCTATCAATCTATCCATCAGTCAATCCCTCTATCAATCTATCCACCAGTCAATCCCTCTATCAATCTATCCATCAGTCAATCCCTCTATCAATCTATCCATCAGTCAATCCCTCTATCAATCTATCCATCAGTCAATCCCTCTATCAATCTATCCATCAATAAATCACTCCCCAACTCAGAAGATCAGAAGCTGCATAATTAGCTACATGTATGCCAATAATTAACAAAAATAAAGAAATAAAAACACTTGAATTTGTGGCCTAAGCCCCCATACAGGCTGGATGGGATTTGTTTTCATGATTCGGCCCTAGTGATGTGTAACATATTAAGTAGGAACTCCTGACATGCATAATCAGAGCAAAGAGCAATGCATATATGCAAAGATTGCAACACAGCAACTGAGGTATTCTGTTTACCAGTAGCATCCGTATTTTATTCAAAGCCATGTAGCAACAAAACTCCTGAAAAAGTGTTTCAGTAAAGTACCACGTTGCCTACTGATTTGGTCCAGCGTTCAGGTCCAAACACTCCCACAAGTGCAGGACATGCACCCTTTAAAGTTTAAACCCTAATCATTTGTTGTACTTTTCATACTAGTCAGATGTGTTAGCCATGAAAATGCCCACATATCCACAAATGCTTCAAGAGAGTAAGCGTTCTAATAAAAATAACTGAGCCCATATCCCTAATTTCATTCACAACACATAGATCTTATGAAGTTGATCATAAAGGTCATAGCAAGGAGTTCTAGACATGCAATAGAATATCAAAGTACCCTCAACCTCAACACTCCCTTCTACAGATATAATCAGAGTAGCAGATTTTATCATTATAGCAGCAGATTACATCATCATAGTAGCAGATTACTTCATCTCTAAACTGTCATTCTTTTCCTGGTTCCTTGTCAAGAGAGTGTGGGTTTTGGGGAATGGGTTAAATAATGTGCATTAACCTAGAACCACAAAGACACCAACAGCAAGCTCATAAGAAACTGAAAGTCCTGCATCAAGCAAGGCTGGTCCAAGCATAGGAAGAAGAAGCAGAGCAGTCCCTTAAGCTAGTCCTGAGGCAGCCATGGTTATGAAGTGTCAGTGACTTCAATTTCTTACCCTCAGCGTATGAGGTTGGGTGGCCAGTCCTATCCCTCCCCGGCTCATCTTCCAACGGACAGTCCAAGCAGATGAACTTACCACAAATGCCTCCAGACCTGAATATGAGACGAGGCCCACTTTCTTCACTAGTGTCACAAAGATAAATCTGTGGTGACTATCATATGAGATCAGCTGCTGTGCAGACAGAGGCAACAGCTGTGTACTAGTATCAAGTCCCTAGGCTATGGCTAAGTAGGCCTTCATAGTATGTAGCCTTCTTTGCACTGGGCTCATCACACCTAATAGTACCCTCTACAAAAAGGCTGGGTATTGCGTATTGGAATTAGGGCTCCGTACTGGCCGTAGGATGGGTACCAGGGCAAGGTGACTGTCGGCAGGTCTAATGGCAAACAAATCATTCAACTGAGGCTTTTTATCTTGAGGTAAACAGTCACACACAGCTGGCCCGTTGAAACTGCAAATAGCCCAAAACCTCAACACTGGCCAGGAGAGGACAGCGTGGGTGTCATGACTGACGACTAAGCTGGTGCATTGTCTAGCTGCAGTTTTCTTTTGACCAATTCTAATTAAGCAAATTAGTGCAAAAAGAATTAGACGGCCGTCCCCTACTCTAGGGAATCGTTGATTGGCATTTTTGCCATTTTCCGATTCCATATAGTAACCGGATATTTGGTTTGCTTTTCGGCCGAATCCGGATTCGATCCAATTAATCAGCAATATTTATTTTCATTTCCAAATAAAAAATAAAAAAAGCTAAACCAAGAGATGTAATTCAAACAAGAGTTTATTCACTGAACAACTTCTTTATTTTACATGGACTTTCAATTATAAAGATTACAGAATACTGCAGAAAACGGGTTACTATATTTGTATTAATGAAAGAAGAAATTGTTTTTGGTCAAAAATATTACTTTTTTGTTATTTGGATTGGTAGTCCTAGGGTGCGCCGATTCCAATTAATACCGACTAGTGCAAAATCCGGCCCGAACTGATTTCCGGCCTAATATTTGGCCCTTTCCTACCCTTCACTTATACCCCTAGAAATGCATTTTGAGACTGAAGCTATTCTTAAAAGTTGCCAGGTCTAATCCACGGCCGTCTGTAGCCACTAAGAGCCACCATTCATTATGATGGCAGGCACTGCTGGCCTTTTGTTGGCTTAGACATGTTAGCTGAACGAGCGGGACCCAGCTGGCTGCCCTCAAAGAGACTGCAGCTACTCCAAATGACCTGCAATTTTAATGCATGAAAATTGAAGCAGGTCACGGAAGTCATCTCCTACGCTTAATGCAGGTCATCATTCAGAGGCAGCCAGGTTCAGCTGAGCAGATTTAACAATACCCACAATACCACCACACCTGGACAGATTTCAGACCATCTCACCTGTGTAATTGTATGAACATCTAAAACCATAAGACAGACACACCAACCCAGTAAAGGATCTCTGAATAGAAGTATACCCGCCAGCTCCCAGTCAGTGACCACAGAGAACACGAAACAGCCAGCCTCACTTTATAGAAGGAAGGCTTAAGCAATTGGCTGAATATAGGTCACCTGAGCACCAGGTTACATACTCACCACACAGAAATAACAAGAACTGGGAACACCCTACACATCAAACTCAAATTGAATCTAGGTACCTGGATTTTAAAAGGTTTATGCTGAATTACGAATACCTGGATATACGGGCTTACTGTCAATCTTGAGTGCAAACTGAATTATGATCACCATTCACCTAAGGCTGAAGCATAATTGACAGGGACACCAGTATGCATGACTGAAAGTGAATTAAGGACCTCTGGATACAAGTTGAAATAGAAATCTGAACACCTTGATATGAAACTAACTGAATTATGAACACAGTCGTTCAGAATCATAGACGTGGCTGTTGATGTCAGAGCCTCACAGGTGATTGTCTCATCCAATGTTCCTATTCCATGTTAATGTGAAACTTTGTGCACTAATTTTATGTTTGGACATTTACTGTTGCCGAGTTTGCGCGCAGGGATTATTCTTTGATTGCGCCGTTGATTATGAAGGTATTTCTTCGCATTTCATCTTGGCAAATGCTACTGGACGAGGCAGGAAGGTTTTCCATGTGGGGATGGGGTTGAGCCTCGTATCTATGGACCTAAACACTTCGTCTGCTGCTCATTCACCAAACACAGTTCTTGAGTTAGGTATGACCAGACAAAGATGATCAAATGTGACGCCAGGGGACAAAACCCGTCACATGTCGGTTTCTGACCTTTTTAATCAGTCACATTCTACTATTAATTTGCTTCAAAATACTTTTTACCGAATAAAAATATTTTTTTGCTAACTGAAGTTATGCTCGTTTGAATCTTTCATTAGTGTAGAGCGAGAAAATCGAATAAAAATTTTCAGAATATTCGTGTCATCAAAGTCCTCATAATCCATTATTTGATTATGCTGCAATTTTGCTGGGCAATAGCTGACTATATACTGTATCAAATAAAACAAGCGGCATCAAAATCGGATTACTACTTTGCAAATTATGGCAAATTCATAGGCAACTGTTGAATTGAAGAATATTCTTTATTTTTGACCCCTCTCGCCTATAGATTTCAGTTTCTAGCTCAATATCCAGGAAGTGACAAAACGGGTTTTGACCCCTGGCGTCACAAATGGCCTCGGTTAATAATGATAAGTCTGGGCAATAAGAACTGATTTTAAGTACTGTTCATTCTGAAAATTTATATAGCACATCTTCAAGAAACCTACTCAGAGGCACTCTCTGCACTAGTCTATATGATGTTAAGTGTCATACGAACAAAAATATTACATCAGTTTGCAAACCAATTCAGAGTAAGCTAGAAGAGTCACCAGTGGCAGGCCCACGCACACACATGGAACCAACCAATGGATTCCCGGATTCCAGCTGACATGGATGTTATGGCATGAGCATGTGTGCATGAGTCTGCCACAGGTGACTCTTCAAGTTATCTGTGCATGGTTTGCTTGCTGGGTCTAGTTTATGTTCTTAGTGACAGTTAACATCACTGTGTAGGCAGCCCTTCGTTAGAAACCTAAAAGGCACAACGTCTATATAATTAACAAAAGGCTGTAGCGAAATTAATGAGTCATCAGATTAAGCCCAAACTGATGCTAAGAATTCTGACCAATTTGAAAGGCCTGTGCTGAATTGCTGCAATTAAGCCTGTACCAAAACAAAACTTTTGGACCACAGGCTAAGCTGATAAGGTCTGCAATTATATTGATTATCTTAATAAAAGATAGATATCTTTACCAATCTTCAGTGGCAATGCAGCCTTTTTACTTAGAAAGTAGAAGTACAAAAACTGCCTTAGATGCAGATGAGCAACCTCCATAGGTCAGTTTTAATCAAAATCAATTATCTAAGCTGCTGTGATATAACCTGTTTCTTGTTCACCCACAAGCTAAAGAAGAAAGCCCAGCCTTGTATCTCTCTGCCAGCTGAATCCTCCCACACTGAACTTGAAATCAACTTCAAATGAAGCACAATGAAACGCATGTCCATATGCTGGGCATATTATTTTAATCTCTGAAAACACGCACTAACAAGTGTAACAACACAGGACATGCAAGTGATCGCCCAGCACTCATCTGAAACTTTCCTCTTGTTTTTCCCTACAAAGGATTGGTGGGACCGGCGGTGGTGTCACCAGCCCCATTTGCCCATAGCCTGGCTCCATCCATAGATAATCCAGGAAGGACATTCGTTGACCTTCTGAGAAAGCCTACTGCTGTCTGAAGACCACTGTTTTGAGGGATATCTTCTATGTTGTCAGACCAACAACAGTCAATCCAAGGACTCTTGGTCAATTAATGTGGTAAAACATCATCATGGTACTCTATCGGTACTCTATCCACAGTGATCATTCCCATGGGTAAACTGTGCACACACACATATATATATATACAGTATATATACATGCATGTAAATTCCTGAATGTATATATTAGAGGGTGTAACAAGCAATCTGAGCAGGTACCCCACAACAGGTAACTTGGTCATACAATAAACACTGTAATGAGAACTAAGGATAACTTGCACTGAATTATTCACTGCATGTGCCATAGTCAGCTGGTCGCTCGCTACTCTTTAATCGCAACTACAGGTGTCAATATTTTACTAAAATATGGCTCTGGTACTTGAATTCACTCTGAACAGGTACTTGAGTACCCAGGGTCACTCCATTGCTAGATAAACTTAATACTTCATGTCACATCCTGGATGCACAAATTTTAGATTTCAGTGTGAACAATAATAAATGTATGTATCAGCAAAGACATAATTCTTATATGTATATCATAGTGGTAAACTTTGGCTGAGGCAGGGCTGTTCCGAGCGAGGTGAACTTCCCATACCTGCAACATTAACAGGCTACACCCAGATGTGATGATAAATTATTATTATTACCAACATTTAGTACTACCACTACTAACTTCTGTACAGGGCAGATAAATTGTCGAGTCCGTGTTGACTATATCCTAAGCTCAGCTACTGTATGGGCAGACCCAGCAACTGCTGCTTGCTGGTATCCGATGCCATCAGCTACTGGTTCTACACACTTAACAGTAATGCCTAGAAGCGGCCACGTAACCGGCACTGCATTCAAGGCCTGGGCATAACTCTTTGGGTGGGTACAGATGCCCATTGAAAGCCCCAATATACATGTATACGTACATATATGTCTATACACATTCGTTCCTACACTGAAAAGTTTATGTTCAGATGTAGCAGTATAATTATATTTGCATTCATACACATCAATACTCATCGTTTAAGACCCTCTCACATGCAATGCATAGTTCCAAAAGTAATAGCAATTGCTGTCTGGCTGTCTGTCTGTCTCTTTGTTTGTCTCAGTAATTGTTCATCAGTGTGTTAGTCTTGCTAGTGCTATCTGCTCTGCAAACTAAATATCTTTTCTCCACTTGTTTTCGTTGCTAAAGCAAGATCACTCAAATTAAAAATTACTACACTGATCACACCCGGAGAAGAGCTCTGAAATATGATAACGATAATGATGATGATGATGATGATGATGATGAGTTCTCTGCCGGAAGGCAGTTCCATTGGCTTTTATGCCACCCGGGGATGAGATGAGCGAGGTGGTTTCCCATTGCCGTCCTCACAGACAATTATGGGTGAGCAACTTGTCCAGGGTCGCTATGCAGTGGCTTGAGGTACATTCGAACCTGCGACCCTCCAGTAACAAGGCACAAAACATACTGCTACACCGCCATACTCTTTATTAAAGGCAGGATAAATGCTCAGACTGTATGCTAAACAAGCATATCATAAAACACAGATAATACTTTAAAGTAAATAATTCAGCTCATTACATAATATGCCATCAGCAAATGATGCAATGAGAAGTATTAGAACGCAAAGTAATTTCTATTTCCATTCAATTGATGCATTAACCGCCCCACAGCGATTAGCAACCACAGCCTGATTAAGCACATTCAGTGCAGAGTACAGGAGTACCAAAGAGAAAGTTCTGTCTGTCAGTTGATTAAAAGCTGAAGACGTGTCCTGAAGCAAGTTCTGTTGTTGACGTTAGAGTAATCCCAACAGAAGACTTCACAATTATAAAAACACTGGATGCGCTTCTGCTCTTCATGAGCAATCCAAGAGACAATTTTAAGAATCTATCCTAAACTTTGATGGTTTATTACTTTCTCATAAGGTAAATTAAGCAGTGTTTCCGTTAACGCCCAAACGGCCGTTTTTACGTCCATAACAAATGTCCAAAACGTCCAAATTTCTCAGGTTAGGCGTAAAATTCCAAAGAGCTACTTCTAAAATTCGAGGTCAGGAGTAAGTATACGTCCTCTATTTGGAATCTAACGGAAACGCTGAAATTAAGAGAGTTGCTCATTTGTAACCTAGATCTATCAATGAAAAACTCCTCCTATTCCTCAATCCTCCATTTGTGCCAAGGATTCTCAGATGAAGCAGAAAAACAATAATGTCCTCAAACCAACAGCAGAAAAACTTTTAAACTGGGGTTCAACCATAAGAGAAAAACTACTTCCTTATTGGTTCAATCCAGTAATAGAACAACTTTCCTTATGGACTGAATCTAACAGCAGAACATTTTTCTACAACCTCAATCCTGTAAAAGAAAAACCTTGCTTATGGGCTCAATCCAAAAATAAAACAACTTTTCCTTACGAGCTACAAACATGATATGCTCAACAACTGTAGCCTTTTCCCAGGACAGTAATACTATTGAGCGCACAACTAGGTTTTGAGTATCCTGGCACTTGGAAGTGTTTCACAAATTAACTAGGCACAAAATCCACAATATGTGCTTTATAACAATTCATATATTCAAAGACCCTTGCTACAACACACATCGTCATACTGCTGAATTTGATTGGGTATAACATAGTCGCAGCCATGGAGCCCAAATTTCGTAATGTACACGTGTGCTCTATGGAAGAATGCTTATATAGGGCAGACAGGGTATGTTTGCATACCCTACTCAGGTGACTTGTTCTGGGACTTGGAAAACGTTTATATTCAATTATAATCAACTGTGCATCGAGCAAAAACATGCATAGATTCAGATTCTCTGGCCATCTGTTTTTTCCTGTCTTTTTCTTCAGTCTCTCTATAGTCTCTATCATAGAGATCTCTTCCCAGACAATCAATAGGACTTCCATTGTGCGGCTGCAACGAGAAAACAGGATACGATCCTGACTTCAGACCGATATGAGTGATTGCAAAACTGAGAACTGCTTTTCCTTTGTAGCGGCAACGGTTGAAATTCAGGAAATTGAATTTCTGCAATTCTGTTGCAGTCCAAAGGCCGACACATTATGGCATATCACGTCAGCCTCATCTTGAAATGGTAATAAACTCTAGCGACCTCTAAACATAATTTTACAAATTACAAGACTTGCATTTAGTCTCTGCCCATTGGACTAAAAACCAGATCAATATAAAAGGCCGACTTCTGACATTTTAGTCAACTGCCAACAGGGCAGATCATTTCATGAGCTCAGGGATGTTGCCATTTCCTAAGATCAAAAGACAAATGCATGCAATATACTATGCAATATACTACCAAGTACGCCATCACAATCTTCCTTTTCCCGACAGGTTCCTACATATCTTTTCTAACCAGATTTTGACTATAAGACTTGAGTTTTCAAATGTTCTTTCCTCAGATAGCCTATCACGCCCTAACTCTCCACTGCATATCAGTCTATTCCAACCAACATCTATGACCGAGATTCAACTGAGATTCAGAATCATCGGAGGGAGATTCACTGAAATTGACCCAGATTCTTAATCTCATTTCCTCATCTCCTCATAAATAATCTGCCTTAGACATTATTCCTACATTATTCCTACATCCCTACATGTGAAGAATGCTTTGATGTCTTCTTGGGCCCTATCATTGCATCCATCATCAACCTCTCTCTTGCTAAAAGCTGCTTCTTGGCAAGTTTTACTCAAGTAATGGCTTATAGGGTTACAAAAAGCCATCTGTCTCCCTCTCTTTGTCTCTCTCTCTGTATGTCTGTCTGTCTCTCTTCTGATGATCTATTAAAATATCACCCCATTTGCACTCTCAATTTCGTTTCCCAAATATTCATAAAAATACTGGCTAACTGAGTGAGCTGTCTCTCATCCCACAACCGACACTTTCCTTTCCAACCTGTCTGATGATTTATTAAAATTCACCCCTTGCACTCTCAATATCATTTCCAAAAATTCATAAAAAATACTTGCTAACTGCTGAGCTGTCTTCGTTCCACAAAAGACACTTTCCTTTCCAAATGTCTACCATAAATATCATTCCACTCAAACTACATTACTTAGTACTTACCATTCACAGTAACTTGTTCTGCTCCATGGACAAAGGAAAAAGTGTTTTCATTCTCCTAAACTAATTGGCTGCCTTTGATATCATTGATCATTCTTCCTTTACTGCCTTGAACAACTGTTGCATTGAAATGGTTCTACTCTCAGTTGGTTTGCAACTTACCTGCCCCACTCAATCAATTCATATGACTTATAACACACTTGGTTCACTACTTAACCACAGCTTCTTTGACTGCTGAACTATTTGATTCTCATTGGTATCACAATGGAAACCAGCACAGACTAAAAATGGTTCAAAACTATCAAATGCCAGAGCCATAACAAAGACCCCCAAGTATCATGGCTATATTAAACCCACATTGCATTCTGCTCACTGGCTACCCAACAAGCAAACAATCCATTTGAAAATCTTCTTCACAATTTGCATTACTGCATTTTAACCATTGTAACTCCCTATCTACACGCTGACCCCTCAGGCAAATAGATAATGCACTGGATCAAAGGACACTGCAACTCTTGCTGTGCCCTGCACTGTCAGTAGTACACAGTGCTTACTTCTCGGGCTTTCGCTCTGCATCTGGTCCAAAGCTATGGAATGTGTTGCCCAGTGCAGTTTGTTTCAGTTCTTAGACTCATCTCTTTCACCTTTCTTACCACCATAGCTATGCTTGTGGCTTTTTCGATATCGACCTGCATTCTTCAATGGATTAAGATTTTTATCACTAGAAATGACCATCGGTCAATGTTTTGGGCTTTATGATTATGGCACTACAGAAGTCTTTAGATTAGCTCAGAATTATGGCACTACAGAAGTCTTTCATCATCACTTGATTATGAATTAATTAATCTTTGAGTAGTCCATTCGATAGGATCTTCTAAATATCCATACAAATACCTATGCAATCTGGAATAACATCTGACTAACCCTGACTGAGAATTAGAGAGTGACATGGGGAGACAATCTCGTCCCCATCCCCACCCTGCACCAAGTTAGTCGTCCCCATCCCCACCCCATCCCCGCAGGGTTTGTCCCCATCCCCGCCCCATCCCCGCAGGTTTGCTCCCCATCCCCACCCCATCCCCGCAGGTTTGCTCCCCATCCCCACCCCATCCCCGCAGGGACATCACATTCGCAAAAAGTTTACACAAATTCAAATTAAAAAATAACAGTTTTAGCTTACAAAACTATTTGTATTGTTGACTGCATTAGTCTGTTATTATCTTATGGACAGTTTGCATTAACCAAGTCCTGACTATTTCTGACTAGTAGGCTTCAGAAACTAATAAACTCTCCTTATCAGTTCTCAAGTTCTCAACATCACCCGGGTTTATTGCCGGCTCATTCCCCATTACCGCGAGAGTAAACCCCATTACCGCGGTATTGCCGCAATTTTTGTCCCCATTACCGCGGTATTACCGCAATTGTTGTTAGCCCATTACCGCTGGATTTACCGCGGTTAGTAGCGGTCGATAGGTTCTTCGCGGGGAAATTCCCCATGTCACTCTCTACTGAGAATGCAAATGGCTGTTACACACAAACAAATGAAGGAAGACAACATGAAAACAACGAACCGATTTACAAAGTTACAAACAGACTCATATCGTCAAAATATTAAGGAGAGACAAACTGATTGGAAACAACAAGAGCAAAGCAAAGAATTTGCCTTTACAGCAGCAAAGTCCATTTCCCAGTATTCACTCTGAAATTTAACCAGATTCCAGGAATGCCGTCTCTCTTAGCACCCAGATCCAGAGGCACATACACACACAAACACACACACACACCCAAACACACAGTAAGACAGACCACCATCTCACTGCAGGAGTCGACTAGACACAAAGACACCACCATCCAATTTCATAAATACAGCCAACTCTATTTGTGATACTTAATCTGATTTGCTGATTAAGCAACTACACCATCATTCACGCAGCAAAACAGCACTTACAACCTGATATACAAACCTGGGAGTGCATACATATAATATATATATATATAAATATATATATATATATATATAATCCAGCACAGCACTTTAATACATATATATATAAATATCATAATGAGAAAGAGTCAAGGCACAGCAACAGATGCAATTATATATATATACATATATAATTCTATATATATATGTATAATGTATATTATATATATATTAATATATCTATATATCTATATATATATATATATATATATATATATATATATATATATATATATATTAGTGTGATGGTGTTATTTACATGGATGCAGCCCCTCTGTCTGGAATGACACCTGACTAAACTTGTGCATTATGATGTAGGAGAGTTGTGTCAGAAAACAGTCAGTCTTATCTGAAGAGAGCTAAGACAGCAAATGCTCCCATCAGGGTTGTTTGCCTTTCCAGCCTGACTCGGAGAGGTCAACACAGTTCAAAAACACTCATCCACCCCCTCCACCTCTACCACCACCAGGCATACA
Source organism: Aporrectodea caliginosa (assembly GCA_020284085.1). Classification (NCBI taxonomy): domain Eukaryota; kingdom Metazoa; phylum Annelida; class Clitellata; order Crassiclitellata; family Lumbricidae; genus Aporrectodea; species Aporrectodea caliginosa. Next base: position 288,701 of record JACEVL010000845.1, read on the forward strand.
GACTCTGTAATTAGATAATTGGTCTGAAGTAGGAAGGGGGTCTGTGGAGAGGGCTTATTAGATTTCATCTGTGTACCCCTGCCAGCCTCCACCTAGGCACTCATCACTGCTCTGATGAAGCCTTACACAGAAAACCATTTCTCAGCAGCAATTACACCTGAATGTCCCCTAATTAAAAGCAAACAAGGCATTTCCTAGCCGATCCTACTCATAATTAAAATGCGTCTGTCCAAATTCCAAATAAATTTGTGCGCTCCAAAAGGAAATTAGGCACCGACAACATTACTGCAAATGATATTAACCAATAGTTGGCCATAAATAGGCACCAAACGACAATTGCAAGTAGTTATGGCCATCACTGTACCATAGCAAGGAACCAGTGACTAGCTATATGTAGCAACAATGATGACCTCAATAACTAGAATAATAATGGTCAGAATAAATGCCTCACTGGTAATTAGGCTGATTAAAACAATGATAATGAAAATGTCATTCAGAATTTCAGCTATAGCACAGGTATGCTCTAACTGTAAGGCCTTAATGGAGCTAGAAGAGAATTAACAACCATAATAAAGTTAGAAAGATTCAGTTTATGGCTGACAGACAATAATGATTACTTTAATACAGGTAAAAGGAATTTGTTGCATATAAAACAACAGAACATAAACATATTAAAAACAGAAATCAAACCACCTTCTGTGGGCAAATACCCTCAACAATTCTCTACATATACAATAAATTAAACAGGTTTGGAATATCATTAGCAACTGCCATAGCTACATTAGGCCAATACATAGAAATATGTAAATACCATTGACCTGGGATACCTAAAGACCTGGACTTGTCCTGGAGGCAACTATTGTATTATAATGAAAACAGAAGAAAAGCTTGGCTATGAGCCAGTCTGGTTAAGGCAATGAGCTGTTAGGTCACTATGTACACACTGAAATGCTGCAGTATACCTGCAGCAAATACTGCCAACACCATGGAACACGACCGGCATTTGAAAAATGGCTGACCAATCATGGTTAAAGTCTGACACTGTGAGTTGGGAGTTCTTTCTCGCATGCAGTATGAAAACGCCGCCCACGGCCACAAAAGGTTTCAAAGGTAACGTTGAGCCTTGCCAAGACCAGATAGTCAAAGAAGATCTCTTTAGCTGACAACCAATAAATTCAACAGCCGTAAAACATTCAAACCAGACAGACATTAAGTAGTCAGTGTCATTTGCTACTGAAAATTGCCTTAAACTAAATGACTGAGCAAGGTTCTGACTGTTTTGTTGATACTGAATGGTATGTTACCTTACCCATAAACTATTTATCTGTAAGTTATCTGAATGGGATGTTCATTGCAAGTGAAATGCTGGTTGTGAATAGTACTTTAACTGATACTGTCTTCCTACTGACTTGTAAATTAATCAAGAAGGACAATTAAATTTCAATTTAATATAAATCACTGCTCTGCAGTCTGCACTCTAAAACTTTTCAAATAAATAAGTTCATCTGAATATATTTGAAATGTCAAAAGGACAGAAAAACCCAAGGAACAAAAAAAATTCTTCTAAATCATTTACACGTTTAGCATTAAGGCAAGGCAGAGCTTTTGCCAAAAATCTCAGATAAACCAAAAGCATGAATATCATGCTGTTTTATTAACCAGGACATTTCAATTTCATGAAAATGTAATTTCACATCCAAGCAATCTCCTCCTACTCCTCCTTCTCCCTCTGTGCCTCACTGTACTACTCTCCTTCCTTTTTGCCTCCTCGTCCTCTTCCTCCCTCTGATCAAACTATGAGAAGCAATATCCCATCAAATTCCAGTTGTGTACCTACCACCAGTGAATACTGTGAAGTGTTGTGACCTTGCATGAAAGTCTATGCAGTTCAATTTATTTTTCATATAGGGCCACCGTCTAAAAAGGCACTCATCAACATATCCCCAAGCAAACAAGCATTAAGGACTTGTTTAAGGACCCCTACAAACAGCGGCCATCTCCAAGGCTGGAACTGGCCTCTGCTGCAGCCTGCAGTACCAGGCAAGAGCTCAAAATTTAATCACCAACCACATCACATGCTTGAAGCAAAATGTTCACTGTGTTTAGTGGGTTTAGGGAACTTTCCAAATGTTGATGAGGGTGATGGCAAGGTTTTCTGTTACCGCTTCCTGTGAACAATCGGAAATTGAATCATCCCCTCCCCACCCTCTTATTCACATAGAATTACCCAGAAGCTCTTACCCAGTGTTTCCGTTAACGCCCAAATGGCCGTTTTTACGTCCGTAAAAAACGTCCAAAACGTTCTGTGTGATAGCCGAAAGCAATGAGCTACGTCCAACAAATTCCAAGTCATGGTGTAAAATACGTCCTCTTTTTGGATTCTAACGGAAACACTGCTCTTACCTCATAACCCAATCAGCCTGCAATATCTCCATTTTCAGAAAGTTCACTCTGTAATGTGTTACATAAAACAATACATTAAATACTTCCCCTCTTATGGCACCCATTTCCAACACATAAATATATATATACATATATATATATAATGTTTGTTTTATATAAGTATATATATATATATATACCAAGACATTATCCAAACTATTAAAGTGTTATACACAGATCCTGTAGGTCATACATAAACCGAAATGGCTGTACTTAAACACAGTTCAGCAGATCTTGGAATAAATAAATTAGTGAAGCCACACTGCTCTATTCAGGTCTACTTGCAATTGCCCCTGACAGACATTAATTGCACCAAACAATATATTAAACATTACATGCTTCCACTCTATGCCACCAAAGCGCAGTACATACATACTTTTATATCTTCCAAATTGTATTGTATTGTATTGTATTGTATTTGAACACTTGTTATAGCGCCCTACCAGATTGCCCATTCAGAGGCGCTCCCGACTACTGCGCGGACGCTGAATCGGAGTTTCACGCCGAGGCGCATGAGCCGAGTGAAGGACTTGCCCAGGGTCCCTCGCGGCGGCTTTTGAGGTGGAAACCCTCCGGCTGCAAAGCAGAACATACCCTATACCACCGCGCCCCAGTATATTGTGTTGTGTTGTATTGTGTTGTATTGTACTCCACGTTTCATTGCGACCGGCAATAATGGCTTTTACTTACACAGTTCAGCATACCTTTGAATAAACACAGTTACATCATACTGCTTTCTAAGTACAGCAGCCACACACAACAAGTACACATAGCAGACAAGAACCAGACAGGAAGATACTGGTAAGTGTTAATTTCCTGGCATTACCTTACATTACATCAACAGAGTGCAAGGTGAATAGAAACCAGAGCGCATCAGTGGCACCTGAATGTACCTGTGCCAGGTAACAGCCTCAGACTATGATGATTAGTTTCCCACCTTGCTTGTATCAGGGAACACAGATACCATTAAGTCATGTACATCAGGGCTGATGTAAAGCAGGCACCAGCCTCAAGTGTGATATGAGGTAATGAGAGAAATGTGACATCTGATCTTAGCACACCACGGGGGGGGGGCAGCCGTGCTTATCCCTGGCATAAATCAATCCCTTGAAGCTACAGCAGAGGAACAAACCCAGAGTACTATCATGCACGGAAAGCTTTCTGCTTCAGAGTAACTTATCACATGTTAGAGCAGTGCTTCTCAAACTGTCTGATGCCCATAATTATTTTTACCAGCCTTACTGAGGTGCTTATCAGTGACGTAACTGGGACTTTTCGTTTGGAAGGGGTTTTAAGCCTTGAACATGGCCAGTGCGGAAGCCCAAGCCTGTAGTGGAGCGGGAGGCTTGATTCATTTTTTGGGTCTTCAGCTTCGTTATATATCAAATGGTATATTAAAATTTAAATTTCACTATGTTGCCACTATTCGGTACAAGTATACGTTCGTGACTGTTGCATATTTTAAACTGTTTATCGTGTATGAATACTAGTGTTGTGTTCTCATTTTTACATGTTACAGCATACAAAAACCGGGTATGACAAGGATGTAACTTATCCCCACACCTATATAACCTAGTATTACAAGAATGTAATGTCACTAAGCGTTAACAACATCATGGCAGGAATCAAATTAATGGAGGCTGATAATAATCTCCATTTTACTGATGACATTGGCCACCTCACTAGACGCAAACCGGAGATATTACTACACAGACTGACTAAACCAGAAGATTCGGGCTAATGATCAAATCAGAGAAAACCAAAACAATGGCAATTGAAAAGACCAAAGAGACACCAGTAACTATCACAATCCAAGGAGAAACTATTGAGCAACTAGGATGGCTAATAACTGCAGAAGTCAGCAACGAACAAGACATACAAAGGAGAATTGGACACACTTCGCAGGCATTTGGAAAAATGAACAGGATATATGGAGAAACAGAGAGTTAACGACGAAAACCAAGACAAAAATATACGAGACGATAAAACAACCAATTTTCCTATAACAGATCGGAATGTTGGACAATGCAAAAACAAGATGAGAAAAGAATTCTTACAGAAGAAGTAAGCAGGCTGTGGAAGATTGCAGGGCTTCCAAGAATACAGAAAATAAGAAATTATGACGTACGACAATCTTTAGGTATCCAAACTCTCTGCTAGACAAATTCCTTCAACAAAGACTAGGCCTACGATGGTTTGGACATGTAGAGAGAATGTCAGCTGACCGAATCTATGCAATGCACTACATGCAAGCTTCGAATGAAAAAGAAACAAAGGCAGACCAAGACTACGCTGGATAGATAATATCAATGAGAACATAACATCACTTGGAATAACACTAAGGGGAGCACTGGACTTGACAAATGACCAAGGAAATTGGAGATCATTTATTCATACCCATCGCTGCCAAATGGCTGGCGTCCGGAACTGATAATGATGATGACAATGTATAGAAATTAATATTTTATGTGAATACAATAAAAATTATAATTCCGGTCATCATCCGACAACCCGGGTATCCAGTAACTCACAGACCTCAGTTTGAGTAGCAATGTCTTAGAAGGTCACCTCTGAAATCCAGGGTGACTTTGAGCTACCACCCAAGGATGAACAAAATTTTGTCCCTCGCGTATTATACAAGCTCCCGACCAAAGTAGACATCAGGCACCTTATCCCACCAGATCGGACGTAGTAGATAATTAGTCTATTAGACATTTCTCTCTCTCTCTTTGTACTAAGCTGCGGTTTGTCAACTTATATACTTAATGTTTCAATAAAGGAGTATATAATCATTATCTGGTCAAGGAACAAGGAGGAATCAGGTGCCATTAAAGTAATGAGAGCTTTTCTCCATCCTCTTGTTTGCCATTTATTTCACCAAGTGCATGCAAACATACAAACAGCACCTAACCAAACTGTACACACAGATATGTCCATCCTGTCCATATTCACTCAAACACTAAACTTGGTTGATATTTTACAGCTGCTACAAAATCCACACTACAAAGAGCAACATGCCTTGAGAAGTTGTACGATGATAGTAAATTATTTTTTCTGCCACAGTCATTACAAAACCTGCCAGTATTTGAAAGTCTTGCAGGAGTTAGCAGACTATAAAAAAACTTTCCAAAGTTCAAGAGGATGCTCTGAGCTAACACTGTGTTTGCCAATTGCCAGGTTTTCACAGGCATCAACGGGCCAACACCCTTGTGTGAAGGGCTTTGGGCAAACTGATGATTATGATGATGACTCATTATATAACAATAGTGTAACTGACATGTTAAGGGATCTGATTAAGGCTTGTATCTTTCCCTTTCACAATGCTTTACAGTCTATGCCTCTGGTACCTGTCTCAGTGTAAAGCCTTGTAACTTCAGCAAGGCTTAAAAGGCTAAGTAAGCAAGGCTTGCAAAGGCTAAGTTTACGTTTAATTTATGAAGAAGAAAAAATATATATATATATTATATATATGATAACCTGAACTAATATTAAATATATGTCCCATTACACTACAATACCCAAGTGTATCCAATTACACCGGTTTTTTAATCAAAGCATGCTTCACTTAGTGGAAATATGTAAGTGCACACACAGCTGCGGTAGGCTTATGCTAGGCCTGGTACTGTCAGTACATGACTTCATGCTTGTCCCCTTTACACATACTTATATATTACAAAACATGAGAATAGATCACACAAGTTTGTCTCCTTTGGTGGCTGCAGCCTTGAACTTTTGATTTAGACATGGCACAAATTCATTTTATCAGATGACCTAACAGGCTCAGTGGACCTACTTCCTTAAGTGTATCTCACAGGATGGCCTTTAATAAGGTTTCAGTTTTGACTTCAGTACTGTAACTCTCATACAACATATGAGAGGTGCTCCATAAAACTGTCACAGTACATCACATTTCATAAGGTGTTTTAGTCTCACATCAAACAGTGAAGTTTGGGCTTTTGTAAATTCACTGCATCTGAACATTAAAAACATTAACTGATATACTTAAATTAACAAACACTAAAACCTTTCTCCTACACTCTTACCAGGAGTGTATGGGAAAGGGTTCTCCTGATGTTTTCATAACCGTTCTCTGTCTCACTATATCCTGTTTTGTTTCTTCCAGCAATTGGTAGGCAATGCAATGACAGTCTGTCAAACATATAACGGCTTGCATCAGTTTGGCTTGCGAGACGTCTTCACATAAATAACTATTTTAACTTCTTAAGCGTCTACTCAGTTAAGTAACAGCGCCGACATTCAAACTGACACGCTACAGTCGTCGCAGGAATCATGCGTGACAACCGTACAGTAGTCACATAAAGGTATTACAAATGCAGGTGTCAGTCGCAGTACATGAGTTAATCAAATGAATTTATTGACTGACTCCAATTCACGGCAAACGCAATGTGTCACGAACTGAAATCCTTAAACCTGCGTAAATCTTCCGCCAGTGCATTTGCAGGCGGTTCAATAAAGCACGCACTTACTTACCTACCTACCTACATATCTACCTACCTACTAAAGTACTTACTTACTTACATATCGCCGATTCGCTACCAAAACTCAAACGCCGGTCTGCGCAGAAATTTTATTTAACAAACTGCTGTAACAGCACTTTAGCTGAGGTGTTCCGTATCATTATTAAACTGGAATTGGTAATTTAAGCGTCGTGCAATGTTCGGATGAACAGCAATAACAAAGTCCTCCTCTCCCGTCCCATCATCAGGTATGCTGTCAATAATCTCACGTAAGCCCTTCGGATTTTCTGATTAAAAATGCCTTCTAACTCACCGGCTTCTGCTGCAAGAGTTTTGTAGTCGCGTCAGTTTAACAAACTTCTTGTCTGGAATCGTAGGGTTTCTGGGTTTGGAGAATAAATCCGAATGTAAGTCTCAACAGTCCGATTATTCATGATTAAAAGTTTCAACTCCCACACTAAACGCACCGCTACGCATTCTGCCATACACCAGCCATACACCTATGCTACCACTGAACATATATGCTTATAGGATGCAACACGTAATACGTCATTCAGTTGGCGCGTCATCTGGCGTTTGATGCAGTGTCTCACATAACGACCTCTTTGGACAAGGATAATAATAATAATATCTTTTCTTTAATTGAACGCCTGACAAACGCACTGCGCTGTACATTTACATGTTATGCAATTGAAACAATCTTAACTAGTTAACTACTAACATACAGTACAGACAGCCTGCAATACACGGCGCTAATAGCAGCCTACAAACTTCCAGAGTTCCGCATTCGTCAACTTCAGCTCGTTCAGAATGCAGCAGCCAGACTTCTGGCTGACCTGCCGAAATATTCACACATATCCGACTACATGCGGGGTGAGCTACACTGGCTTCCAGTTGCTGATCGTGTTAATTTCAAGATCGCTACGCTGGTTTGGAAGGCTACGACTGGCACTGCTCCGGACTACATTGCTGAACTGTGCCTTCCAGTTGGCACTCAAACTGGTCGGCGGGCTCTCCGGTCTGCCTCACGAAATGACTTGATGATACCTTCGTTTCGAACCACTACCTGTGCTCGTCGGGACTTCTCGATTGCGGCGCCACGGATCTGGAACGCTCTTCCGCCGTCTGTGCGTGCTGCACGCGGCTATATAGTTTTCTCTAAACTCTTAAAGACGCATTTTTTCAGCTGTTAGATGGCCACGTGTTGAGCGCTTCTGAGAGACTCTTAAGTGGCGCTTTATAAATGTTTTATTACATTACATTACATTACATTACAAAGCATATCCGCCATAACGGGGCTCGAACTCGGTACATCTCGCTCTCTACGCCAGATGTTATCCAACGCGCCACCGGACCTTGTTTAATCGTTATAGCATTTACATGTGCCTTCAGGAGAAGGCGGTATAGACTAAAATTTAATAATGATAATAATATTTCGGAGAAAGGAGAAAGGAGAGACAGACAAACACATAGTTGGACAGACAAACAGTGAGACACAGAGAGAAAATGTGCGACAAAGAGGAGAAGAGGAGAAAGAAGTGGCGACGTCGGACATTTGAACCTGCCTAAGAGGCAGAGAACCACAAGAAGAAGAATAATATTTATTCTTTAATGAAGCGCCTGACAAACGCACTGCATGCTATAACGATTAAACAATTCACAAGAACACAAATTACAGAAGACATAAATCATCAAAGTTGCATTTATGCAAGGCGCAAGCTCATTGTACTTTTGCTGCCACCTAGGGAATGAAGGCATGAGCTAAACCCAGAGGCCTTACGGGAATCGAACCGGGTCCGTGAAAACTTCAGACAATAGTGTTATCATTTATAGGCTACTATCCCCCTCGACACATTACATATGTCCCACTAACTAACCCAAAAACGTCGTCTCCACTCTTGCCAAGGTTTAGGCCTTTATGCATTTAAGATCCATGCCCAAAGTGCTGACCAATTATAAACGAGCAGTTCTCGACTTGGGCAGCTTATTCAGAGAATAATTACAACCGTTAGTAAGCTTATGCCTAATTTCGCAATTGGAAATGGTAAACTGGAAAATTTTAACGCACGTTATTTAGAGCTAAGAGTATGGAACCAGCTTGTTCAAGTGCTGCGTCAAGTCAGATGAGCTGTTAGGGGATAGCGATCCGGGGGAAGGAAATAGGCAACCACTAATTTAGAATGTTTTATGAAATTTATGAAATCATTAAAATTTGACTTTTAGTTTCAAGCATCTGTTTGTAACTAGACATTAGCTTTCCCGTGATCAAGATTGACTTTAATGATGTTGGCTTATTTGTGACCCAGCTACAGATCACAACTTTGTCCAACAACGTCCAGTGTTTTCTAACATGAAGCCTATCTCAAACGCACGTATTATAAGTGCATTAACTGCAAATTTGTGGCATCTAAAATGGCGTTCGCAGACCCTGGCCCAAGGGTGAGAATTGCCGGGGAGTTGGGGGTTCAACCCCCCTAGTCTTTTTTAGGATCCCATAGTAAAGTCTACATTTTCACACCCAAACTGCACATAAATCAACGTCTAACCCCCTCCTCCCCCGTTATTTTTTGACAATTCCCATACTGCCTGGTCGGGCTCGCAAGGACATCAAAAACGCGAAGGAGGAGAAAGAGGAGGAGAATGAGGAGGAGGCTATGTCGAAATTAAGCTCCCCGCTCACGATATGGAACATATAATGTATAATATTATATTGAAAGGGACTCTTTTTGCAGAAAATATGGATACACGATTCTCCTATATAGCAAATTAGGTCTAGCCTAGGTTAAATCGCGTTGGCTGTAAAGTAAAAAACTTAAATGATGAATATAAGCCCTACTTGCGAAAGTTTTTTAAAGTCTGAAGTTCGCTGCTCCCAACACTGTGTACATTGGATTAAGCCCTATTATGTCCAGGGCTTCTCATTTGAGGCGATCGATCGATCGATCTCCTTGGTCGATCGCCTAGCAAAGCTCTGGTGGATCGATAAATCGATCGCGCAAATCGAGCGCGATCGATTTACTCCAAGAGGAAACTGGAGCCATTATTTTATTTACCTAATTTACATTACTTTAATTTTTGCTTACTTGCGGCGGCGGTGAATGCGTTCGGAACGCAACGTTTCGTGACCTAATGACTGCTGAGTGATCGCTCCAATTTCATGCAATATGATTGGTCATAACAACACGGTGGACACCTCCCGCGTAACGTCATTTGTAAGTTCGTAGCGTCACGAATTTCGGAAATTATTGAAAGCAACAATGGGGGCGACGGTGCCGAAGTGGAATAATAATGTACATGTAGGACTACAATTTAACAACGGCGCTCGTCTTCGGTTGCTGGCCCTAGGACTGGAAATGGAATGAGCTCCCTGTTGCGCTCCGCCTATAGTGAGTAGTGAATAGAGTTCACACGTCATACCATTTTTCTTTAATAACTTAACGACTGTCTTATTTAGCCGTGGCTGGACTAAATATGAGCGCTTCTGAGTCGATCACCTTGAAGGGGCGCTAGGCTATATGAAAACTAATTAATAAACTATCAATAGTTTATAAGAACGGAACGGAACTGAGATAGGCCTACTACTACTAGGCTACTAGATTAGTAGGCCTACTACATAATATGCAGCTATACGCATACGATAGCCTACACAAAATACTCTGTAGGGCCTACACAAAAGCTCTCGAGGTCGATCGCGCACCGATCGCCTATGCAATCCAGCGCGATCGATTTTCAAATCGCCTTCTATTTTCAAATGAGAAGCTCTGATTATGTCGTATAATTGTCGGATTCACTAAGTTAATGACAGCGCAAAATGTGAGGTCCGACGCTGTAACTGGACCCCGTGAGCTGAAAAGTGGGTATCATTTGGCCTCAGGACCCAATGCCAAGCCCTCCCCTAACGAAGCTCAGACTCATTAGGCCTAACAATTTTCATCATATTGACCCTCAAGGATGCACTTTGCGTGTTAGGCTATAGTTGAGGTCAGGATGCAAGTGGTCGATGGGATACCGCCTTGATTTCTCGTGACGATAATTATATGTAATTACGACACTCCTCAGACGGTCACACCCTCAGTCGGAAATGCTCTGGAGCTTCACGATCGACCTCGGTCTGTCTCGACCTTGACCCTTGCGTTTCATTAGCTTCCACTATTTAATCTCTTTCTCGCACACTTTTTCTCTGTGTCACTGTTTGTCTGTCCAACTATGTGTTTGTCTGTCTCTCTGTATCTGTCTCTGTCTCTCTGTCCTTCTGTCGATCCTCCAAGCTCTTCACAGCCCTTGCGTACTCTTGCCGCACTTTAAGCCTACACAACGCACTCCCATGGTGGAGTTTATCAAGGCCCACCCCCCCCCATGAACCCATAGACTTTTTATCTGCTGCATAGCTCTTCTGAACTTGAATGTGAACTCACGGCTGCTTTAGCCCCCGAAGATCTGGTTCTCATGTATGCAAACAGTGGAAATCGACGCTTACAGCTGCTTAGCGTAGTCGACTAGACGCAGTCTTCGATGTAAGGCCATCATGTATTTTTTAAACAGTAAAATCCAAGTCTTCTCACCAGAAGGCCGAAATTAGTACCAAGTATACATTTTGCGACTGTGGCTTCGCCCCAGACCCCCCACTGAGAGACCGAAATCGCCCTAAAATCCCCTCCGTTTAAAGGGGGCCTCTTTGCGGCGGAAAGGGAAGGTGAAGGTATGTTTTAGCCCCCATGGACTAAAACCAAATTCCGCCCATGCACACTCCCTATCCATCTGTTCATACCAATCAGGTCCACTTGTCCACATGAGCCATAGTCCGTCATCACTCGTTATGTTGGCGTACTTGACAGCCAATACATAAAACAAACAGATGTACATGCTTCAAAGTTCTTGTGAAATGTAACAGTAGATGTTAACATAATATTGCCTCTACCCTTTAAAGGGTTAAGCGTCAGTTGGTGTGCGGACAGTGAGGTGCATAAGGGCGATCGCTGAGTGTATGTGTAACAGATGTTGCGCAGGTACAGAGAGTAGGCTAAAAGTCTAGGGAGATGCTGGTGGTCCGTCGCGGGTGCGTTGACCCAGTGTGAGTCTCCTTACAGATTTTATTTTAGTTATAGTTACAGTTATATATACATGTAGTTAATGGTTTTTTAAATTTTAGTTACAGTTATAGTTATAGTAATAACTTAGTATTATTTTTTAGTTATAGTTATAGTTAATGGATTTTTGTTTTAGTTAATTTTAGTTACTACTTACTTACAATAATTAAGGCTACAAGCAAAAATTGTGCGTATTAACACGATGTTTCACAATTTTCTCAGAGCTTTGAAAGCCTTTGAAGCACGGATGCATTCAGCTTCATGAATACACGACTTTCCAAAGTAACTGACAAATTGCATAATAAAAATATCGCATTTTGCGTTCTCATTTATGCCGAATCGTCCATATTTCACTTCCTATTTTTATTTTTTGTATTAACGAAAATAAAGATGACTTTTCGTTATTGTTATTTTCGTTATAGTTATAGTTATAATTAATTATATTTTTTAGTTATAGTTATAGTTATCGTTAACGAAATCATTTTATTTTTGTTAACGAACATTTTCGTTATCGTTATCGTTAACGAGAATCACACTGCGTTGACCCACCTCCTTCGCTACCCTGGGAATACAACGAGTGACTTCCTCGAACATCTTATGAGTTACTATCACTGAAGATCTTGGAGCATCCTCGCACGTTGGTGAAAGTCTAGGGTCATGCTCAGGTTCCGAGAGTGCTATAAGGGTCCACGGTCTACCTAATCGGGCCAGAGCTGGCCTTTGACAGTTTTGTGCTATATGCAAGGACAAAAATGCCGCCCTTGCTCATAGGCTAAATGCTGATCAATCAATCATTTATTTTAAATGGTTTTCAGTGTTCTAACAGAAACGTTGTTCTATTAATTTTGAAGTATAAATCAGAATGTTAAAATGTGTTATTAGGCCTAATATTTTTTTATTAATTTATTATAAGTACTTAAACACAAATTCTTGATTTTCTGGAATCGGCAAGACTGCAAGTTTATAAAAGCGTTTAGAGTTTTTATAGTTAATAGTTAATTTTAAAAAATGATTTCCTGCTTTTGCAGAAAATCATAAAATCCTGAATTATTTCGGTCAAATCCAATTCTGCCGCAATCGTTCTTTCTATAGATATTGTAGTTAAACTAACCAAACGATCCTGAGACATGGCAGAACGAAGCTATGTTTTAATAAGTTTACACTTCGAGAAGCATCTCTCTGCACTCGCAATTGTTATCGGGAGTGTTAGCAAAATTCGCATTGCCAAGTAGGCCTACACATACATTTTGGAAAAAGAGCAACCAAGCCCATTCGACATAGATAAAAATGTAGTCTCATAATCTTTGGGGCTTCATTTTTCTGTATTTCTTCATGCTAAAGCTAATAACTCATCACACAGTTCTGTTTCACTGATCTCTGCTGAATATTCATTTTCAGATGTTAAAGCTAATTGAAGATCCATGCATTCTTTGAAGACGCCTTTTTCTCACATTTCTCTGGATTCTTAATGTCATACAAATATCCAAATAAGTCACTGTGAGAAGATAACTGAAAAAAATCGATCATTAACTGATTGAATTGCGGTATCCAATATCTGGTTTAAAAAATTCACTGTAAAATTCTTTTCTGGATCAAGAACTGCATGGATCGTCTGGAACTTCATTGTCAAATTGTCTTTTCTTTTGTCGAGGTTTTATCGGTATTTCCTGGGGAAATTGCATTCAATACCAAGTTCCTCTGCCACAGATTTAGCTGTTGTAATTGCTTTAACAAAATCTTCATCCTTTCTGTAATTCTGGAGCATTGTTTCTGATGCATTCAATTGTTCAATTGATTTTTAAACAAGTTCACTGGGCAATGTATTGTTTGGTATGCACAGCGCATGTAAAAGAAAAAAGGTTAGTTAATAATTAAATTATTATTATATTTAGCCTAATTATCACAAAACTGAATGTGGAAGTTAAACACAGGCACACTATCCATTTTATTATATTACTCATTGAGGAACAGCAAGACAGAATCGGTTTCGTTCAGGGACAGCAAGACATGTCACGTGAAATGGCTACGTAGATGCTAGATAGTTAGCTACATTGGTAGGAGACTAAGGAGAGTAGGCTGCGCGTCCCATGCTCCTCTTGGAGTCTTGGTAAGAGAGTGTGTGGATCGCGGTTCGCTTCCCAAAGGTGGCTTATTTAAGAGATTTAAATCTCGGGCTGCACGGTCCGTGCACGGGGGACCTTAAATGTCGTGGCGCCCATTCAAACTGGGAAGTGCTTCTGAATCGTGGCTTCGAGTCACCGACTGCCTACGAATTACGGCACTCTTTTCATCTATTTATTTTATTTAGATAGACTTTGTTCAGCGCAAACTTTCAAGAGAACGTACAGTCGTAAACGTCAAACCACGAAACAAACTTCTCCAAGAACGTCACGGTTTGAATACAACAAGAACATTCGTCCCTTTTCTTTGGTAAAGTCTGGCAGCCTACGGAATGCCTGTTCGAGGGGAAAACAAACGACTGTCGACATGTCTGCTCCGTTTCTACCAAGTTTTTCGACCCTCAACCCAGTCGACCCTCACAGTTCCTACGAAATTGTCCTACTGAGAAGTGTTCGTCTTCTCCGTTCCTGTGATACTGTCCGACTGACTCACAAAGCGAAGTAGTAGAAGTTTCAGTTTAACGACCGGTGCGACAAAAAAGATCAATAGATTCGCATTCCTCCTTCATCCAGGCTTGGGACTGGTTCCGAAACTAGCGGGGTATGTTTAAAAAGTCTGGCAGAACACGTGTTAGCTGAAATCTAAGGGAAGAAGCTGAGTACATATATACTTAGTCAAAGACTGTCTCTCCATCCAGGGTCAATTATACGTGTATATATATTTGTGTGTGTGTATTATTATTACTATTATGTACATAGACTATATAAAACGTCCTGTCTACGCGGTTCACCGTCCGGCCGGACCTGTTATCTCGCAGCGATCGGCTAAAAACAACACGAGCCGCTGGTAAAGGGAATACGATACCAATTAGCCGACACGACTGAAAGCATTTTGCCGTTTTGGGGTTGACAATATGAATTTCAATATCACCAAGAGAGAACGCTATACGTTAATTCGCCTAAAAATGAAAGAGGTACAACTTGTAGAGAGTACCGTGACTTGGAAAAATTGAATTTGTTGCCGCCGTTTCTGAGTATTGTTATGCATAAAGGGACACTTATTAAAAAATTCTACTAAACTGATTCAATCATGGGGCGATAGAAGCGTCATAAAATCTACACGAAGTACGAACAAAACATTTCGTTTCTTTCTCGTTATATCCAAAAGTCGGCTCTGACTCGGGCCATCCATACGGTCGCTGGACCGTATGGATGGCCCGGAAGACGTTCATACATCCCTAGCGACCGTATGGATGTGTTCCGTCCGATGTTTCCTCCTACTGACATTTGTTGTCATGACCTTAGACTGAAACACCGCGACTTTCCATTGTCGCCTGAAGATGAAAAAAAATTCATCTCGAGGATCTTGCTTAGGAGTTTAATGTTGGCCCGATGTTTATGTCGCCCCTTGCTGGAACAGTGATTTAAATCTATTAATTTAGTCATCTGTAACTAGGCGATGTAATGTAATGTAAATCTTCGAAAATTTCTCAGCGCCCACAAAATCCGCGTTAGGGAAACCAGCTTATTCAACGGAGCTATATCAAATCAAGTCCGCAATAGTCAGGTTGGCAAGCTGCTTTGTCCGTTTCGGTGCCAGGTCGGAATGCGGAAGGTCATGCCGAGGAGACAGTTTGGTGCTACGGTGGCAATCGGTGATGATGGTGGACGTGCGGTGAAGTAGAATCAGGATATGATAGCGTGAAGAGTTCGGTTTTCAGCCGTGAGTGGAAAGTAGCAGAGGTGAGTAGCGCAGAGGTGAAATTAAGAGGTGAGATAGGAGGATGAGCAAACTGGCGGAGGTCTTTTGGGAGTCCGTTCGTGCATGTATTCGATCAGTGCCAGAGCATAATATGAAACAATAAGGTTTGCTGCTCAAATCCATTGATTTTAACTTACATTGGTTTCGTAGTGCTAATGAAAATATTATGCTCAGCCTCCCAATTTCTATGTTTATAGCGACGTTTAGAACATCTGACGAGTGCAAATTTTGCTGTTATCTTTTGTACGATTTCAGATTTGCTGTCTAAACTGAGTTACCACAAGTCGCCGATATGCTTAGTCGTTTGGTTAGTTGGTTTTCTACCAAACGGACTGCAACACCAGAAACAACAGAAACACCAGAAACAACAGAAACACCAGAAACAACAGAAACAACAGAAACAACTCGTTATAACTGCACCTGTTTCAGCAGAAGTATCAGTAACCCTATGCGAGATCCAGGTATTAAAGTTAAAACTATGGTTAAACTATTGGTCGATTGGTTACTAATTAAATGTTCCACTGAGTTTGATGGGATATTGACACAGAAATATCGGATTGTAGGCCTAGATTGTTTCTGTATTGTTTGTCGATTGAGGATGAATCAGTCTTTTTTAAACATGCTGCTCTCGCCTGAGCTACATAACAAAGGACGAGGACGTTTTGACTTCTAAAGAGCACCGAAGAATATATAAACCAAATCTCATTAAATGGGTACCTTAGACCGAGTGAATTATGATGAAGTTATTAATTGTAATAAGACAATTATTTTGTATAGCGCCGTAGCTCAGCCGAGGCCGACGTAAAAGGAACCGCAGGACAGTCATATGATACTTTAGAAAGGTAAGTCAGTCTTGAACTGTGATTTGAATGGCTCCAGAGATGGAGCATTGTTCCATGCAGTGGATCCGGTGACAGAAAAGGACCATTCGCCAAACCTCGTTGAATACCGTAGGACTTGTAGTTGATTTTTAGATGAAGCTCGTAGCCGACATCTGTTCTGGTTGTCTGCTACCCGAATGAAGAAGTCAGAGATGTAGTCTGGTATAAGATCATGCAATCCTGTAATTTAAAAGGTGATGGGGATGTTCACAGTTTGTAGGTAATCTGCTGAGGAACACGCAGCCAGTGTAGGTTGTTGCGCATCAGATCGGCGGCATGTTCGAATGGTGTCCTTTGTGCGGCGCTGAGATATTTCGGAGATCTACATTACTTTGCATTACATAACATTCGATTAGTCTTTAGCCCTTATGCCCAAGCGTCACGACACAGTTGCACGTCACAATAAATGCGGACTCCGCAAGACTTAATTTTCTCTGGCTTCGTCCAACTCAGGCCTCCTTCACCGTTGCTACGCGGACGATAACTTACACAGCTTCACTTCTTCTGTGAACCATCACAAACCGCTGAACTGAAACGGAGAGCTCTGCTGTGTATGGAACGCATTTCAGAGTGGATGGCATCTAACGTCTCAATCCATCGGAGTCCGCGTTTCTATGGTGCACCATCCTCCGTCGGTCGTCGCCATCTACTAGACGGCAGTACCTTCGTTCTTAGTGATGGGAAGTTAACCCAGCTGACACCATCCACAACCTTGGAGACCACTGTACCAGCTGTTGGCCCATGTTAGTCAGATCGTCCGAGGCTGTTTTTACTAACTGCGTCGTATCAAATCCATCCGCAGATTCATTCCAACCTCAACGTGTTTGCGGGGGCCCGTTACAGGCGTCTCTTCTATTTTTCTCTGCATCGTTTTGCTTACTGATCAAATTCCAGATCGTAAAGATGTGTAGCATCGTATAGACCAGCTCTGATTAGTTTACCATTGAAGTGACGCTATATTAAATTATTTTCAACTACAATACAATATTGAGTTCTGTTTTGGTTGATCATAATGAATTACACACAACATGCTCTTTGTTATTAGTCAGAGAGTGTTTCCTTGGCGACAGATGCTTCTTAAAGCGTTGCAAATGATACTCATAAAGACGTAGTGTAAAAGTGTTCTAGGTCGACTAATATACGCAGTGATTGAAATTGAGAGTCAGAAAGTATATACGGTGCTTCAGTAAGATTACATGAATGATAGGAGCTATACGTATAAAAGACCTGTCAATACTCTCTGGCGTCAATTGCTATTGATTTAATCTAGTTTAGTTTTTCAGATTGTCGTCTTCGTGTAAAGTGTACGTTAAGTACATCGTCGCACTTGTTATCAGTATCATCAATATCATCATCATCATCATCATCATCATCATCATCATCATCATCATCATCATCATCATCATCATCATCATCATCATCTGATCACCAGATTAAACACCAATGCTTAGTAATGGGGTATTAATAGCAGACCCAACAAGGACCACAGTACTGCTGAATTGGTACCGCCGGTCAGCGGACCATAGGCCTATAAATGAGTAGCCTACTAACGAAGAACCTTTCTGGAATGAGTTTTCGAGGCAAAATAAGTGATAAATTACGCGCTTAGTATCATAGCCAAACTCCGCCTGGACTGGGCTCTAGTCTCTATATAGAAGTAAATGTAACAAAAATAGCCAAAAATTGTTTGTCAATTTGTATAGTTCCCTTGAAGTCAGTGAGCGTTGATGTGAGGATCGAGGGCTTTATTGCCAATGTTCGATCAACTCTGTGCTACAAGAATGTTGAGAAAAACCCGATTGAAGTACGATATGAATTTCCGGTGGATAAACAAAGTGCTGTATACGAATTTGAAGCCCAAATTGAAGACAGGATCATCAT
Organism: Aporrectodea caliginosa; assembly: GCA_020284085.1. Classification (NCBI taxonomy): domain Eukaryota; kingdom Metazoa; phylum Annelida; class Clitellata; order Crassiclitellata; family Lumbricidae; genus Aporrectodea; species Aporrectodea caliginosa. Next base: position 307,352 of record JACEVL010000845.1, read on the forward strand.
AGCCGAATGCCAGGAAAGAAAACAGGTCAGAGTAGGGCCTACATTTTATAAAATGAGATCAACTCTCTCGCGTGAAATTCTTGTTGTGAATTACATAGTAGGATGTCAAAATAGCCCCAGTAGAAAGTGGTTTTGATATTTGTGCGGTAAGTGACAATACTACACTGAACTGATTGGAAATAGTATACGAAAAAATATAAATTCTGGCTAGGCCGTAGATAAAAGTAACGTTAGCCTAAATTTCGCTTAGCACTCTCGGTCTTGCACTGACATTTTCAGAGGGCTACATAATATGTCAAGATCCTTCCCACATACGTTTATGGCGAAAGAATATGACCGGATCGAGTGGCCTTCGTCGATCCAGCTTTGCAAAATGTCGTTTGTTCTTTTACTGATCCGACGTGGTTAGTAGTAGCTATTGGATAGATGCGGAATAGATTTCTTGACCTGGTTTTTAGGGTCTCAGCCTGAGCCTGACTAATTGTATTGTATTGTATTTGTTAATTTATATAGCGCCGCTCAGCAGTGGCCATTCAGTAGCGCTCCCAGTGCGAGAACCCCTAGAGAAGAAGAAGGTTTTGAGGAGAGAGAAGGCTGTAGGAAGAGACCCAAAGAATGGTAACACGTAGAGAGGAAGAAAGGGCATTCCGTAGGGAGGGCCCAATAGTGGCAACAGATCTGGTTTGGGCCATAGTGGTCCTAACTCGTGGAACAAAAAGAGTAGGCCTGACCGAGGAGCGGAGAGGTCTATGAGAAACTGAAGAGAGAAGGGAGCAAATGTGATCCCTAAGATATTTAGGAGCAATGTCCAATTTGGACTTAAGGACTAGAACAAGAACTTTGAACTGAATTCAGGCTGTGAGAGGAAGCCAGTGCAATTGATTGACCATAAACGAGGAGATATGGGAGAATTTAGGAAGGCGAGCAGTCAATCTGACAGCAGCATCTGTCGTTGGTCCAACAGCGTGGAATTACTTATCATCTTTCCTTCGCCTTTAATATCCTCGTATTTACTCGACTTCCTTTTACGCCCTATTGAAGACTTTTCTCTATGACCAGGCTTGGCTCGGGAGCGCATCTGAGTAACCATAACCATAACCATAACCACAACCATAAATTTTATTGAACCAAGTATAAAACAGCGAAAAGCAAGTACAAAAGAGAAAAAAACAGACAAGCAACAAGGGGATCAAAAGGAATATGACCCTAAAGGACCTAGGTCCCGCTAATGGGCCACCTGTAACAAGGCAAATTTTTTGGCAGAACATTATTGAAACACAAGTATGAGATATAACATAGTAATTCTTAACTAGTTAACTAAGACTAATAAATTTAATGAGCACTTTCGTGATAAGATGAGACCGTAGTCTAATTTGTAACAGAGAGATGTTAGTTGAATTACGTATGGTGAGAGGTATAGCCTATCATTCCATGCGGGGACCAATGCATTTCATAGAAAACATCCGAGAATTAGTCCTAGCAAAAGCTACTCTAACATTTGCAGCAGAACGTACAGGGTAGGGGTTTAGGATAGACGTAGTAGAGAAATAGTTATTGAAGACCCTTGGTAATTGATTATGAAAATATTTAAATATAAATTTGCTAGTTTGAAAAATTCTAATCTGTTCAATACTAAGGACACGGTACAATTTAAATATTGCATCGGTAGGCATAGAGTGCCGCGTGCCAGCAATTACTTGCATGGCTGGCTCTTCTTTGTAACTTATTTAATCTCGTTAGCCTTGTCGAATATGTCGAGGCCCAAACCATGTTAGAGTATGTAAGGTACGGATGGATGAGAGAGTAATAGGCTATAGATTAAGACGTGTTTGATTAGGTAACAGATAAGCTATCCTAGCCATATTGCCAATGTTTTTGCTACTTTTTGAGAGACAAGTTTTATATGTTTCATTCCAAGTTAGGTATTGATCAAGATAGGTACCCAAAAACTTAACGGAAGTTACACGAGGGATAGAGATTCCATTAATAACCAGTTGGTTTATTATTGATGGCACCTTTTTTCGATGAGAGCAAAATAAAATGTAATTAGCTTTATTTAGATTAAGGGACAATTTATTTGCATAGAACCAGTCAGTAACCTTAGCCAATTCCTGATTCATCAAATAAAACAGATCAGGAGCGTAGCCAGACTTAAATTCAAGAGGAGGCAACTTCACAGACCATTGGCAAAATTCTGGTTACTGGGGTCATTGGTCAATAGAAGTTCCAGTATATAAAGAAAGCAAGAGGAGGCAACTGCCTCCTCGTGCCTCCATGTAGCTACGCCTATGAAACAGATCATTACATGACTTGCTAGTAATAAAGATATTTGTGTTGTCAGCGAACAATGCGAATTGCAGTAGGGTAGAGACATTCGGGAGATCGTTTATATATTTCCTTAGCTGTGAGAGGGCACCGTTGCAGATGACTTGTTGCTTGCGATCTTCAAAGTAGCTTTTAAACCATTTTAGTGCAGTACCACGTATTCCTATATTTTCAAGTTTTTTAAATAATATGCCATTATCTATTGTATCGAAAGCTTTAGCCATGTCGATAAAAACTCCTAACGAAAATTCATTACGGTCTATAACTGCAGATAATTTATGTCGTCCTGGATATGCAGTAGCGACATAGTGGTGGAGTGGCCTGGCTGAAAACCGTGTTGGGATATATAAAGAATATTGTAGAGTATCGTAGAGTAGAGCCCTTGAAGAAGCGCAATATAAATTCTATTATTATTGATTGATTGATTGATTGATTGATTGATTGATTGATTGATTGATTGATTGATTGATTGATTGATTGATTGATTTAGAACTGACTGGATACGGGACAGGCGGACTTTGGAAAGGCCTATAAGAACAGAATTGCAATAGTCCATTCTGGAACAGACAAATGCATATTGGCCTGAGACTTGCCTATAAGACAGAGATCAATTCCTGTGTTTTGTTTTACTGCAGATTGTTTAAACACACTTATTTACTTACAGGCTAAAGAGACTTATGACGATGCTTTGAAAGAAGGTTATGGCGTCGTCCTGATGCAAGAGGATGATTCATCGTCAGACATCTTCACTTGCCTTGTGGGCAACTTGCCACCAGATGCAGAGGCTGTCATCAAGTTTGGATATGTTACCGAGTTGTCTCTTCAACCAGATGGAACCCTTTGTTTCCTTCTGCCAACTGTTTTCAATCCAAGATACTATCCATCTGAGATTTGTAAGGAATTCCACATCTTTCTCAAATTAAAAACTAGTTTATACTGCTGCTTTTGCTGCTGCATTGAGCAGTGTGATTCTCCTTGATGATTTTATTTTAGTTACAGTTACAGTTATAATTAATGGTTTTTCATTTTAATTATAGTTATAGTTATAGTTAGTATTATTTTTAGTTATAGTTATAGCTACTGGATTTTTATTTTAGTTACTACTTAGTTACAATAAGGCTAAGAAAATGTATTATTCCTCAGTCTTGTAATGAAATGAAATATGAAATATTGCATCAGCAGCACGGCTATTTGAAGCACTCTTATTAAATACATTACGCATTACACTCTTATTAAATACATTACATTTCTATCACACCTAGAAACAAAAGAGACGTTGCGAAGCACATTAACATCGCCAAGCACATTGAAACACACATCCATTGGCATAGTTGAGTCTGTAAATTTTGCTGCACACCAATGTCTCACCAGTTTTGAGTGTCTTCGCCGAATTCCCTTCTATACACCTCTTTCTATCACTCCCTTTTTCTATGTAGGTGGATGGTGATAGTTGAGATGATCAGAAGGGGTCTTACGGCCCAGCTAAGTCGGGCCCCTAAGGTAGCAGTACAGCGTCATCATGAGGAAAGCCAACATACTTAACTAGTCTAAACTAAGCATCAAAATGTTAAATCTTAACTAATGACTGAGCAACACGCATTTCAGGTTAACAGACAATTTAAGTGAATAGCTATGAGACAATTTAGGTTCACATTAATTTTAATCGCATTTAGAATGTGGGTGCATGGGGTGGATCAGTATCTGCTGTTGGATCAAGCAGATTCTTGGGCGCCCGAGATCAATTATTTTTTTACCGATCAAAGAGTGGCGTAGCCCTTTTTTGAATAATGACTATTTGGTTATTTTGTATTCTCCTGATAATTTTTTAATTCATGAAAGGGCATCTTAGGGAACGCTTCTGCCTACATGCGGGAGCTTTTTTGCCCTCCTCGGAATGCATCTTGAGGGTAGGCTACCTTGTTGTCCCCTTTGCGAGCACTTCAAAGACGCAACGTCGTGCATTTTCAGTGGTTGGGCTAACCATGTGGAATAGCTTTCCTTCAGATCTGATTATTCCTTTACCTAGGGACTCGGCATGCACCTTTCACAGGCATCTGAAAACTATTCTTTATCGCTGGAGATGGTCTGGAAGCGCTTCTGAGCAGTTATCTTGGAGGGGCGCTATATAAGTCATCTGCATTTATAGTAATTATAATTCGCAATAATAATAAAATAATAGCAATATTAATTATTATATTATTAGGGCCTAACGGGAAAAGTTGAATTTATCCCGACAGAGGTTATCGTGTCTGTAATTGCTTCGAAGACCATGGTCATAACAGATGTATAGATTGCAACCTTTACATATTTATATAGGTCTATTAAAAATCCTAGAAAGTGGGCATAACATGAAAACTTTGTTCATGTTGCACTTCATTGTGCTGGAAGTGGTTAATAATTAAATGCAAAGGCAGATGCTAAAATATAAGTAGGGGCAGAGAGCAGGTTTCGCATCACAAATTTATAGTAAAATCTTAAACTTTTCAACAATAGCAAAAACTCGTGAAATTGCCATAGTTAAGAAATCGAGGAGCTCTATCGCTCACAATCGATTTCGGGTTGGAGCGGTCGACCTAATGAACATTAATTAATTAATTAATTAACATACTCGGACATATTATCGGAGAAAAATTAACCATCTCCGAACACATTGACAAGGCCCTTTGACCCTTTGCTCAGCTTCCCTGTACGCATTAAGAACTCTGCGGGCTCATGGGGCGACGACACCCATGTTATACGAGATCGCGTGGAGCGACCGTGGCGAGGCTAATGAATACTTCGCCAGCCTGGTGGGAATTTGCGAGCGGTGGTGATCGGGAGCACTGAAGCGATTTATGCGAAGGGTCAAGAGATCTGGGTTCCTCCCGCAGGATGCCCCCTCAGTAGCCAACCTAGCGGGAAAAGTTGACGATCAACTATTCTCCGCAGTCATGGCAAGCGCCTACCACGTTCTTAGTCGGCTGCGCCCTCGACTCCAGACAATTCCATACACCCTGCGTCCACGACCTCATCCATTTCTCTCCCTCCCAGGTACGGTACGCTAAGAACTTCATTCAGAGGCTGCTGCACAAGGGCATCTACTAGCCACTGTAGTTCATTACAACGACTTCGCTAAATGCTAATACTAAATACAAAGATTAGATTATGATATAGGACTAGAAAATGTTTAACAATAGATTATTCGAACTCTGTAGGGGTAACGTGCCACCTGAATGAAATGACACTGAAGACAGAAAGGTGCGCAACCGGTCTTTATACCTGATGCGTCTTTACATGGGCAAACAATGCAGCTCCTCATTCACGCTGATCTGTGTAAAATACCTTGGAAACCAACCAATTAGCCGAGCTGCAGCGTTCCATGGATTCAAGTTGATTAATCCGTAAAGAGGGAAGACCGCAAAAACGGCATTACCATAGTCTATCTTAGTGCATGTGACTGCATCACGGATCACTTTAAAATAGACAGAAGTTTATTGTATTTATTGGGTGTCAAACATTAGATTTATTGTTGCATTTACTTCTCGTTTTACTGATAATTATTAGATCGCCCTCTTTGCTTTTTGTAGCTGTTGGCGTTTGTTGGTCACGGTGTGTTACGCATGTTACGACAATAGAACAACCGTACGACTTTGAGATCAAGGCAACCGTTGTGAACCCAGGGAAAATTGTCAGCGTTAAGTCACCCACAGACGAGTTAGATGTCAAACTGAGCGAAGATAAAACTACAGCACAAGTAAGTAAAAATAATAGCTAGATTGAGTTGGACGATAGATGGTATAAGCAGAATGAAGTGACCAGGAAAAGCATCGTAAAGTTTGTATACAATTTAATGTGTCTAATGATGTATGTAATATGTATATATGAATGTGTACATTTGGATTATGTATGCATGTATGTGTGTGTGTGTGTGTGTGTGTGTGTGTGTGTGTGTGTGTGTGTGTGTGTGTAGGTGCGTGTGTGTGTGTGTGTTTGTGTGTATTAGGCTATGCAAGCATGCATGTAAGGGTACATTGGTGTTTATTGTATCCATGCATACATGCATGCATTCATGCAATATATAGAGGTATTGGTATATGTATGCGTGTAATAAAATCTTTAAAAATACTTATATAGTGCCTTTCGAAGAACCTTGTCAAAAGCACTGCTTTTATGGCTATCTAACTAATCTAAACCAGAGCCGTTTTAAGGAGTTTTTGAGGTCCTAGGCACAACCCCTAACCTTAAACGAGATTCGATTTCCGCCTCAATCTCTCGGTCTCAGATATTTATATTACATTAATGCATTGCATGTGCTAATGTGGCATTTTGTTAAATTTCCTGATATAGGTATAGTAGTAAACTGCTAACACAGCTAACACCATGGGCGTCCGCAGAATTTTTTAGGGGGAAACATTTTTAAGGGGGCAAATTTTTGAATTGTTGGCATGGAGGACTAACAAAGGTGCTGAAAGCAACCTATCACTTCACCCTCAGTGCTCGCTCCCGCAATTAAGGGTCTGGCGCGGATCCCAACAGCTGCCAGCGCTTTTGGATGCATGTGACATGAGATGGAGTCTGTTATTAGCGTTCTGGGATCGGTTTTCAGCTGTATCTGAAAGTTTATTTAAAAAACAAAACTGTTTAACCTTTCAATGTTTTTATATATTTTTAATATTTCATGTTTATCTTGACTAGTTTGGATTAAAAAATAAAACTGTAGAAAAATCATAGCCATTCATTGTTAAAAACTAAGATCATAATTATTTTTTTTAAATATTTTATAAATTCAGGGGGCAAAGGCCCCTTTGCCCACTCCGGACGCCCATGGCTAACACAGCAATCTTTGTACTACAAGTGTAAAATAGCAATTTAGTTTAACATACGTAAAGTTCTAGTTAAAAATGGCAAATCGGTGATAACAAACAATCACAATCTGCATAATAGAAAGGGTAGAAACTATCAAAATAACTTAACGTTAATATATTGAGGTGGAAATGAAGTGACAACAACAGCAGTTTTAGATTTTGTGCACTTAAATAAGTTTGCCAAGTTCACTATACCGAGTACCGACCAGACGACATATTTCTAGCCTAGCCTACTAGGCCTATCTGTGAGAAATTTTATTTCGCTTTGTTTTAATTAATTTTTTTACAGTTTAGAAAAATGACTAGGTTATTGGACTGAGAGAGATTTCATATTAAAATTTCATATTGACTTACCAAGACATAAAAAAATTCTTTATAGCGTAATTACTATAATTAGCGTTATAGAAAGCAGACGAATGAAAGCATAAAATATACAAATACGCTGTTCGGACAATGTGCGCCATGCTTTAAAATAATTATTATTGATTTATCTCAGTATAACTTCTCTAGGGTTCTGCGCAGACTGCGCTTATTACCAATAATTATATTTAACTAAAAAACGTATGTTTTAATATGTGTTATTGATCTAACTTTGCAGAATTTTTGGAACTTATAATATTGTTGAGTAACATTATCGTATTGTTATTACATGGTCGCGATGTAGTTTTGTTTTTGGGTCGCCGCGGGGCCCCCTGTTGCGCGGGGCCCTAGGCACGTGCCTCGCGTGCCTAGGCTTAAAACGGCATTGATCTAAACAAGTGCGAGTGTTTTAGGTAACTAGAAATTGTGTGTTGATATACATTAATTTAAACAGTACGTATGTATAGGCCTACCTAAAGCAGGATTGTTCCAAGAAAAGGCCCGATGCACGGGAAGTAGAGTCCGATAAGCTCGCATAAAATATGCTGATTTGAGGAACATGTACAATGTACATCTATGCTGGAACAAGAGTGTAGCGATTGGTGACCAGGATAACTTATAACTGACTATGCATTTTTTGCCATCACAAATGTACTGAGATGTACGTACCTTTCTCAAGGTTTGCAAACAACATTTTATCCAATCAAATTATTCTCGCGGACTTTCGCAATGGGAGCGCCTCTGATTGGTGTTCACTGTGAGCGGCGCTTTATAAATCTTTCAATGCAATTATCCAGAAACTGAGCATTTATGGTGAACAAATCTTCCGAAACGAACAAACGCTGAATCAATAGTCATCTTTAGCACACGATATTTAGTGAGTCATTATGGTGTGGTAATTATCCTCAGAACATGCTCAACGTGCAGAACATTAAATTACTGTACATAAACGACGTTATCTGTCACATGCCGTTGAACGATGAGTTATCGATGTAACACTGGGCTAAGATAAACTGAAGCATAGATAATTCACAGACAGCTTAGACTGAATCGCATTACAGACGATGTATACATAAAGAGTTGCTTTAGCCTGCAATATTATTTTCTGTGGATTAGGCTGCTAGGCATACCATAGTATTACCATACCTTTTAGACCTACTTAGAGGATAAAATAGCAGCATAAACTTATTTAAATAGGTGAATGAAGCTAAGTAGTTATGGCTTATTAAGGTATAGCCAAACAAAATTTGCTTTAATTTTATAATTCGAAGACCGTTCGCGCATAGTATGGCCATATATGAAACCGTAACTAAGTGGTCTGTTTGGTTTGAGGTGACTTTGACTGAACCTAGCATGGCCTTATATGAAGCTGTAAGCATGTTACACAAGTTGTCTACACTTGTTTTTAGGTTACTCTGGCTAAGCCTTTTGTGCGTGATCCTGATCTGAGGTTCAACGTGACAACTGAAGAACTAAATAAGCCTCACGCTATCTTTGAAAACGGCGATAGTACCAAAGGTTTGTGCAAATGTCTTCTTTATCTAGAATTTATGTAATTGTCCACTGGCAGAAAAGTTTATCTACATTTGCATACTCTTGCAATTGACTCTGTTATGCAATATTTTCAAAGTGTCTTAACACCAGTGTTACAGTAGTCAGATACTCATGGGTGCAGCGCTTCATGGTGTACTGAAAATGTCCAATATTATGAGTCATGACACATTTAGGCCTACATACACAAAAAAATGATCAATGCGATCCTGAAGCTTCAACATACACCTATAAGAGACCTCCAACTTAACTAATTACACGGGGCCAGTAACTAACTAAATACTTGTGGCAATAATTTTTCGCAACATTCAATATAAAACCTTCCAGAATTTAATGCCTGAGCCTCTTGCATTGTCTGCAAGGGGATTTCCATCTCTGTTTGTTGATATGCTATCGTATCGTATCGTATTTAAGTATTTGTAAAGCGCCTCTCGTAGGGTGAACCGTTCAGAAGCGCTCCCAGTGTGCTAAGCCCCGCGAAAATAAACAGGTTTTGAGAAAAGCGAAGAAAAAAGAGAGACTGCCAGAGAGAATTTTAGAGCGAACAGAAGGAGAAAGAGCATTCCAAAGAGAGGGACCAATTGAAGCAAAGGAACGAGCCTGAGCCATAGCAGTTCTACTACGGGGAACCAAGAGGTCAAGTCTATTGCAGGAACGAAGTGGACGGTGGGAGGAAGCTGAGTGAGGCCGAAGTATTACGCCAACCAGATATTGCGGGGCAAGAACCCTCTGAGCCTTGAAGAGCAGAGAGAGGATTTTAAATTGTATGCGAGCATGCAGAGGGAGCCAATGAAGTTCGTCAAACATAAAGGTAGAGATGTGAGAGTACCGGGGAAGGCGGGCTATCAGTCTAGCAGCTGTGTTGAGGACCGACTGAAGAGGAGAGAGACGAACCTTAGGAAGACCAACAAGAAGGGAATTGCAGTAGTCAATCCGAGAAAATACAAAAGCATGAACTAAAGTTGTGAATATGGAGGAGGAGACAGAACGACGAATGACCCTGAGACGCCTTAAGTGAAAATAGGAGGAGCGTGAGAGATTAGAGATGTGATCGGTAAAGGTAAGTGAACTATCAAGGGTAACACCCAGATCGCGTACACTTGACGAGAAAGAGAAGAGTGGGAACTTTTCAGAGAGGAGAGCAAAATCAAGTTTATGGAGCTGCTGAGGGGTACCAAACCAAATGAATTGAGTCTTAGAAGCATTAAGCGAGAGGCGATTAGATGACATCCAAGAGTGGAGAAGATTAGAGAGAGATTGAATACTCCCGACCAAAAGCAACTGCGATGACGAAGGACCATGGACAAATGCTTGCCCATCATCAGTGAAGAGATGACCAGCAGCACCACAGATCGGAAAAAGAGAGGAGATGTCAGCCGTTAATGCTAATTGCATATGTTGCTGTTTTCTCCAGACGGAATTCTGAAGAAGGACGTCGTTATGCTGAACTTCTGTCCGGAATTCAAGAAATCAGACTACACCAACAAACATGAGATCATCTTTGTTGTTGACAGATCTGGTAAGAAACAAGTTTTCTTTAACCCACAATATGGATTAATTACCTAAAGCACTTATACATGCATGCGTTGAAATTAGGCCCTGTCGTATCGCTTTTCACATAATTATATCAATTAATTTGATATTTGTTTATAATTATTACTATCTAGAAATTAAGCTGCACTGATTCAAGAAAAATAACTCTAGTTGCTTCTTCAAACAGCTGCAACATATCAGGGTGAGTCAATGGAATGAATTGTTTGACTTGGTTTTCAAACACTTTAAAGAGTCCATATTATAACGGCGCTCTTGAAGTTTTAGATTATATTAGATTAGATTATATTAGGTTAGATTAGATTAGATTATACGCATACATGCATACGTACGTACGTTCGTATCCTACGTGCATATGTGCAGCAATCTCAGTTAATGAGCAGAGGATATCATGCAATTAGTTGTGTGCCTAAATGATACTCGGTCGTCGCTTGCAAGCAGTGTTTCTTTAGTTTGTTAATGAAAGTTCTTATCACAGGCAGCATGGGTGGATCGCGTATGAAACAAGCAAAAGAGGCTCTCTTACTGTTTCTGAAGAGCTTGCCTCCCGGATGCTACTTCAATATTGTTGGATTTGGCATCGAATTTGAGCTTCTATTCCAAGAGTAAGCTTTCTTACTAATTATTCTCATTAATTACGCTGCATGGAAAACGAAACTTAAATTTGTTTGCCTTTCGAACATCTTTTTAAACAAATGGAATTAGCTTTGCTCAATACGCTGGTGCTGTGAGAATTATTGTTACATAAGGTCTCTGAGATAAATGCGCTTATGTTATGCACACAAATGAACAAAATCGCACATAAGTGCAATATTTTCAATGTGACCTAATTGCATTGTCTGATGAATTAGAAGCAATTGCGTTTTGCGCCTGAATTGTGTTTGTAATCAACACTATAGGAGCCTAATGTAGTCTGCCTGCATACTAAGCTTCTATCAACATTGGGGTGTTTACAATTATTTATGTCGGGGTGGTTTGAACCCGTCTATCCCGCCCCTTCCTCACACAACCATGCATTCCTTATGATTTGCAAGTAACTTCTGACGTTAACGTCGTTAGTAAAAAAAACTGTTGGCCATCGTGTATATATATTCAACAGCGTAAAAACAATATCCATAATCTGCCAATGGAAGCCTGCATAATTATAGTTGTGCTATTTATAAAGACGTGTATGATCTGCCGAATGAATTTGGCTCAATCGGTCCAATACAATCCAGATCAAAATGATATGACATTTTCTAACTCGTGAGTAACGACTAAACCCTGAGAGCTTGCTCCAATATCTAGCAACTAAACATGTGCAGTAATAGAGCAAAGGGAAGAACAACGCGGCATTGAAATGTCAGCAATACGTTAAATAAATATATTATATAAAACATTGCAAATTTAGACAATTTCTTTAATATCTTACACGAAACAGACAAATGGCTATAATTTCTATGCATGAATGTTTGCACAGAACATATAATTTACTGCTTAGAGTCCTTAGACCTACTAATATATGAAAGCATGTTGCTTCCAGAGGCAGTCGAGAATATTGTGAAAAGACTCTGAAAGCTGCATGTGAACACCAGCAAAAGATGGAGGCGGACCTTGGAGGTACAGAGATGCTGGAACCCTTGAAGCACATCTACGACAAACCACTCATAGCCACGTACTCTCGAAAGGCAAGCCGTTTCATTGTTGTTCTATGAAAGTAGACAACAGCTGCAATAACGCACATATAGGTATGCTAGCAGAGTTTTCTCTCTTATTGTTAGTTCATTTGGCAGTATTTGAATGGAATAGCCAACCCAACAATAGTACTACTTATTGATCCATGTTGTTGATGGTTGATTGCTTCCAGATTCTAATCTTGACAGACGGTGAGGTGATAAATACAGAGGCTGTGATTGATTTGGTTGAGAAGAATGCCAGCAACACAAGGTATAGGCCTACCGGTACATGGGCATTTTCAAGTAGGCCTAGCTGTAGTTTATTTAGTAAACCATAATTGCAGTCAACAGCATCTTCACCGCCAAAGCCATTGAAGTTAACATTGCAAAATTGATCAAATTCATCACTGAAAGCTCGGTTGGGATTGCCAAGTCTACCGTCCTATATTGACTTGTCTTAATGACTGTTGTAGTTATAGTCATATTGTCTCTACTTGCAACCATCATCATCGTCGTCATCGTAGTCGTCGTCGCTCTAGCGATTAATAGTAAATTATAATCGCTCATCACCATCAGCCTTGTCACTGTCATCGTGTACGTCATTGGCATCGTCATTGTTATATGTTCACTAATAGCCTATTGTCAGAGATTTGTAGAATATCTGCATCATAAATGTGTCTACCAAAACATTATTTGGTGCATTTTAAGTATAAGCGCTATCTGTGATTCTATATGATTCCAAGCTTTAATCATCGTCACTCCGTCACACTACCAATAACATTATTATTATTATTATTATTATTATTATTATTATTATTATTATTATTATTATTATTATTATTATTATTATTATTATTATTATATATCATCATCATCATCATCATCATCATCATCATCATCATCATCATCATCATCACCATCATCACTGTCATCATCATCACCATCAATATCACCACTATCAAATTCATCATCGTCACCATCATCGTCATGTTTATTGTTAATTACATCATCATCATAGTCATCATTGACACGTACACGTCAGATTCATCAATGTCATCACTTGGAGTTTCTTCGCAATCATCTTTAGCGGAGTGATGGTTGAATGGTTATACACAGGCACGAAAAACAGAATGACGCGGGTTCGATGACCGTTAGCCCCATAAGGTTGACCCAGCCTTAACTCTCTAAAGGCGATGAGCAGTCGGACATACTGGCGCCTTGCAGGCTGCCATACAGTTAAATTCGACTCCTGTTAAGCTTGTTATCGTCTGTTACTACTCTATCATGCAATCTTACTGCATATTTGTCAGTTTGAATCAATAAACGAATATTATTATAATATTATTACAAAGATCGTCATCGTCATTCTGATCGTCAACGTTATTATCTAAAGTTGGCCGTATGAGATATTATTGTATATTCATAACATATCTTCACGCTTGACTCCTCCCTCACATTCACGGAGCACATATCTAACCTGACTCGCTCCTGCTTCTTTCAACTGAGGCGTCTCAGAGCCATCAGACGATCGGTCTCTCCCGCTGTCTTTACCACCATAGTACATGCGTTTATCTGTTCCAGACTTGACTACTGCAACTCACTTCTTATGAGCCTCCCGAAACAGCGTCTTTCTCCCCTTCAATCGGTCTTAAATGCTTCAGCTAGGCTCATAGCCCGACTCCCTCGCTTTTCGCATATCTCTACATATATGCTTGATGTCTTGCACTGGCTTCCTATCACTGCGCGCATCCATTATAAGATCCTCTTTCTAGTCTCAAAGGCGCAGCTGAACACTGCCCCAAAGTATCTTTCTGACTATATACGAAAGCCGTTATCTCCGACCTCATCTCGTTCCTTGCGCTCTGCTGATTGGCTAGATCTTTTTGTTCCTAGGACTAGGACTGCCTTGGCTCAACGCCGGGCATTTGCTGTGGTTGGTCCTCTACTTGGAATGACCTTCCCCACTCATTAAGGGCTAAACTAATGACTAGTTTTTCCTCTTTGGTCTCTCGTTCTTTAAAGACGTCTCTTTTCCTCCGGGGTTTTCGTGCTGAGAGCGCTTCTGAATAGTTATTCTGAGAGAGGCACTATATAAATCTTTAGATACGATACAATACAATATCCAGTTTTTGTTGCTTTCCTGTTAAGATTGTTCTCGTTTGGCATTGGACAAGGTGCCTCCACTGCTCTCGTTGAAGGAATTGCGAGAGCTGGTCAAGGAACGGCAGAATTTACAAAAGCAAATGACCGACTTCAGCCTCTTGTAAGTTGAATATCATGCAGCTTTATTATGTGGACTTTGGTCAAGTAATAAATTCAGTTGTTTAGTCTGTCCAATTTAATCTGATATATATGAAAAGTTATAATACTTCCACTGCACTGAATAAAACTCCATTACACCATTGTTTTGCCAATGTATCCTCCTGGTTTTTTGTTTTTCTGTCATCATTAACAGTAGCGTAACTGACATCGATTAACATATTAGCTGTGATATCAATTAAGAAATTGGTCAAGATATTAATTGTGGAGGTTTGATTTGGATAAACACCTAGCATTACGGCATTCGACCTTACTCGTCGCCTTTGAAGATCCAGGAACAATGAATGCTCGATTGATTCTCGTTTCCTGCCGGATGCTCACTGATTTTAATTTACCAGATGATTTGCGTAGCAATCAATATGTTCTTCTACTTGGCAGCTCAGTTGTTTAAACTTTGAGTCTATACTTCGGTCGAAAATTGTTTAAAAACAGTTGTCGTATAGCCTATGTCTCGAGAAAAGTCAAACTTTTAAACCAACTTTTAAACCGTAGGTGAGAGTAATAAGGTGCTGAATTTCAGGTGGTGAAGACATTGAAAGCAGCCCTGCAGCCTACAGTAACCGAACTCCATCTTGACTGGCAACTCAGAGGAGGACCAAGTGATATGGTTCAGATGCCACAGGAGATGCCCACAGTTTATCCTGGCGATAGAATGATTGTCTATGCTATGACATTAAATGATAAGGTATATTATGACAGCTTCCTAACAGATAACAGATGTCCTTAATGATTAATTTTATTGGAGTTGTTTATCACCTAGCATTACAGCGCTCGACCTACGATGCTGGTCAGCTTTGACGGTCTAGAGTTCTTCATCACCGAAAATATTCAATGTTTTCTGTTAGGTTAGTTTTTGTTGGCTGAATGCTTAGCCGTCACTTTTTGTGCTTATTGAAGTTATTGTATCAAAAATAATTACTCGTTCTTTCTACGAATGCTTAATCGGCGCAAATTTTCAGTTAGTATAACTGCATGAAATATAGGCATAGCCTACTGCCCTACTTCCATAGATGCTTGCCCGTCGTAAGACTGGAAATTCTTCAATGAGGATTTCATATACTCACGAAGAAAAGAAAGAGCTTAGATGGCAATCGAAAGTCGGTCCATTCAATAAGAATTTGCAATTAATTAATTACTTTCATCACGCATGTTAACATTTTCACTTTCAGTTACAAAAAACTATTTTCTAAGGGCAATAAATAAGTGAAGAAAAGTTGTAGACGTTGTAACCCGACTTCGAGATTATTGCTCGTGCAAAGACTGTTGAAAAGAAATGTGAAAATAATTTATTGTCGTCGCCTAGCGAAGGCGACGTTATATAAAATTTGCCTTCATGAGTGACTTCAGGACATTTCCGCCGTTTTATTATATTAATATTAGCTATTACTGTGGTATTAGAAAGGGCTGCTTAAACAAGTGTGTTTTTAATACAGACAGTGCTAGATGGTAAGGTATACCTTAAAGGAAAGATTGGTGAACGCAGTTTGGAGTTTGAGATCGGATTGGATGCCAGTAAGAATATTTCCTCAAGGGATGGTACTTTTCCAATCCATCGTTTGGCAGCCAAGGCACAAATTAAACAACTTCAGGATTCTGGCAAAGGTTACAGTATTCTCAAAATCATTAATGCACGATATTAATATCTAGATTTATAATTCAATTTGTTATTTTTAGTAAGAATGTCATTATTATTACTAGATGTTTGCCCGTCCTAAGACGATTAAAAACAATTTGAAAATGTAAAGAGACGCGCCGTCACGTGATATGATTAACGTATGTCCCCTCCCTCTCCCCTGCCTCTTCCTCCCTTCCCTCTCCTCGGTACTTCCCTGCCGTCCTTCCCTACCGTCCCTTCTTCCCTCCCTTGTTCGGTCGGTCCGTCCGTCCGTCCCGTCCGTCCCGTTCCTCCTTTTCTCCCTTTCTCCTACGTCCGTCCTTACCCCGTCTCTGGCGTCCGTCCCAGCCGTCCAACCTCTCTCCCTCTGCTTCACTCCTCTGTTCACTCCCTGCCGCCGTCGCTTTTGTCGCCGTCTCTAGCGGTGTCTGGTTGTCGGCCGCTGCGTGACGATCGTGTGTTGCTAACCCGCTGAGACTCGAGCGAAACAGTGTAACAGGAAACAGGCGCCAACATTTCTGTTCCACTATATTATTAATAAGTGGTAGTGGTGGTGGTTGGGAGGTAGTAGTATTATTGTAGTAGTAGTAGTAGTAGTAGTAGTAGTAGTAGTAGTAGTAGTAGTAGTAGTAGTAGTAGTAGTAGTAGTAGTAGTAGTAGTAGTAGTAGTAGTAGTAGTAGTAGTAGTAGTAGTAGTAGTAGCAGTAGCAGTAGCAGTAGCAGTAGCAGTATCAGCCTACTCAGTAGCAGTAGGCCTAGTAGTTATGGTAGTGATAGCAGTAATATTGGTACTACTGTTTTCGTTGTTAATGTTGCCACGATTATTACAGATTGTCGCTGTATATATACGATTGTACATAAAGCGCATTGTTGACAACAGTTACTGTCAATAAGTTTTCGCGAGCCGTCATACCTAAGCATACACTTCAAACCGGCCTGGCATTAAACCACATTTCCAGTAGGCACCATATGCGGTGTTGATACCTGTGAGATACAAATGGCAATTTCTTAGGCATAATTTGGTTCTGTCTGGACTAACTGGAGTAGGCTATCCTATCCGGACTTGTTGCTAAATGCAGGGGCGCGTTTACCAGTAGGCGCACTAGGCGCGCGCCTAGGGCCCCAAATCTTGGAGGGGGCCCCAAACGAATTAAAATATTTTTTTCAATAATAAAAAATAACATTTTAAACTTTAGAATTATTTTAATTTTTTAATATTCTTTACAGCTTGGCATTCACATAAAAGAATAATATACTTTTTTATTATTGTAATTGTAAAAGAATATTTTTTATAATTTATAATTGCTTTGTTCATTTGGGCAGCAATTGGGCTAATAATTCATTTCTGTGTAAAATAACATCAAACTTGTTAGCAACAAGCAGCAACGGGCGTCTGCTACAGTTTAGACCTACGTGTCCAGAGGTTTCGAAACTAGGGTGAACGCACCCCCAGGGAGTGCGACATGTCATTTGAGAGGGTGCGACAAAAAGGGAAAGTATGAATTATAAGAATGCATTGATAATACATTATACATTTTTTAGCTATGATAGGATAAGCATGGGTAAGACCGTGAGATTAGAAGTTTATTTCCATGTAACATTGGGGCCGTCCATAAAGTACGTCACGCTATTTTTGACCATTTTACCCCCCTCCCCCCTGTCACAAACTGTCACAAAACTCGATCCCCCCTAAAGTACGTCACACTTTCAACATAGAAATAATAATACTTCCGAAAGCAAGGCTAATACATAAACAAGGCTTTGCAACAGCATTATTACTAGCGCTCCTAGCGAGAGGAATCGTGAAAAACACATTCAGGAGATATGCATTTCATGCTATTTTGACATAAAACTAATTAAAATGTTTCAAAAAAATTTTTGAAAATTATTTTTAAAGCTATGAAATTCTACTAAAAAATTAAAAATAAATTATAAATAAAATAAAAAAATAAATAAATGTGTGACGTCACACACGGCCTGACCCCCCCTCCCCCTGTCACAAACTGTCACACTTTCTTAAACCCCCTCCCCTGGAGCGTGACGTACTTTATGGACGGCCCCATTATAAGCCTCTGGCTAAATGGATCAAATAATTATGTGTAAACGTTTATCTTCCAGATACGTTTATATTTTTTGAAATTTTACAGATAAAAACAAGGCGTTGATTGTGTTGCTGAGCACGGCTGCGAACGTCATTTCATGCCACACATCTATGGTTGGAGTCGACAAAGACCGCAAACAGAAAGTTGTCGGTCACCTGATGCGGCGATTTGTCCCGGATATGACAGATGAAATTAATAAAATGATACAATGTCTACGCAGCATGGCTGTAGATATGGGCTCGGAACTCAGGGCTGGGCCTAGGCAAATTGATCGGATATGCGCAAAGGTAGGTAGCCCTATCACGACGGCCAATACAAAGGCGCAGCTAGGATATTTCCCCCCCCCCCGGGGACGAACTATGATATTGGCACCCCCTCTATCGCTGCCCAATACCAAGACTGTTTCCCTTCTGGTCATCATCTGTTTAGCACTCGTCGTCCCTCAAATCGACAACCGGCATGAACACCACAGAGGGGAAGCATCATGTTTCTGACCCGTGAGCCTGCCACCGTCCTTGACTCACCTGGCTACTGTTTTCAATCTTTTGAATGCGTCTCAATCACTCTAAGACTCCCGAACGCAATACTAATCATTTTCAGTGTCTACGGCCCTCCTTCCTCTTCCTCATAATCAAGTCCTACGTCTGTCTTCTTGCAAGAATTCACAACCTTACTCTCCATCGCCGCCACAACTCCTCATGAATTTCTGATAACAGGAGACTAGCATACGTGTCGACAATCCCTCTGACTCATTTGCCTCCGATTTCCTCACGCTCTTGTCATCAACTAATCTGGTCGAACATGTCAACTTCCCTACCCAGTACCCACTGTCACAACCACGCACGTGGCCTCATCATCACATCATCTCTCTCTAAGTTATCACCAGACATCTCTTTCTCTTTTGATGCACCTTCCGAATATTACGCCATTTTCACACGCTTTAAAAAATTAACATACTATCAACTCCACGGGTAGAAACCATCTCTATTATTCATTCCGCCGCATCAGCTCCATCCATAAACATTGAAACACCGTCATGCAAGACCTCGTTCAAATTCCTCCATCCTCTCTTGATGATCTACTATCTTTCTACAACACCACTCTCTCCATGCTCCGTGACAAGCACGCTCCTCTTATCACCAAATCCGGTTCCCACTCTAACAACCCTTGGTATAATTCCTATCTCCAGTCCTTCAAATCTTTCCGTCAACGCCTTGAGCGCACTTACAAACGAACCAGTGATCCTCAGCTGCTCTCTACTTTAAAATCGGCCACAAATAAAAACCATCACCTTCTGGCTACGGCTAAAAGAGGTTTAACTCCTCACTAGTGCACTCCTGCTCCTCTAATCCTCGCCTGCTGTGGCTGCCACACGGAACGGAGCCGACTACCAATTTTTCTCCAATGCTCGAACTTTTATTCTTTCTTAAAAAACCCACAAAACAACATTTCTCACTGGCTTTCAAACATTTGTATATCTAAATACTCTTTACCTGGTGACGGACTATAACCGTAAAATAATCATAACAATTTGTATTTCACTAGAGCTATTTATATGGAACACCTTAATTGGAATCGGAATTGAGTTTCACTGTGTGCAGGACTAAATGGATTTAATATAACACTCTTGTGATGCACCTAAAATTGCGCAATATTAAATATCCTGATACATACTTGCATGCATACATTGTTTTTTTAATTTTTCCTAGACTAGATCCGCATCCAGTGCAAGTCGTGGAGCATTAAGATGCGCTGGTCTTAAAATGATGGATGACCAACCATACAATGCATCAGGTTAGTACTTGCTAATTTCTTCACTTTCTATGTCTTTAATATTCTTTATTATTCATTCATTCATTAATTCAAGGCATTTATATAGCGCCCCTTCAAGAAGCTACTCAGAAGTAATCTAGCTTGTCTGTTTTTCATATTGGTAAATAATACGTTCGAAGTTAACTTTTATATTGGCTACAGAACTCGTCGATACAGATGTATGCATCCGCTCTACTTGTATCTCGCACCGATGGTGTCCTATTTCAGAGACATGAATCTCGGGCTACCACAGTCCGTACACGGGCACCTTAAATAGCGAGGCATCCAATCAGACATTTAAACGGGCAGTGTTGACGAATTTATCGGGTAAGATCTTTCACCACCGCTGCGGTGGTGAAAGATTCATTTAAAACGAGCAGGCATCATTTGGGCCTTGCTACAGAAAAACGTATATAAATTACCACGGTATCTTGCATTTTAAAGCGTAATTTAGAACTGTCTCGGAGGCGCTTCTTGCTATAGCCTGTGTGCATGTTTGTAATTGTATCTGAACATGACTACTTCGCATTCAAAAACTTCAGAAAGCTTGTTGTTATACGTCTAAACTGATGCTACAGTTATACTTGAACGACATGTAATGAAAGCGAAGTTGTAAAATGCCAAGTTCTAATTTCTCTCAGTTGGCCTTGCGTACATGGAGGTGTTCTGGACTTTCTGATATGTGGACCAGTCATGCAAATCCTTAGATGGCAGTTGATGCAAGCTCAGGGCCCCAGATTTATGCAGTGTTGTTGAAGATGGTGAAGAATAATAACAATGCGTTTGCAGCAAATCATATAGATAACATCCGTGTTTGTTATTGAAACTGATTCAACGCAGTATAATTACAAGTCTTAGTATTAACAATCAATTAATCAATATTCGTTTATTCTGAATAACCAAGTTGTCACCGACGCAACTTGTTACAACGAATAACGGATGATTACAAGTTATTACAGGAGTCGAATTTAATTGTATGACAGCCATGCAAGGCGCCCATCTTTCTTACCGCTAATTTTACCAACACTATCTGGCGAATGACAGGCTGAGTCGACCTTTGGGAGGGTAGCACGAATCGATCCCAGGTCCAAGCTAATCTTCTGCTCTTCCTGCCAGAGTGTTACCATTAACCTAAACCCCCTCCATGTATCCAATATTTCTCATCAAATAAAGCAGCGCGAAGAAGCCTGCATACTACCAGAAACATCATACAAGAAATAATGGAAAGGAAGCTTAATTTCTTTGGACATGCATGCTGAATGTACAATACCAGACTGATTAAGACGATCGTGTTCAAAATGATCGACGGCCCAGAGATTAGAGGTACACCAGACAGAGAATGGTTTGATGTCAAGGATTGATGTAAACTGGATGTGCAAAGACTGAGTCTGATGGCACAGAATCGGAACTAGTGGAGAAAGTCAGTGAGAAATGCGATCAACATCATTGGATGACGAACCCATGAAAATAAAAAAGGAACGATGAGACAGATGATGGTAGGTGATTGGCAATAGAAGAGACAAAAATGTTGCGGATCATTGCAAGTGTCATCTTCATTTACAAGATGGTGTCAACTCAGCATAACGATCTTCCCTCTTAAATCTCCAAAAATGGTCGTCTCCTCCATCACCATTGCCAATCACCTACCATCATCCGCCTAATTTTTGCTAATAATAGTTATAATATTCAGTGTGATGTGTAGGCTAAAAAGTGTAAAAAAATGTACAACATGAAGCATTTAGCATTTTTGCCATTCTTGCCATTTTGTGCCACCTTAAAATATAATGCGGATTTGTACCGGTAAAAAATCGCGACCTGTACTGAATATTGATGGCAGTATGACTTGTTTACAACAGATTCACTCTATGATGCCAGTGATTGGTGCTCTGTGTATCATGACAGCGGCGCTATATATGGGTTAGCAGAATATATATTAGTACTAATGTAGGCCTATCTTCTGATTTTCAGTTATGGTTACTATGACTCTGTGGGGTGCTCACATGTAACGCCTACACATGCACGTTTATCTATGTAAATAGCGGATTATCTATCTTTGGTAGAAAAGAAGAAGCCATCGAAAGAGCCAAACTACATGACTCTAGTTGCTCTACAGACTTTCTCTGGCCAGTGGATGCTGAGTGCAGAACTTGCTACAACAATGAACACTACTTTGGCTGCATTGCAAAGTGCAGCTCCCATAAAGGTACTTAGCGAAATCATTGTCAGTTTTACTGGCTTGTTTATTATGCCTAATTCAGCCCATCCGACAAGACACAAACTCTGCTAAATAATTTTGCGGCAGAGAAACATCTTTTTTCTCCAGCATCTATCAGTAGGCTAGAAGGAAATATGGGTCGTAGAGCCAAAACTAGGCCTATATGCATGTACGATTATTCATCTCAAATCATCAATCCCTTTGTTAATGTAAGTGGTAAACCCAATCTCACAACTTTCTCATTCATTAAAGTTACTAATCTACTAATCTGTCTGACTGTCTGTCTGTCTGTCTGTGTCCCTGTCCTTCTGTGTCTCTCTGTCTCTCATAGATACATAAACATATCAGATTGGTAGGATTTTGGTAAGGGCTCAGTATTATTGCTATTGCTCACTTCGCATGTTTAGCTGTTGAACATGTATTCTTCTGATAAAAGAGTGGCCAGCAAAACGGCAGGCGACTAAATTAAGCGGAGTATAAATTTTACGAAAATGACATAAAAATTTACAGCTAGACAAACCGCAGCGGCAAATTCTAAAAGACACGCATCGAATTTCATACATACCATGCCGAGTTGACACCTCAAATTCTCCTACAGAACCAATGAAAAGTCCTCACTGCATTGTTATGATTAAGCTTTATGCACTCTGGCTATTTGCAATTTCACCAGTAGACATAATTTGGCGTGGCATAATCTGCTGTCATGCGACTAAGATTGGATCGTCATTGTATTGAATTCGAATGCTTAGTTTCTAAACGTGATCTTATGTTTGATTGTATGTTTGAATTAGGAGATCTGAATTGCTACTAAAATTCACTGTAATGTTGGATTAAATTACGTTCAGTTACATTGATCTTCACATTTTTATTTTTTAGACTTTGGATGTTTGGGCCACAGTTCTGGCTCTTACTTACCTGGAAGTAAAGTTTGGTGATAAACGAGACGAATGGGAGATGTTGGAAGCAAAAGCGAGGAGGTGGCTTGATCTTCAGGATCGAGAGGGACTTTCAATCGACGATCTTCTGCAGAAGGCAAAATCTGTTGTAGAACACCGTCTGCGTTTTTTGATTGCGACCTACTTCTACATTTGGAATTAAACTGCATGGTTTATCGAGCAGTAACTTCAGTTTTTAAAGATTTTATTCTTGATTAGCTTTAAATAATCAACTTCTCATTTGCAGGATATGGATAGTGTCGTTATAGGTCTAGATTTTGTTTTATGATGTCCTGTTCTAATCGATTCACAAGATTTGTGTTTTAATCGGTTTGTATATCTACGCTATGTGATACTCTCTTCGTACATGATGCTCTTCTTCATCGATCCCTGTTGCCTGTGGAGCCTAAGAATGTTAACAAACGGCATGATGAAATAAACGTACAATTGTTTTCATGTGACAAATGCAGGGACAGAATGGCAAACACAAAATGAAAGAGAAAACGCATAAAACTTACGAATTTAAGTTATTTGTAATTTAGAATAACAGATAAAAGCAGCAATTGATGTTAATGCAAACACAATCTGCATGTCAACTTTCTTTACCAGGTAACTTCTCATCTAACCTGAAAACGTAGCCTATTTGATGCAAGAAACTGAATATTCGTGTTTTTCTAAAATGTTGTTGCCTAGCACTGCTGAATATTAGTTAATTAAGTTTATTAACTATTGGTATTTTTAATTATTACACGAATATTGATAAGTTGTTTGTGTGTAGGATTTGTTTTGATAGTATTAATGTTTTAGAATGCAGAATGTTTTCAGATACGGATATCTTGAGGTTTCTTGTATTGTGGTTGCATTTGTAGAACGTTTTCAACTGGTCTTATTTAATGCCGGTCAGCAACCCTCGTGAATAAGCTAGTGCTCTGCGCTTAGCTTAAAAGTAGCGCTATAAAATTTGGAATTTACGATTACGATTACGAACAGCGTGTTGTGATTTACTTGGAAGGTAGGCCTATTGCCCTATTGGGATCGCTTTTTGGCGGATCGTAACTATAATGTAGGCTGTTTTAAGAAGAGTTGTATCTCGACCTGTAATCATCTATACAGTGAGACTAAAATAAGTAGGAACAGACCATTAATAAGCTCGTGTAGTAAGATGCTATAATTATAGGTAACATATTCCAGAAAACTGGACCGACCACAGCGAAGCTTCTGCATGTGCTGCACTATGAATGTGCTGGCTAAAGGTCACCCTGTGCAACAGGACGAAGAACTTCACGGTGACGAATGGATGAGACCGAGACGCACAACTCCCTAAGAGAAGATGATTACACTTAAGCATTAAGATCTAATGCCGCATTCAGTGCGTTTGTGCATCGGCAACCAGCGCAATTCCACCCTCATGGAACTGATATTGAGGCGGAAAGAAAAATAACAGGAGAAACCAGGATCCGATGTTTCCAGTTCTAAAAATGTACTTAATTTCTCGTAAAGAGTATTCATATTCTCATGGTTTAATCTACTAACTCAGTATGTTCATTGTGCTCTAATAGATTTGAAACTGCATCTGTATTCTTCATGTAACTTAGCAACATTGGTTAGAGCCTCGGTGTTAGAGAGCGTGCTGATCGCGGTTCGCTTCCCGATGCTGGCTTATTTAGGAGATTTGAATCTCCGTGAACGGGAACCTTAAATGGCGTGGCACCCATTCAAAAGGGCAAGTGTTTGTGAAGGATCTCACCCGATCAATTCACTGAAAAATGACTGGGTTGAGGTCATGTGTGGCAGGCAAGACCGATATAATCGGTATTATATCGGAAACTACCCAATAGAGTAATGTGGCGCCCGCCCCCGCGTTGACAGACGTCGCCACAGTCTTCGCTATGACCCACCTCGTGGGGCCAATTACATCGATTATCGCCCTCTCGGTAACATACACGAGGCTTGTTTAAGAGACGAGCACTTCGTCTCAACGTACCAGGATCTTCACTTAATTTCCCTAGGCCATGGCGCGGATGGAAGGTCGCGGAGATCAAACAGGTAGCAACCGCAGCAGGTACACTGCAATCAGGGTTCGAATCCTGCCCTACAGCGAATTCTGGTGTTGGCGACGTTTCTTATCTTCCAAACGGGTCATAACTTCATCTACTTGTGATTGCACATCTGACCATAAAGAGCCTACCCGATGCACTAGGTCAGAATGGATGATATCCAACCGATCAAGCATTAGGCTACATTCATTACTGAATCTGCCCTTGATCTCGCGGGCACAGACGAAGCTCTATCTTCTTCTTTGTCTCGATGGCGCTGCATAAAAGCTGGCGACTAAGAAAGACTGCGACTCATTTTTCTAAGTTACTTCCAAATTATTACCAATGTCAAATCAGAGCAATGGACAGTCATATTTATAGATGAATTTGGAAGCATCAGAAAACTGCTAATGGTCATTCGGAAGTTCGTTCCAAAGACATTGTGCCGCATAGATTAGGGAGTGATTGCAGATTTTCAGAGAGGAAGACACGGGAATCGGAGTGAATTGAAGAATATAGAAGAGATTCTTTTGAAAAGGTTTTCATGATCAGTGCTATGAAAGATACCAGATAAATGGCGGAGGCAAGAGAATTGTTTGCGACCTATTGTAAGGCATGTTTGCTGTACAAAGTGGCGAGGACGACTTCAGTGGAGTGATGCTTGGTTAGGCAGATTGATTGCAATTTAGAAAATTGTTGAAAGTGAGATAACATCTAAAGCGAGAGAGAATGCATATAAATAGCCCCGAGATTCTGATAGAAATTAATAAATTATATATAGGCCTATATGAAAATGACTGTTGTTTGAAAGGGTTCCTTGTCAATGTACGGATTTAAAAGTGATCTGATATATTCGTTTATTTGATAAGCAAGGTGGAAAACCGCAGCAAGGTGCAGACCTTTCAGAAGTTAGTTTAAAGTTTAGGCTACAACCTAAGCCAGGGTTCTAGGCTTTACGAAACAATGTTGAAGAGCGGATATAAGATAGGTTGGTGATCTTGGCTAGAATAAACAGTATGGAGCAGTATTAGGAATAGGCTATGCCTACACGTTACCTTGATGCTAAAACTTCATAAATTCTTATGCTTAACGATATAGTTTCTAATTATTGCTTTCACTTTGTAAAATAAAGAATAAATTAACCTTACGATAATTGTATAAGCTGTAACGACGCTCAATCTTTTAAATGTAGCCTATTATTCCTCAGTTTCGTAGTACGAAATATTGCATCAGCGTGTGGCTATTTGAAACACTTCGATTAAATACATGACAGATAGAAATATTTCTATATAATGACACCTACAGTAGAAAGAAAGAGAGACGTTGTAAAGCCCAAAAATCACCAAACACATTAAAAAGCAGCTGTTGGCACAGTCGAGTCTGTTAATTTTACTGCACACATCTCAAAAGTTTTGATTGTCGTCGCCGAGTTCCCTTCTATAATACATGTATTTCTATATCACTCTATGCAGCGCAGAGTATAGACTTCTTTTGTATGTAGATGGATGGTGATACTTGAGATGATTGAGTAGATTAGTCTTTTTTCCGTCTGTGAGCCGGCGACATAACTTCCCCTCATAATCTCATAAACACCAGAAACCCTGATGATACACACACTTTTATTTGCGACTGATTCATACTTGAAATGCCTCCAGATAGCATTCCCACAATTGCTGTTGCTCAAAAACTTAAGATAGGCTACATATTGATTTTTGACTTAGTACAAGATTGATACGACTACTAAGTTTGCTAATGTGCGCTAGTCAACCTGAGTCGCAATCGCTATAGAAACCGTTACAAATTAGCTAAATTTAATTTGTTTAAATACGCCACTACTACTGGGTCAATTCACGAATCCAGAATCCAGGGCGAACATAGGCTTTTATAGCTGTAGCGTATTTTCACGTCCTCATGTTTGTCGATATTTCACTTTTTTTGCATTAACGGAAATAACAATGAATTTTCCTTAGTAGGCCTATTATTTTCGTTATAGTTATAGTTGCAGTCAATGATACTTTTTAGTTATAGTTATAGATATCGTTAACGAAATCATTTTATTTTCGTTAACGAACATTTTCGTTACCGTTATCGTTAACTAGAATCACACTGCATTGGCCAGCTGATGTCGGTGACTAAGCTGGTTTTCTGGATTGGTTTATGTCATTTAGGTCTAGGTCCGCAAAAGCCTTTCCATTTTGACAATGCTTTGTTGTTCATAAATCAAGTGTCCATGCATCTAACTACGCAGCCTCGTAGCTGCACTCATTTTACAGCCGAGTTCGCCAGAGGACACTAGTCACACAGAACTACTGAATCAAACACACACAACACACACACACACACACACACACACACACACACACACACACACACACACACACACACACACACACACACACACACACACACACACACACACACACACACACACACACACACACACACACACACACACACACACACACACACACACACACACACACACACACGATTGGAAAAACCAATATTCATGCGACAAAAATATTCGAGGAATTTCAGCTAATGACGGTGACTAAGCTGGTTTTTCTGGAATGGTTTCTAGGTCTGCAAAGCCTCGCCATTTTCATCATGTTTTTGTTGTTCGTGAATCTAGTGTTCATCGATCTACCTACGCTGCCACGTTGCTGCGCTCATTTTACAGCCGAGTGCGCTAGTGATCAATAGTTAGACAGAACCATTGAATCATACGCACGCTTGGAAAAACCCTTTATTATGCGACAAAAATATTCGAGGAATTTCCCATGATGTTTCTGTCAGCGTTTGTTCTGATTATGGTTGCTCATCGTCATACGTAAATTTGATCAGACTGCAATTTTTATAGGGCCTATTTTATACAGGAATGTTTCTTAATAATCTTAACTGTTAACTCTATTTTATCTCAGACCATTGGGTCTTCATGATGCTGGCAGTGGATGTGCATCGCCCAGCCGTATAGCCCCTCTGTGTGGTCGCTGGTGGTGTGCAGCTGTGGGCAACCAATATCGTCATATCGTCACGCGTGACCTCTCTCAACATCCTAGGAGTTACTAACACGGAAGATCTTCGGGTAAACTCGCATTAATATGATCAATATAACCATGTTTGTCATGGACCCTGCGGGGCGTGGCTGTCTGGGAATGTGGAAAGTAGCCTACTTCTCCACCCGGCTGTTACACCTACATTATAATAATGTCATGATCGCAGAGACGATGTGCGGTCTATTTCTGCGTGTCTAATTATAATGTCCTCGTCATCCCTCGTCATCCCGTCGTTTTAAATAGCTGACGATTGAGGAAGTTAGACATAGGTTAGAGTATTCTCAGCTGTTTAGACGTGAAGTTATAGGTGTAAGAGTAGCGTTATGTGCTTTAACATTACGTCGTGAAGCTTAGAAACAATACGTTATAAGACCTATATCGTCGGTCATTGCGTTGCGAGTTCAAATCTGTTAACTGGAACACGGTTGTTGGATCTGTTCCTGCGTCGTACGTATCTAGTTTTCAGTAAAATATTGTATTTTCCTTACCAGTCTATTCCGCTAAACACCAGCGTTCTATTTCTGCGAACTGATATGCCGTATCTCTGTTTTCTCTGTCCCTATATGTAAATAGCGGATTATTATCTATCTTTGGTAGAAAAGAAGAATCCATCGAAAGAGCCAAACTACATGACTCTAGTTGCTCTACAGACTTTCTCTGGCCAGTGGATGCTGAGTGCAGAACTTGCTGCAGCCATGAACACTACTTTGGCTGCATTGCAAAGTGCGGCTCCCATAAAGGTACTTTGCGAAATCATTGTCAATTTCACTCGCTTGTGAGCTAAAGTTTATTATGCCTAATTCAGCCCATCCGACTAGACACAAACTCTGCTAAATAATTTTGCGGCAGAGAAACATCTTTTTTCTCCAGCATCTATTAGTAGGCTAGAAGGAAATATGGGTCGTAGAGCCAAAACTAGGCCTACATGCATGTACGATTATTCATCTCAAATCATCAATCCCTTTGTTAATGTAAGTGGTAAACCCAATCTCACAACTTTCCCATTCATTAAAGTTACTAATCTACTAATCTGTCTGACTGTCTGTCTGTCTGTCTCTGTCCCTGTCCTTCTGTCTCTCTCTGTCTCTCATAGATACATATCAGATTGGTAGGATTTTGGTAAGGGCTCAGTATTATTGCTATTGCTCACTTCGCATGTTTAGCTGTTGAACATGTATTCTTCTGATAAAAGAGTGACCAGCAAAACGGCAGGCGACTAAATTAAGCGGAGTATAAATTTTCCGAAAATGACATAAAAATTTACAGCTAGACAAACCGCAGCGGCAAATTCTAAAAGACACGCATCGAATTTCATACATACCATGCCGAGTTGACACCTCAAATTCTCCTACAGAACCAATGAAAAGTCCTCACTGCATTGTTATGATTAAGCTTTATGCACTCTGGCTATTTGCAATTTCACCAGTAGACATAATTTGGCGTGGCATAATCTGCTGTCATGCGACTAAGATTGGATCGTCATTGTATTGAATTCGAATGCTTAGTTTCTAAACGTGATCTTATGTTTGATTGTATGTTTGAATTAGGAGATCTGAATTGCTACTAAAATGTTGGATTAAATTACGTTCAGTTACATTGATCTTCACATTTTTATTTTTTAGACTTTGGATGTATGGGCCACAGTTCTAGCTCTTACCTACCTGGAAGTAAAGTTTGGTAATAAACGAGACGAATGGGAGATGGTGGAAGCAAAAGCGAAGCGGTGGCTTGATCTTCAGGATCGAGAGGGACTTTCAATCGACGATCTTCTGCAGAAGGCAAAAGCTGTTGTAGAACACCGTCTGCGTTTTTTGATTGCGACCTACTTCTACATTTGGAATTAAACTGCATGGTTTATCGAGCAGTAACTTCAGTTTATAAAGATTTTATTCTTGATTAGCTTTAAATAATCAACTTCTCATTTGCAGGATATGGCTAGTGCCGTTATTGGTCTAGAGTTTGTTTTATGATGTCCTGTTCTAATCGTTCACAAGCTTTGTGTTTTAATCGGAATGTATATCCACGATATATGTGATGCTCTCTTCGTAAATGATGCTCTTGTTCATCGATCCCTGTTGCTTGTGGAGCCTAAGAATGTTAACAAACGGCATGATGAAAATAAACGTACAATTATTGTTTTCATGTGACAAATGCAGGGACAGAATGGCAAACACAAAATGAAAGAGAAAACGCATAAAACTTACGAATTTAAGTTATTTGTAATTTAGAATAACAGATAAAAGCAGCAATTGATGTTAATGCGAACACAATCTGCATGTCAACTTTCTTTACCAAGTAACTTCTCATCTAAGCTGAAAACGTAGCCTATTTGATGCAAGAAACTGAATATTCGTGTCTTTAGAAATGTTGTTGCCTAGCACTGCTGAATATTAGTTAATTAAGTTTATTAAATATTGGTATTTTTAATTATTACACGAATATTGATAAGTTGTTTGTGTGTAGGATTTGTTTTGATAGTATTAATGTTTTAGAATGCAGAATGTTTTCAGATACGGATATCTTGAGGTTTCTTGTGGTTGCATTTGTAGAACGTTTTCAACTGGTCTTTTTTCATGCCGGTCAGCAACCCTCGTGAATAAGCTAGTGCTCTGCGCTTAGCTTTAAAGTAGCGCTATAAAATTTGGAATTTACGATTACGATTACGAACAGCGTGTTGTGATTTACTTGGAAGGTAGGCCTATTGCCCTATTGGGATCGCTTCTCGGCGAATAGTAACTATATATAATGTAGGCTGTTTTAAGAAGAGTTGTATCTCGACCTGTAATCATCTATGCAGTGAGACTAAAATAAGTAGGAACAGACCATTAATAAGCTCGTGTAGTAAGATGCTATAATTATAGGTAACATATTCCAGAAAACCGGACCGACCACAGAGAAGCTTCTGTGCTGCACTATGAATGTGCTGGCTAAAGGTCACCCTGTGCAACAGGACGAAGAACTTTACGGTGACGAATGGATGAGACCGAGACGCACAACTCCCTAAGAGAAGATGATTACACTTAAGCATTAAGATCTAATGCCGCATTCAGTGCGTTTGTGCATCGGCAACCAGCGCAATTCCGCCCTCATGGAACTGATATTGAGGCGGAAAGAAAAATAACAGGAGAAACCAGGATCCGATGTTTCCAGTTCTAAAAATGTACTTAATTTCTCGTAAAGAGTATTCATATTCTCATGGTTTAATCTACTAACTCAGTATGTTCAGTGTGTTCTAATAGATTTGAAACTGCATCTGTATTCTTCATGTAACTTAGCAACATTGGTTAGAGCCTCGGTGTTAGAGAGCGTGCTGATCGCGGTTCGCTTCCCGATGCTGGCTTATTTAGGAGATTTGAATCTCCGTGAACGGGAACCTTAAATGGCGTGGCACCCATTCAAAAGGGCAAGTGTTTGTGAAGGATCTCACCCGATCAATTCACTGAAAAATGACTGGGTTGAGGTCACGTGTGGCAGGCAAGACCGAAATAATCGGTATTATGTCGGAAACTACTCAATAGGGTAATGTGGCGCCCGCCCCCGCGTTGACAGACGTCGCCACGGTCTTCGCTATGACCCACCTCGTGCGGCCAATTACATCGATTATCGCCCTCTCGGTAACATACACGAGGCTTGTTTAAGAGACGAGCACTTCGTCTCAACGTACCAGGATCTTCAGTTAATTTCCCTAGGCCATGGCGCAGATGGAAGGTCGCGGAGATCGAAAAGGTAGCAACCGCAGCAGGTACACTGCAATCAGGGTTCGAATCCTGCCCTACAGCGAATTCTGGTGTTGGCGACGTTTCTTATCTTCCAAACGGGTCATAACCTCATCTACTTGTGATTGCACATCTCAGCCATCTGACCCCTTAAAGAGCCTACCCGCTGCACTAGGTCAGAATGGATGATATCCAGCTGATCAAGCATTACATTCATTACTGAATCTGCCCTTGATCTCGCGGACACAGACGAAGCTCTATCTTCTTCTTTGTCTCGATGGCGCTGCATAAATGCCAGCGACTGAGAAAGACTGCGACTCATGCTTCTAAGTTACTTCCAAATTATTACCAATGTCAAATCAGAGCAATGGACAGTCATATTTATAGATGAATTTGGAAGCATCAGAAAACTGCTAATGGTCATTCGGAAGTTCGTTCCAAAGACATTGTGCCGCATAGATTAGGGAGTGATTGCAGATTTTCAGAGAGTAAGACACGGGAATCGGAGTGAATTGAATATAGAAGAGATTCTTTTGAAAAGGTTTTCATGATCAGTGCTATGAAAGATACCAGATAAATGGCGGAAGCAAGAGAATTGTTTGCGACCTATTGTAAGGCATGTTTGCTGTACAAAGTGGCGAGGACGACTTCAGTGGAGTGATGCTTGGTTTAGTTGGTTAGGCAGATTGATTGCAATTTAGAAAATTGTTGAAAGTGAGATAACATCTAAAGCGAGAGAGAATGCATACAATTAGCCCCGAGATTCTGATAGAAATTAATAAATTATATATAGGCCTATATGAAAATGACTGTTGTTTGAAAGGGTTCCTTGTCAATGTACGGATTTAAAAGTGATCTGATATATTCGTTTATTTGATAAGCAAGGTGGAAACCGCAGCAAGGTGCAGACCTTTCAGAAGTTAGTTTAAAGTTTAGGCTACAACCTAAGCCAGGGTTCTAGGCTTTACGAAACAATGTTGAAGAGCGGATATAAGATAGGTTGGTGATCTTGGCTAGACTAAACAGTATGGAGCAGTATAATTAGGAATAGGCTATGCCTACACGTTACCTTGATGCTAAAACTTCATAAATTCTTATGCTTAACGATATAGTTTCTAATTATTGCTTTCACTTTGTAAAATAAAGAATAAATTACCCTTACGATAATTGTATAAGCTGTAACGACACAATCTTTTAAATGTATTAGCCTATTCCTTAGTTTCGTAGTACGAAATATTGCATCAGCATCGCGGCTATTTGAAACACTTCTATTAAATACATGACAGATAGAAATATTTCTATATAATGACACCTACAGTAGAAAGAAAGAGAGACGTTGTAAAGCCCGCAAAAATCACCAAACACATTAAAAAGCAGCTGTTGGCACAGTCGAGTCTGTTTATTTTACTGCACACATCTCAACAGTTTTGATTGTCGTCGCCGAGTTCCCTTCTTGTATTGTATTGTATTGTATTGTATTTGAACACTTGTTATAGCGTCCCTACCAGATTGCCCATTCAGAGGCGCAGATTGCCCATTCAGAGGCAATAATACATAATACATCTCTTTCTATATTACTCTCTGCAGCGCAGAGTAGACTTCTTTTGTATGTAGATGGATGGTGATACTTGAGATGATTGAGTAGATTAGTCTTTTTTCCGGCTGTGAGCCGGCGACATAACTTCCCCTCATAATCTCATAAACACCAGAAACCCTGATGATACACAAACTTTTATTTGCGACTGATTCATACTTGAAATGCCTCCAGATATCATTCCCACAATTGCTGTTGCTCAAAAACTTAAGATACATATTGATTTTTGACTTAGTACAAGATTGATACGACTAATGTTGCTAATTTTTGCTAATTTGCGCTAGTCAACCTGAGTCGCAATCGCTACAGAAACCGTTACAGATTAGCTAAATTTAATTTGTCTAAATACGCCACTACTACTGGGTCAATTCACGAATCCAGAATCCAGGGCGAACATAGGCTTTTATAGCTGTAGCGTATTTTCACGTCCTCATGTTTGTCGCTATTTCACTTTTTTTGCATTAACGGAAATAACAATGAATTTTCCTTAGTAGGCCTATTATTTTCGTTATAGTTATAGTTGTAGTCAATGATACTTTTTAGTTATAGTTATAGTTATCGTTACCGAAATCATTTTATTTTCGTTAACGAACATTTTCGTTACCGTTATCGTTAACTAGAATCACACTGCATTGGCCAGCTGATGTCGGTGACTAAGCTGGTTTTCTGGATTGGTTTATGTCATTTAGGTCTAGGTCCGCAAAAGCCTTTCCATTTTGACAATGCTTTGTTGTTCATAAATCAAGTCTCCATGCATCTAACTACGCAGCCTCGTAGCTGCACTCATTTTACAGCCGAGTTCGCCAGAGGACACTAGTCACACAGAACTACTGAATCAAACACACACACACACACACACACACACACACACACACACACACACACACGACACACACACACACACACACACACACACACACACACACACACACACACACACACACACACACACACACACGATTGGAAAAACCAATATTCATGCGACAAAAATATTCGAGGAATTTCAGCTAATGACGGTGACTAAGCTGGTTTTTCTGGAATGGTTTCTAGGTCTGCAAAGCCTCGCCATTTTCATAATGTTTTTGTTGTTCGTGAATCTAGTGTTCATCGATCTACCTACGCTGCCACGTTGCTGCGCTCATTTTACAGCCGAGTGCGCTAGTGATCAATAGTTAGACAGAACCATTGAATCATACGCACGCTTGGAAAAACCCTTTATTCGTGCTAAAAAATATTCGAGGAATTTCCCATGATGTTTCTGTCAGCGTTTGTTCTGATTATGTTTGCTCATCGTCATACGTAAATTTGATCAGACTGCAATTTTTATAGGGCCTATTTATTATATACAGAAATGTTTCTCAATAATCGTAACTGTTAACTCTATTTTATCTCAGCCCATTGGGTCTTCATGACGCTGGCAGTGGATGTGCATCGCCCAGCCGTATAGCCCCTCTGTGTGGTCGCTGGTGGTGTGCAGCTGTGGGCAACCAATATCGTCATATCGTCACGCGTGACCTCTCTCAACATCCTAGGAGTTACTAACACGAAAGATCTTCGGGTAAACTCGCATTAATATGATCAATACAACCATGTTTGTCATGGACCCTGCGGGGCGTGGCTGTCTGGGAATGTGGAAAGTAGCCTACTTCTCCACCCGGCTGTTACACCTACATTATAATAATTTCATGATCGCAGAGACGATGTGCGGTCTATTTCTGCGTGTCTAATTATAATGTCCTCGTCAACGAGTCGTCATCCCTCGTCATCCCGTCGTTTTAAATAGCTGAAGATTGAGGAAGTTAGACATAGGTCAGAATATTCTCAGCTGTTTAGACGTGAAGTTATAGGTGTAAGGGTAGCGTTATGTGCTTTAACATTGCGTCGTGAAGCTTAGAAACAATACATAAGACCTGTATCGTCGGCCATTGCGGTGCGAGTTCAGATCTGTTAACTGGAACACGGTTGTTGGATCGTGCTCTTGTTCCTGCGTGGTACGTATCTAGTTTTCAGTAAAATATTGTATTTTCCTTACCAGTCTATTCCGCTAAACTCCAGCATTCTATTTTTGCGAACTGTTATGCCGTATCTCTGTTTTCTCTGTCCCTCTCAGACCTCTTCTCTTTTTCACCTCTCCCTTCTTCTCTTTCCGTCCCTTCCGATCTTCACCTAATAATTATAGTCGTAGCCTGAGCGTCAGTTGGTGTGCGGTGCATAAGAGCGAACGCTTCGGCTACGGCTAGAATTAGGCACTGATCTGACATATGTTTCGCAGGTGCAGAGAGTCCAAGTCTAGGGAGATTCTCGTCGTTCGTCGCGGGTGCGTTGATCCATCTATCTCCGCTAGCGCCGGGAGCACAATGAGTGACTTCCTTGAAGATCTTAGGAGTTACTTACTATCACTGAAGATCTTAGGAAATCCTCGTATGTTAGTGAGATTCTTGGGCATGCTCGTGTTCTCTCTATGCCTTGAGAGTGACCATAGTCTACCTATTCGGGCCATCCATACGGTACTGGGGCGCCTACGGTTGCGAGGCTTCCGTACGTGGCTCCATCGCGATGTCGTGGTGGCCTGGTGGGAATATGCTACTGCCGAGGACCTGGAGAAATGCCTTGCTCGGATGCTAAGAACTGGTTACTTGAACTTACTTCCGGAAGACTGTCGGGGAGCAGGAGCGATGGTGGGTGAGGCCGAGGACGGATTCCTGCGATCGTTTATACGATACAAGACTCATGTGTTCCGTCCGATGTTTCCTTCTACTAACATCCGTTGTCATGACCTTAGACTGAAACCCCATGACTTGAGGATCTTGCTTAGGAGATTAATTTTGACCTGATGCTTATGTCGCCCCAATTGCTGGAAGCCTTTCTATTGTCGCCTGAAGATGAAAAAATTTCATCTCGAGAATCTTGCTTAAGAGTTTAGTGTTGCCCCGATGCCCATGTCGCCCCTTGCTGGAAGCCTGGAACAGTGATTTAAATCTATTAATTCACTAATTTATAACTGGCATTACTCAAAGTGTCTATACACTTTGGGCATTACTATTTTATGTAATGGGATTCGGTGTGTCAGCCCAGGAATTTAATAATAAACGAATATTAATTAAGACGTTGAAGGCAGTTGACACCTGGTATCTGGGAGTCTTGGCCAATGCGTGACAACCGCTATACAGATCACCGTACCAGGCAGCTATGAATTGGAAATGAAGCCCGCAACAATTTGGTACTAGAAATGAGTATCCACTTGTTGCCGTTCCAGATTTGTAATTGTAATTGTAATTGTAACCGAACATTTATATAGCGCCGCTCAGAACTCAGCAGCGCTATCGACCTGCATCAGTGCCTGCACCAGCGTAACCAGCGAACAGGAAAGTCTTAATTAAATTAAGGCGTCTCCGGAACTGGGAAGGTGAGAGGGCTAGTAGCTCAAGGCGAAGAGACTGAGGAAGAGAGTTCCAAGCTGATGGTTCAACACGGGCAAAGCAACTGGAGTGGGAAGTAGCGAAGCGCATGCGAGGTACAACCATAAGGCCACGGGTCGAAGATCGTAAAGAGATTAATACGTGGCCAAGCATACGATGAAATGATGCAAACTTGACGAGTGGCCGAGGACAGTGGAGATCGTTCATTCGTACCCATCGCCGTCAGTGGACTGGTGTCAGGAACTGATGATGATTAAGGTTGAGTGGACAGGTGCATGTTTGCGCATTAGTGGCGTCGAGTATGTTCATGGGCGTATTTAGGGTTGGTTTTACGGGTTCAAAACCAACCACCCCCAAATAAATTACCGAAATTTTGTTTCAATGCAATTATATGTGAAATACACAAAAATGAATTTTCCACCGTTTCCAATTGAACCCCCGGAAAACTTAAACCCCTCCGAATTTTTTCCTGGCTACGCCCATGAGTATGTGTGACAATTAAGAATCTCTGTGAGCTTTGTCGAGTCAGAAAGGCTTTTGCTGGAGCAACTGATTAAGGGTTTAGGTCAACACAGACTGTAAGAAAAGTTTCTGAGCCGTAGAGCCGTCGTAAAGAGAGGTGGGCTATGTGTGTCATAGAAAAATATAACTAAAGGTTGACAGAAAGGAACATCATTTTACGTCGGATGTGTACGAGGCTCTATGGTAAATGCCTGGACGACTGATATCTATAGATCACCGCAACAGCCAGCTATGTATTGGAAATGAAGTCCGCAACAATTGGGTACAAGCAATGAGTTGCCACTTGCCGTTCCGCTGGAGACCGTAACAATTACATATCACTCTTTCCAGTTGCCATACATCTCGACGCGATCGTCTGAGCTTCCCTTATACTGAAACTTCCTGTTGAACTGTCTTGTCACTGAAATGCGTTCGGTTCCGACATTGTATTCACTGTCTAACTTTCTGACTGTGTATTGTGCAGAGCGCTTCTTATATAGCAATATACAGATGATCATTTACAATGCAACTACGAATATATTGATTGGCATTGTAATTCAGTTCTACTGTACCGAAGTTGCATTAAGTAACTTTTGATTCCCTCCCTGCCAATAGCTTTCTTCTGTGGACGGGTATCTCACTACTCAACTGTTCTTTGATTTCTCTAGACAACGTATTGTAAGGTAAACGTAAATCTTCAAAAATTTCTCAGCGCCCACAAAAGCTACGTCAGGGAGACCAGCTTATTCACCGGCGCTATATCAAATCAAGTCCGCAATAGTCAGGCCACTAGTCAGTAGTCAGGCAATAGTCAGGCGTTCCGGTGCCAGGTCAGAATCCGGGGAGGTCAAGCCGAGGAGACAGCATGGTGCTCCGGTGGTAATCGGTGATCATGGTGGACTGCGGTGGAGTAGAATCAGGATATATGATAGCTTGAAGAGTTTGGGTTTCAGTCGTGAGTGGAAAGTAGCAGAGGAGAGTGTAAGCAGAGGCGAGGTAAAACTAAGAGGCGAGATAGGAGGATAAATAAACTCGCCGAGGTCTTTTGGGAGTCCGTTCGTGCATGTATTCGATCAGGGCCAGAGCATAATATGAAACAATAAGGAATAGGCTTTAGTATGCTGCTCAAATCCATTGATTTTAACTGACATTAGTTTCGGAGTGCTAATGAAGTTATGCTTAGCCTCTCAATTTCTACGTTTTGGCGACGTTTAGAACATCTGACGAGTGCAATTTTGCTGTTATGTCTTGTACAATTTTAGATTTGCTGTCTAAACTGAGTTACCAGAAGTCGCCGATAAGTTTAGTCGTTTGGTTAGTTGGTTTTCTACCAAAATGACTGCAACACCAGAAACATCGAAAACATCAGAAACACCAGAAACACCTCGTAACTGCATCTGTTTAACCAGGGGAGTTATCAGCAAGAATGATCCAGGTATTACAGTCGCAGTTCATTGGTTGAACTTCTGATCAATTGATTACTAATGAAATGTACCACTAAAGTTTGATGGGATAGTGACACAGAAAAATATCGGATTGCAGATTGTTTCTGTATTGTTTGTCTATTGAGTGCGAATCTGTCTTTCTTATACGTGCTGGATTTCGCCTGAGCTACGTAACACTAAACGAATACGCTATGATTTCCAAAGAGTACCGAAGACTGTAGACACAATCTACTTAAATGGGTACCTTAGACTGAGTGAAAGATGATGAAATAATAGTAAAAAACAATTTGTATAGCGCCGTAGCTCAGCCGAGGCCGACGTAAGGGCATTCATATGATACTTTAAAAAGATGAGTCTTGAGCTGTGATTTGAATGTCTCCAGAGATGGCGCATTCTTCACATGGTCGGGAAGACTGTACAGTTGCAGGTGGTGAGTCCAGTGACAGAAAAGGAACATTCGCCAAAGACCGTGGGACTTATAGTTGATTTTAGATGAAGATCGTAGCCGACATCTGTTCTGGTTGTCTGCTACCCGAATGAAGAAGTCAGTAATGTAGTCCAGCATAAGATCATGCAATCCTGTAAAGGTGATGGGGCAGTTCACAGCCTAGAGGTAATCTGCTGAGGAACACGCAGCCAGTGTAGGTTGTCGCGCAGCAGATTGGTGACATGTTCAAATGGTGTCCGTCCATATATGACGCGTGCAGCAGAATAATTATTATAAGCACCGACTGTATCCGATCTAACTGACAAGTTGGCAGACACGCCAGTAGGATCAATTACTTTTTTCAATAACTCTTTTCAATAACAGCTCTTTTCAATTACTCTCCTTTCAATAACTCTTTTTTCATAATTACTTTCAACAACAGCACTTTTCAATAGCTCTTTCAATAACTGTTTTTCAATAACTGTTTTCAATAACTCTTTTTAATCACTCAACTGTTTCAATAACCCTTTTCAATAACTGCTTTTCAATAACTATTTTTCAATAACTCTTTTTCAATAATTCATTTTCAATAACTCTTTTCAATAACTCTTTTCAATAACTCTTTCTCAATAACTCGTTTCAATAACTGTTTTCAATAACTCTTTTTCAATAACTCTTTTTCAATAGCTCGTCTTCAATAACTATTTTCAATAACTGCTTTTCAACAACTCTTTTTCAATAACTCGTTTCAATAACTCCTTTCAATAAACTCTTTTCAATAACTCTTTTCAATAGCTCTTTTTCAACAACTCTCTTCAATAACCCTTTTTAACTAACTCTTTTCAATAACTCTTTTCAATAACTGTTTTCAATAACTCTTTTTCAATAAACTCTTCTCAATAACTCTTTTCAAACAACTCTTTTCAATTACTGTTTTCAATAACTCTTTTCAATTACTCTTTTCAATAACTCTTTTCAATAACACTTTTCAATAACTATTTTTCAATAACTCTTTTCAATAACCTTTTTCACTAACTGTTTTCAATAACTGTTTTCAACAACTCTTTTCAATAACTCTTTTCAATAACTCTTTTCAATAACTGTTTTCAATAACTCTTTTTCAATAACTCTTTTCAATAACTCTTTTTCAATTTCTCTTCAATAACTCTTTTCAAAACCTCTTTTCAATAAACTATTTTCAATAACTCTTTTCAATAACTCTTTTTCAATAACCTTTTTCAATAACTCTTTTCAATAACTCCTTTCAATAACTCTTTTCAATAACTCTTTTCAATTACTAACTCTTTCATTAACTCTTTTAAATTTCAATTCCTTTCAATAACTCATTTTCACTAACTCTTTTCAATAACTCTTTTTCAATTACTAACTGTTTCAATAACTCTTTCAATAACTCTTTTCAATAACTCTTTTCATCAACTCTTCAATAACTCTTTTCAATAACTCTTTTCAACTAACTCTTTCAATAACTCTTCTCAATAACTCTTTTTTTCAATAACTCTTTTCAATAACTATTTTCAATAACTCTTTTCAAAACCTCTTTTCAATCAACTAACTAGTTTTCTAATAACTGTTTTCAATAACTGTTTTCAATAACTAACTTCAATAACTCTTTTTAATAACTCTGCTCAATAACTCTTTTCACTAACTCCCTTTTCAATAACTTTTTTTCAATAACTCTTTTCAATAACTTTTTTCAATAACTCCTCATCTTCAATAACTCTTTTCAATAACCCTTTTCATACTTAACTCTTTTCAATAACTCTTTTCAATAACTCTTTTTCAATAACTCTTTTCACTAACTCTTTTCAGCAACTCTTTTTCAATTTAATAGCTCCTTTTCAATAACCTTTTTTAACTTTTTTCAATAACTCTTATCAATAACTCTTTTCAATACTCTAACTCTTCTCAATAACTCTTTTCAATAACTGCCAATAATTCTTTTCAATAACTCTTTTCAATAACCTCTTTTTCCAATCAACTCTTTCAATAACCCTTTTAAATAACTCTTTTCAATAACTTTCAACCACTCTTTTCAATAAAATGGCTGTTTTCAATAACTCCTTTCAACTAACTCTTTTCAATAACTGTTTTCAATAACTGTTTTCAAAAACTGTTTTTCAATAACTGTTTTCAATAACTGTTTCACTAACTCTTTTCAATAACTTTTTTCAATAACTCTTTTTCAATAACTCACTCATTCAATAAACCACTCTTTTCATCAACTCTTTTCAATAACTGTTTTTCAATAACTGCTCTGTTTTCAATAACCCTTTTTCAATAATTATTTTCAATAACTTTTTCAATAACTCTTTTCAATAACTTTTTTCAATAACTCTTTTCAATAACTCTTTTCAATAACTCTTTTCAATAACTCTTTCAATAACTCTTTTCAATAACTCTTTTCAATTATAACCCTTTTTTCAATAACTCTTTTTTCAATAACTCTTTTCAATCAACTCTTTTCAATAACTCCTTTCATTAACTCTTTCAATCGGCTAACTCTTTTCAATAACTCTTTTCAATAACTCACTTCAATAAATCAGATCAATAACTCTTTTCTCATCAACTCTTTTCAATAACTCTTTTCAATATTTTCTTTTTCAATAACTCTTTCAATAACTCTTTTCAATGACTCTTTTCAATAACTCTCTTTTCAATAACTACTTTTCAATAACTCATATTCAATAACTCTTGTCAATAACAACTTTTTTCAATAACTTTGTTTTTCATTAATGTTTTCAATAACTCTTTTTTCAATAACTTCTATCATCAATAACTCTTTTTCAATAACTCATTTTCAATAACTCTTTTTCACTAACTCTTTTCAGTAACTCTTTTTCAATAACTCTTCATTAACTTCCATCAACTACCTTTTTTCTAACAACTCTTTTCAATAACTCTTTTCAATAACTCTTTCAATAACTGGTTTCAACAACGCTTTTTCAATAACTAACTCTTCAATAACTCTTAACTCAATAACTCTTTTCAATAACTCTTTTTCAATAACTCATTTCTTTAATCCTTATCTTTTCAATAACTCTCTTTTTCAATAATCCTCTTTCAACAACTCTTTTTCAATAACTCTTTTCAACGACTCTTTTCATCAACTTGACTAACTGTTGTCTCTGTCTAACTGTCTCACCAGCTAGCTCTCAACTCTCTTCAATAACTGTTTTCAGCCAACTCTTTTCAATAACTCTTTCATCAACTGGTTTTCAATAACTGTTTTCATTAACTTGTTTTCAATAACAACTTTTTCACTAAATCCTTTTCATCAACGCTCTTTCTTAATAACTCTTTTCAAACCCTTTTCATTATTCCACACCCTTTGCCCAATAACCCTTTCATCCAACTCTTTTTCAAAAACTAACTTTTCAATAACTAACTGTTTTCAATAACTCTAATTTAAATAACTCTTTTTCATCAACTCTTTTTTCATCAATCCCTTCAATCAACTTTTTTCAATAACTC
Source organism: Aporrectodea caliginosa (assembly GCA_020284085.1). Lineage (NCBI taxonomy): Eukaryota > Metazoa > Annelida > Clitellata > Crassiclitellata > Lumbricidae > Aporrectodea > Aporrectodea caliginosa. The sequence goes on from JACEVL010000845.1 coordinate 350,322, forward strand.
TCTTTCAATAACTTTTTTTCAATAACTCTTTTTTCAATAACTCGACTTTCAATAACTCTTTTCAATAACTCTTTTCAATAATTCTTTTCAATAACTCTTTTCAACAACTCTTTTTCAATAACTCTTTTTCAATAACTACTTTTTTCAATCATTTCCTTTCAATAACTCTTTTCTACATCAACTCTTTTCATTTAACTCTTTTCAAAGCCAACTCCTTTCATTAACTCTTTTTCCATAACTCTTTTCAATAACTCTTTCTTTTCAATAACTTTTCATTGGCTTTCTCTTTCAATAACTCTTTGCAAATAACTTCATTTCAATAACTGTTTTTCAATAACTCTTTCGTCAACAAATAACTCTTTTCAAACTCTTTTTTCAATAACTCTTTTTTCAATAACTCTTTTCAATAACTCATTTCAATCACTCTTTTCAATAACTTTTTCTTTTCGGCAACTAACTGTTTCAATAACTGTTTCTTTCAATAACTCTTTCAAAGCAACAACCTTTTCAATAACTGTTTCTAATAATCCTCAATAGCACCCTTTCACTAACTCTTTCAACTTTCAACAACTTTTTCATTAACTTCATTTTCAATAACTCTTTTTCACTCAACTCTTTCTTTCAACTTTTTTCAACTTTCAACTTATTTTTCAATAACGCCATCAACTGTTTTCACTAACTTTTTCACACATCCTGTCCAGTTCAATAACTTCATCAACAACTATTTTCATCAACTCTTTCAATAACTCTTTTTCATCAACTCTAACTTTCACTAACTCTTTTCAATACACTTTTTCTGCTAACGCTTTTTCAATAACTGAGCTTTTTTCTTTAATAACTGGCTTCAATAACTTTATCAATGACTTTAACTTTTTCAATAACTTAATAACTGTATCAATAACTCTTTTTTTCATCAACTCTTTTTCATTAATCCTTCAATCTTCAATAACTGAGCAATAATTCCATTGCGACTAATCCCTCCGATTAACTTTTTAATAACTGTTTTCCGTAACTTTTCACACAACTCTTTTCAATCCTTTTTCAATAACCCATTTCGGCAACTCTTTTAATCCTCTTTTCAATAACTTTTTTTCGGCCAACTCTTTTCATTAACTATTATCATTACCTTTTCAGCTTCACTGTCTTTTCAATAATCTTTTTTTTCCGTAACCCTCTCATCAACTTAACTCTCTTTAAATAACTTCTTTTTTCATCATAATTTTTTTCAATAACTCTTTTCAATAATACTTTAATAATACCTTTTAATAATAACACAGCTCTAATAACTCTTTTCATAATCCTTTTCAATAACTCCTTTCATGACTAACGTTTAATCAACTGTTTTCAATAACTGCTTTCAAATAACTCTTTCATTAACTCTTTTCATCAACTTCAATTACTCATCAACTCTTTTTCAACAACTTATTTTCTGCTTTCTTTCTTCTTCATTATCCCTTTTTCATTAACTCTTTTTCAATATCTCTTTTCAATAACGCTAACATAATCCAGAGCATTAATGCTCTTCAATAACCTTTTTTCAATGAATAACTATTTTCAGTAACTCGCTTTCAGCGTAACTTACCTCAATAAGCTCTTTCATTAAACTGTTAAATAACTTCTTCAATATCCTATTCAAAAACCTCTTTTTCAATAACTATTTCAACAATCTTTCCACCGACTCTTTTTCAATAACTCTTTTCAATCGGCTCTTTCAATAACTTTTCAACTTTAATAACTTTCATCAATAAGTCTTATCATCAACTCTTTTCAATAACTTTTTCATCAACTCTTTCATCAACCTTTGTAACTTTAATAACTTTATTAACTTCATCAACTTTAACTTTCATCAACTTTTCATCAACTGTTTCAATAACTTTAATAACTTTTTCAATAACTCTTTCGTCAACTTTTTCTTCATCAACTCATCAATAACTTTTTCATCAACTTTTTCAAAACTCTTTTTTCAATAACTCTTTTTCAATAATCCTTTTCAATAACTCTTTTTTTCAATAACTCTTTTTTCATTTAACTCTTTTTCATCAACTCTAACTCTTTCATCAACTTCTTTTTTCAATAATCCTCATTTCAATAATTTATCAATAACTCTTTTTCTTAATAACTTCATTAATCCTCTTTCATTAACTCCATTTCAATAACTCTATCAATAACTCTTTTTTCACTAATCCTCTTTTCAATAACTCTTTTCAATAACTCTTTTCAATAACTCTTTTCAATAACTCTTTTCAATAACTCTTTTCAATAACTCTTTTCAATAACTCTCTTTTCAATAACTCTTTTCAATAACTCTTTTCAATAACTCTTTTCAATAACTCTTTTCAATAACTCTTTTCAATAACTCTTTTCAATAACTCTTTTCAATAACTCTTTTCAATAACTCTTTTCAATAACTCTTTTCAATAACTCTTTTCAATAACTCTTTTCAATAACTCTTTTCAATAACTCTTTTCAATAACTCTTTTCAATAACTCTTTTCAATAACTCTTTTCAATAACTCTTTTCAATAACTCTTTTCAATAACTCTTTTCAATAACTCTTTTCAATAACTCTTTTCAATAACTCTTTTCAATAACTCTTTTCAATAACTCTTTTCAATAACTCTTTTCAATAACTCTTTTCAATAACTCTTTTCAATAACTCTTTTCAATAACTCTTTTCAATAACTCTTTTCAAATAACTCTTTTCAACTTTTCATTAACTCCAACCTTTTAAATCACTCTTTTCAATAACACCTTTCAATGCTGTTTTCAAATAAACTCTTTTCAATAACTTTCAATAACTTCATCAATACCTCTTTCAATCAACTCAACAATAACTTTTCAATAACTCTTTTCAATAACTCTTTTCAATAAAAATTTTCAATAACTCTTTTCAATAACTCTTTTCAATAACTCTTTTCAATAACTCACTGTTTTCAATAACCCGCTTTCAATAACTTAACTTTCTTAATAACTCTTTTCAATAACTCTTTTCAATAACTCCTTTCAATAACTCTTTTCAATAACTGAAACTTTCAATAACTCTTTTCAATAACTTCTATTTTCAATAACTTTCAATAACTCTTTTCAATAACTCTTTTCAACTCTTTTCAATAACTCTTTCAATAACTCTTTTCAATAACTCTTTCAGTCAATAACTCTTTTCAATCAACTCTTTTCAATAACTCTTTTCAATAACTCGTTTTCAATAACTCCTTTTTCAAAACTCTTTTAACTTTTCAATAACTCTTTCAACCAACTCCTTTTCAATAACTCGTTTTAAAAACTCCTGTTCAATAACTCATACCAATAACTCTTTTCAATGTTCAGCGCGCCAGTAACTCTTTTCACAACCAACTCACGCAAACAACGCGCACCAATAACTGTTTGCGCGCACTCTTTCAATAACTCATTTCAATAACTCTTTCAATAACTCTTTCAATAACTCTCTCTTTTCAATAGCTCTTTTCAATAACCCTTTTCAATAACGCTTCGCCATCGCTCTTTTCAATAACTCTTTCAAATAACGCGCTTCAATAACTCTTTCAATAACTGATAAACCAACCGGTAACGATGGCTCTTTTCAATAACTGTTTTCGAATAACTGCTTTACCGGAATAGCTCTTTTCACTAAACTCTTGCTGCAGTAACTCTTTCCAATAACTCTTTTCAATAACTCTTTCAATAACTCTTTTCAATAAACTCTTTTCAATAACTATTTTCAATAAACTCATTTCAATAACTCTTGCAATAAATATCTAATTCCAATAATATTTTTAAATAATATTTTTCAATGAAACTTCATTTTCACAATAGCTCTCTTCAAAATAACTCTTTCAATAACCATACTAAATTATTCTTTTCAGTAGCTCTTTTCAACAACTCAACGCTTTCAATAACTCGCAAAATAACTCTTGCTTTCAATCGCGCTGACAACTAACTCTTTTCAATAGCTCAACACTTTCAGGAGGCTCATTTCAATAAACTTCTGATTTTTCAAAATAACACGCCTTTCAAATAATATTTACAATAAACTTATAGTGTAAATTTCAAAGAACTTGTTCAATAGCTCTTTACAATAAACTCTTTTCGATTACATATTCAATAATTCAATAACTCAATAACTTTTCTTTCAAATAACTCGATTTCAAAATAATATTTTCATAAACACTTTCAATAAATTTTCTTTTCAATCGCTCTTTTCAATAACTTTTCCATCGCTTCAATAGCTCTTTTCAAAGAAATCAACTCTTTTCAATAAACTTTTCAATAACTCTTTTCAATAACTCTTTTCAATAACTCTTTTCAATAACTCTTTTCAATAACTCTTTTCAATAACTCTTTTCAATAACTTTTCAATAACTCTTTTCAATAACTCTTTTCAATAACTTTTCAATAACTCTTTTCAATAACTCTTTTCAATAACTCTTTTCAATAACTCTTTTCAATAACTCTTTTCAATAACTCTTTTCAATAACTCTAACTCTTTTCAATAACTCTTTTCAATAACTCTTTTCAATAACTCTTTTCAATAACTCTTTTCAATAACTCTTTTCAATAACTCTTTTCTTTTCAATAACTCTTTTCTCTTTTCAATAACTCTTTTCAATAACTCTTTTCAATAACTCTTTTCAATAACTCTTTTCAATAACTCTTTTCAATAACTCTTTTCAATAACTCTTTTCAATAACTCTTTTCAATAACTCTTTTCAATAACTCTTTTCAATAACTCTTTTCAATAACTCTTTTCAATAACTCTTTTCAATAACTCTTTTCAATAACTCTTTTCAATAACTCTTTTCAATAACTCTTTTCAATAACTCTTTTCAATAACTCTTTTCAATAACTCTTTTCAATAAACTCTTTTCAATAACTCTTTTCAATAACTCTTTTCAATAACTCTTTTCAATAACTCTTTTCAATAACTCTTTTCAATAACTCTTTTCAATAACTCTTTTCAATAACTCTTTTCAATAACTCTTTTCAATAACTCTTTTCAATAACTCTTTTCAATAACTCTTTTCAATAACTCTTTTCAATAACTCTTTTCAATAACTCTTTTCAATAACTCTTTTCAATAACTCTTTTCAATAACTCTTTTCAATAACTCTTTTCAATAACTCTTTTCAATAACTCTTTTCAATAACTCTTTTCAATAACTCTTTTCAATAACTCTTTTCAATAACTCTTTTCAATAACTCTTTTCAATAACTCTTTTCAATAACTCTTTTCAATAACTAACTCTTTTCAATAACTCTTTTCAATAACTCTTTTCAATAACTCTTTTCAATAACTCTTTTCAATAACTCTTTTCAATAACTCTTTTCAATAACTCTTTTCAATAACTCTTTTCAATAACTCTTTTCAATAACTCTTTTCAATAACTCTTTTCAATAACTCTTTTCAATAACTCTTTCAATAACTCTTTTCAATAACTTTTCAATAACTCTTTTCAATAACTCTTTTCAATAACTCTTTTCAATAACTCTTTTCAATAACTCTTTTCAATAACTTCAATAACTTTCAATAACTCTTTTCAATAACTCTTTTCAATAACTCTTTTCAATAACTCTTTTCAATAACTCTTTTCAATAACTCTTTTCAATAACTTTTTTCAATAACTCTTTTCAATAACTCTTTTCAATAACTCTTTTCAATAACTCTTTTCAATAACTCTTTTCAATAACTCTTTTCAATAACTCTTTTCAATAACTCTTTTCAATAACTCTTTTCAATAACTCTTTTCAATAACTCTTTTCAATAACTCTTTTCTTTTCAATAACTCTTTTCAATAACTCTTTTCAATAACTCTTTTCAATAACTCTTTTCAATAACTCTTTTCAATAACTCTTTTCAATAACTCTTTTCAATAACTCTTTTCAATAACTCTTTTCAATAACTCTTTTCAATAACTCTTTTCAATAACTCTTTTCAATAACTCTTTTCAATAACTCTTTTCAATAACTCTTTTCAATAACTCTTTTCAATAACTCTTTTCAATTACTCTTTTCTAACTCTTTTCAATAACTCTTTTCAATAACTCTTTTCAATAACTCTTTTCAATAACTCTTTTCAATAACTCTTTTCAATAACTCTTTTCAATAACTCTTTTCAATAACTCTTTTCAATAACTCTTTTCAATAACTCTTTCAATAACTCTTTTCAATAACTCTTTTCAATAACTCTTTTCAATAACTCTTTTCAATAACTCTTTTCAATAACTCTTTTCAATAACTCTTTTCAATAACTCTTTTCAATAACTCTTTTCAATAACTCATTCAATGCTCTTTTAATAACCGCGCCCTTTCATCAACGGTAAACAACGACAACATTGTTTAACCGGTAACAATTTCAAGAACTCACCAAAACTCTTTTTCAAAAATAACGCGGAATAACTCTTTCAAATAAACTCTCTTTCTACAATCCCGTTTTCAATAATAATAACTCTGATTCATCTTTTCAATAACTGTTTTCGATAACTCATAATAACTCCTTTTCAATAACTCTTTTCAAATAGATTCTTTTCGAAGTAACTCAACGCACCAATAATATCTTTCAACAACCTTCAATAAACTCAACACCAATAACTCGGTACTAAAAACTGTTTTCTGAAAATAACTCTTTTCAAAACTCTTTTCAAAATGCTCAAGCTTTCAATTGCTCCATCAATAACCAATAACTCTTTTCTGACAACCGATAACGCTTCAATAACTCAAACACCAATAACTCTTCAATAACTTCGGTAACGATAACCGTGACAATTTTCAGTCCTTTTGAATAAGCTCATGCCTCTTCTTCAATAAACTCTTTTCAATAACTCTTTCAATAACTCTTTTCAATAACTCTTTTCAATAACTCTTTCAATAACTCTTTCAATAACTCTTTCAATAACTCTTTCAATAACTCTTTTCAATAACTCTTTCAATAACTCTTTTCAATAACTCTTTCAATAACTCTTTCAATAACTCTTTCAATAACTCTTTTCAATAACTCTTTCAATAACTCTTTTCAATAACTCTTTTCAATAACTCATTTCAATAACTCTTTTCAATAACTCTTCTCAATAACTTTCTTTCAATAACTCTTTCAATAACTCTTTTCAATAACTCATTTCAATAACTCTTTTCAATAACTCTTTTCAATAACTCTTTCAATAACTCTTTCAATAACTCTTTTCAATAACTCTTTTCAATAACTCTTTTCAATGACTCTTTTCAATAACTCTTTTCAATAACTCTTTTCAAATAACTCTTTTCAATAACTCTTTTCAATGACTCTTTTCAATAACTCTTTCAATAACTCTTTTCAATAACTCTTTTCAATAACTCTTTTCAATAACTCTTTTCAATAACTCTTTTCAATAACTCTTTTCAATAACTCTTTTCAATAACTCTTTTCAATAACTCTTTTCAATAACTCTTTTCAATAACTCTTTTCAATAACTCTTTTCAATAACTCTTTTCAATAACTCTTTTCAATAACTCTTTTCAATAACTCTTTTCAATAACTCTTTTCAATAACTCTTTTCAATAACTCTTTTCAATAACTCTTTTCAATAACTCTTTTCAATAACTCTTTTCAATAACTTAACTCTTTTCAATAACTCTTTTCAATAACTCTTTTCAATAACTCTTTTCAATAACTCTTTTCAATAACTCTTTTCAATAACTCTTTTCAATAACTCTTTTCAATAACTCTTTTCAATAACTCTTTTCAATAACTCTTTTCAATAACTCTTTTCAATAACTCTTTTCAATAACTCTTTTCAATAACTCTTTTCAATAACTCTTTTCAATAACTCTTTTCAATAACTCTTTTCAATAACTCTTTTCAATAACTCTTTTCAATAACTCTTTTCAATAACTCTTTTCAATAACTCTTTTCAATAACTCTTTTCAATAACTCTTTTCAATAACTCTTTTCAATAACTCTTTTCAATAACTCTTTTCAATAACTCTTTTCAATAACTCTTTTCAATAACTCTTTTCAATAACTCTTTTCAATAACTCTTTTCAATAACTCTTTTCAATAACTCTTTTCAATAACTCTTTTCAATAACTCTTTTCAATAACTCTTTTCAATAACTCTTTTCAATAACTCTTTTCAATAAAATAACTCTTTTCAATAACTCTTTTCAATAACTCTTTTCAATAACTCTTTTCAATAACTCTTTTCAATAACTCTTTTCAATAACTCTTTTCAATAACTCTTTTCAATAACTCTTTTCAATAACTCTTTTCAATAACTCTTTTCAATAACTCTTTTCAATAACTCTTTTCAATAACTCTTTTCAATAACTCTTTTCAATAACTCTTTTCAATAACTCTTTTCAATAACTCTTTTCAATAACTCTTTTCAATAACTCTTTTCAATAACTCTTTTCAATAACTCTTTTCAATAACTCTTTTCAATAACTCTTTTCAATAACTCTTTTCAATAACTCTTTTCAATAACTCTTTTCAATAACTCTTTTCAATAACTCTTTTCAATAACTCTTTTCAATAACTCTTTTCAATAACTCTTTTCAATAACTCTTTTCAATAACTCTTTTCAATAACTCTTTTCAATAACTCTTTTCAATAACTCTTTTCAATAACTCTTTTCAATAACTCTTTTCAATAACTAATAACTCTTTTCAATAACTCTTTTCAATAACTCTTTTCAATAACTCTTTTCAATAACTCTTTTCAATAACTCTTTTCAATAACTCTTTTCAATAACTCTTTTCAATAACTCTTTTCAATAACTCTTTTCAATAACTCTTTTCAATAACTCTTTTCAATAACTCTTTTCAATAACTCTTTTCAATAACTCTTTTCAATAACTCTTTTCAATAACTCTTTTCAATAACTCTTTTCAATAACTCTTTTCAATAACTCTTTTCAATAACTCTTTTCAATAACTCTTTTCAATAACTCTTTTCAATAACTCTTTTCAATAACTCTTTTCAATAACTCTTTTCAATAACTCTTTTCAATAACTCTTTTCAATAACTCTTTTCAATAACTCTTTTCAATAACTCTTTTCAATAACTCTTTTCAATAACTCTTTTCAATAACTCTTTTCAATAACTCTTTTCAATAACTCTTTTCAATAACTCTTTTCAATAACTCTTTTCAATAACTCTTTTCAATAACTCTTTTCATTTCAATAACTCTTTTCAATAACTCTTTTCAATAACTCTTTTCAATAACTCTTTTCAATAACTCTTTTCAATAACTCTTTTCAATAACTCTTTTCAATAACTCTTTTCAATAACTCTTTTCAATAACTCTTTTCAATAACTCTTTTCAATAACTCTTTTCAATAACTCTTCTCAATAACTCTTTCAATAACTCTTTCAATAACTCTTTCAATAACTCTTTTCAATAACTCCTTTCAATAACTCTTTTCAATAACTCTTTCAATAACTCTTTCAATAACTCTTTTCAATAACTCTTTTCAATAACTCTTTCAATAACTCTTTCAATAACTCTTTTCAATAACTCTTTTCAATAACTCTTTTCAATAACTCTTTCAATAACTCTTTCATAACTCTTTCAATAACTCTTTCAATAACTCTTTCAATAACTCTTTCAATAACTCTTTCAATAACTCTTTTCAATAACTCTTTCAATAACTCTTTCAATAACTCTTTTCAATAACCTTTTCAATAACTCTTTTCAATAACTCTTTTCAATAACTCTTTTTCAATAACTCTTTTCAATAACTCTTTCAATAACTCTTTTCAATAACTCTTTTCAATAACTGTTTTCAATAACTCTTTTCAATAACTCTTTTCAATAACTCTTTTCAATAACTCTTTTCAATAACTCTTTTCAATAACTCTTTTCAATAACTCTTTTCAATAACTCTTTTCAATAACTCTTTTCAATAACTCTTTTCAATAACTCTTTTCAATAACTCTTTCAATAACTCTTTCAATAACTCTTTTCAATAACTCTTTTCAATAACTCTTTTCAATAACTCTTTTCAATAACTCTTTTCAATAACTCTTTTCAATAACTCTTTTCAATAACTCTTTTCAATAACTCTTTTCAATAACTCTTTTCAATAACTCTTTTCAATAACTCTTTTCAATAACTCTTTTCAATAACTCTTTTCAATAACTCTTTCAATAACTCTTTTCAATAACTCTTATCAATAACTCTTTTCAATAACTCTTTTCAATAACTCTTTTCAATAACTCTTTCAATAACTCTTTTCAATAACTCTTTTCAATAACTCTTTTTCAATAACTCTTTTCAATAACTCTTTTCAATAACTCTTTTCAATAACTCTTTTCAATAACTCTTTTCAATAACTCTTTCAATAACTCTTTTCAATAACTCTTTTCAATAACTTTTTTCAATAACTCTTTTCAATAACTCTTTCAATAACTCTTTTCAATAACTCTTTTCAATAACTCTTTTCAATAACACTTTTCAATAACTCTTTTCAATAACTCTTTTCAATAACTCTTTTCAATAACTCTTTTCAATAACTCTTTTCAATAACTCTTTTCAATAACTCTTTTCAATAACTCATTTTTCAATAACTCTTTCAATAACTCTTTTCAATTTCAATAACTCTTTTCAATAACTCTTTTCAATAACTCTTTTCAATAACTCTTTTCAATAACTCTTTTCAATAACTCTTTCAATAACTCTTTTCAATAACTCTTTTCAATAACAATAACTTTTCAATAACTCTTTTCAATAACTCTTTTCAATAACTCTTTTCAATAACTCTTTTCAATAACTCTTTTCAATAACTTTTTTCAATAACTCTTTCAATAACTCTTTCAATAACTCTTTTCAATAACTCTTTTCAATAACTCTTTTCAATAACTCTTTTCAATAACTCTTTTCAATAACTCTTTCAATAACTGTTTTTCAATAACTCAATTTTCAATAACTCTTTTCAATAACTCTTTTCAATAACTCTTTTCAATAACTCTTTTCAATAACTCTTTCAATAACTCTTTCAATAACTCTTTTCAATAACTCTTTTCAATAACTCTTTTCAATAACTCTTTTCAATAACTCTTTTCAATAACTCTTTTTCAATAACTCTTTCAATAACTCTTTTCAATAACTCTTTTCAATAACTCATTTTCAATAACTCTTTCAATAACTCTTTTCAATAACTCTTTTCAATAACTCTTTTCAATAACTCGTTTTCAATAACTCTTTTCAACTACAAACTCTTTTCAATAACTCTCTTTCAATAACTCTTTCAATAACTCTTTTCAATAACTCTTTCAATAACTCTTTCAATAACTCTTTCAATAACTCTTTTCAATAACTCTTTTCAATAACTCTTTTCAATAACTCTTTTCAATAACTCTTTTCAATAACTCTTTTCAATAACTCTTTCAATAACTCTTTTCAATAACTCTTTTCAATAACTCTTTTCAATAACTCTTTTCAATAACTCTTTTCAATAACTCTTTTCAATAACTCTTTTCAATAACTCTTTTCAATAACTCTTTTCAATAACTCTTTTCAATAACTCTTTTTAATAACTCTTTTCAATAACTCTTTTCAATAACTCTTTTCAATAACTCTTTTCAATAACTCTTTTCAATAACTCTTTTCAATAACTCTTTTCAATAACTCTTTTCAATAACTCTTTTCAATAACTCTTTTCAATAACTCTTTTCAATAACTCTTTTCAATAACTCTTTTCAATAACTCTTTTCAATAACTCTTTTCAATAACTCTTTTCAATAACTCTTTTCAATAACTCTTTTCAATAACTCTTTTCAATAACTCTTTCAATAACTCTTTTCAATAACCCTTTTCAATAACTCTTTTCAATAACTCTTTTCAATAAATCTTTTCAATAACTCGTTTTCAATAACTCTTTTCAATAACTCTTTTCAATAACTCTTTTCAATAACTCTTTTCAATAACTCTTTTCAATAACTCTTTTCAATAACTCTTTTCAATAACTCTTTTCAATAACTCTTTTCAATAACTCTTTTCAATAACTCTTTTTCAATAACTCTTTCAATAACTCTTTTCAATAACTCTTTTCAATAACTCTTTTCAATAACTCTTTTCAATAACTCTTTTCAATAACTCTTTTCAATAACTCTTTTCAATAACTCTTTCAATAACTCTTTTCAATAACTCTTTTCAATAACTCTTTTTCAATAACTCTTTTCAATAACTCTTTTCAATAACTCTTTTCAATAACTCTTTCAATAACTCTTTTCAATAACTCTTTTCAATAACTCTTTTCAATAACTCTTTTCAATAACTCTTTTCAATAACTCTTTTCAATAACTCTTTTCAATAACTCTTTTCAATAACTCTTTTCAATAACTCTTTTCAAAAACTCTTTTCAATAACTCTTTTCAATAACTCTTTTCAATAACAAGATTTTCAATAACTCTTTTCAATAACTCTTTTCAATAACTCTTTTCAATAACTCTTTTCAATAACTCTTTTCAATAACTCTTTTCAATAACTCTTTCAATAACTCTTTTCAATAACTCTTTTCAATAACTCTTTTCAATAACTCTTTCAATAACTCTTTCAATAACTCTTTTCAATAACTCTTTCAATAACTCTTTTCAATAACTCTTTTCAATAACTCTTTTCAATAACTCTTTTCAATAACTCTTTTCAATAACTCTTTTCAATAACTCTTTTCAATAACTCTTTTCAATAACTCTTTTCAATAACTCTTTTCAATAACTCTTTTCAATAACTCTTTTCAATAACTCTTTTCAATAACTCTTTTCAATAACTCTTTTCAATAACTCTTTTCAATAACTCTTTTCAATAACTCTTTTCAATAACTCTTTTCAATAACTCTTTTCAATAACTCTTTTCAATAACTCTTTTCAATAACTCCTCAATTTCAATAACTCTTTTCAATAACTCTTTTCAATAACTCTTTTCAATAACTCTTTTCAATAACTCTTTCAATAACTCTTTTCAATAACTCTTTTCAATAACTCTTTTCAATAACTCTTTTCAAAAACTCTTTTCAATAACTCTTTTCAATAACTCTTTTCAATAACTCTTTTCAATAACTCTTTTCAATAACTCTTTTCAATAACTCTTTTCAATAACTCTTTTCAATAACTCTTTTCAATAACTCTTTTCAATAACTCTTTCAATAACTCTTTTCAATAACTCTTTTCAATAACTCTTTTCAATAACTCTTTTCAATAACTCTTTTCAATAACTCTTTTCAATAACTCTTTTCAATAACTCTTTTCAATAACTCTTTTCAATAACTCTTTTCAATAACTCTTTTCAATAACTCTTTTCAATAACTCTTTTCAATAACTCTTTTCAATAACTCTTTTCAATAACTCTTTTCAATAACTCTTTTCAATAACTCTTTTCAATAACTCTTTTCAATAACCAATTTTCAATAACTCTTTTCAATAACTCTTTTCAATAACTCTTTTCAATAACTCTTTTCAATAACTCTTTTCAATAACTCTTTTCAATAACTCTTTCAATAACTCTTTTCAATAACTCTTTTCAATAACTCTTTTCAATAACTCTTTTCAATAACTCTTTTCAATAACTCTTTTCAATAACTCTTTTCAATAACTCTTTTCAATAACTCTTTTCAATAACTCTTTTCAATAACTCTTTTCAATAACTCTTTTCAATAACTCTTTTCAATAACTCTTTTCAATAACTCTTTTCAATAACTCTTTTCAATAACTCTTTTCAATAACTCTTTTCAATAACTCTTTTCAATAACTCTTTTCAATAACTCTTTTCAATAACTCTTTTCAATAACTCTTTTCAATAACTCTTTTCAATAACTCTTTTCAATAACTCTTTTCAATAACTCTTTTCAATAACTCTTTTCAATAACTCTTTTCAATAACTCTTTTCAATAACTCTTTTCAATAACTCTTTTCAATAACTCTTTTCAATAACTCTTTTCAATAACTCTTTTCAATAACTCTTTTCAATAACTCTTTTCAATAACTCTTTTCAATAACTCTTTTCAATAACTCTTTTCAATAACTCTTTTCAATAACTCTTTTCAATAACTCTTTTCAATAACTCTTTTCAATAACTCTTTTCAATAACTCTTTTCAATAACTCTTTTCAATAACTCTTTTCAATAACTCTTTTCAATAACTCTTTTCAATAACTCTTTTCAATAACTCTTTTCAATAACTCTTTTTCAATAACTCTTTTCAATAACTCTTTTCAATAACTCTTTTCAATAACTCTTTTCAATAACTCTTTCAATAACTCTTTTCAATAACTCAATAACTCTTTTCAATAACTCTTTTCAATAACTCATTTCAATAACTCTTTTCAATAACTCTTTCAATAACTCTTTTCAATAACTCTTTTCAATAACTCTTTTCAATAACTCTTTCAATAACTCTTTCAATAACTCTTTTCAATAACTCTTTTCAATAACTCTTTTCAATAACTCTTTTCAATAACTCTTTTCAATAACTCTTTCAATAACTCTTTTCAATAACTCTTTCAATAACTCTTTTCAATAACTAACTTTTCAATAACTCTTTCAATAACTCTTTTCAATAACTCTTTTCAATAACTCTTTTCAATAACTCTTTTCAATAACTCTTTTCAATAACTCTTTTCAATAACTCTTTTCAATAACTCTTTTCAATAACTCTTTTCAATAACTCTTTTCAATAACTCATTTTCAATAACTCTTTTCAATAACTCTTTTCAATAACTCTTTTCAATAACTCTTTTCAATAACTCTTTTCAATAACTCTTTTCAATAACTCTTTTCAATAACTCTTTTCAATAACTCTTTTCAATAACTCTTTTTCAATAACTCTTTTCAATAACTCTTTTCCTTTCAATAACTCCTTTCAATAACTCTTTTCAATAACTCTTTTCAATAACTCTTTTCAATAACTCTTTTCAATAACTCTTTTCAATCAATAACTCTTTCAATAACTCTTTTCAATAACTCTTTTCAATAACTCTTTTCAATAACTCTTTTCAATCAATAACTCTTTTCAATAACTCTTTTCAATAACTCTTTTCAATAACTCTTTTCAATAACTCTTTTCAATAACTCTTTTCAATAACTCTTTTCAATAACTCTTTTCAATAACTCTTTTCAATAACTCTTTTCAATAACTCTTTTCAATAACTCTTTTCAATAACTCTTTTCAATAACTCTTTTCAATAACTCTTTTCAATAACTCTTTTCAATAACTCTTTTCAATAACTCTTTTCAATAACTCTTTTCAATAACTCTTTTCAATAACTCTTTTCAATAACTCTTTTCAATAACTCTTTTCAATAACTCTTTTCAATAACTCTTTTCAATAACTCTTTTCAATAACTCTTTTCAATAACTCTTTTCAATAACTCTTTTCAATAACTCTTTTCAATAACTCTTTTCAATAACTCTTTTCAATAACTCTTTTCAATAACTCTTTTCAATAACTCTTTTCAATAACTCTTTTCAATAACTCTTTTCAATAACTCTTTTCAATAACTCTTTTCAATAACTCTTTTCAATAACTCTTTTCAATAACTCTTTTCAATAACTCTTTTCAATAACTCTTTTCAATAACTCTTTTCAATAACTCTTTTCAATAACTCTTTTCAATAACTCTTTTCAATAACTCTTTTCAATAACTCTTTTCAATAACTCTTTTCAATAACTCTTTTCAATAACTCTTTTTCAATAACTCTTTTCAATAACTCTTTTCAATAACTCTTTTCAATAACTCTTTTCAATAACTCTTTTCAATAACTCTTTTCAATAACTCTTTTCAATAACTCTTTTCAATAACTCTTTTCAATAACTCTTTTCAATAACTCTTTTCAATAACTCTTTTCAATAACTCTTTTCAATAACTCTTTTCAATAACTCTTTTCAATAACTCTTTTCAATAACTCTTTTCAATAACTCTTTTCAATAACTCTTTTCAATAACTCTTTTCAATAACTCTTTTCAATAACTCTTTTCAATAACTCTTTTCAATAACTCTTTTCAATAACTCTTTTCAATAACTCTTTTCAATAACTCTTTTCAATAACTCTTTTCAATAACTCTTTTCAATAACTCTTTTCAATAACTCTTTTCAATAACTCTTTTCAATAACTCTTTTCAATAACTCTTTTCAATAACTCTTTTCAATAACTCTTTTCAATAACTCTTTTCAATAACTCTTTTCAATAACTCTTTTCAATAACTCTTTTCAATAACTCTTTTCAATAACTCTTTTCAATAACTCTTTTCAATAACTCTTTTCAATAACTCTTTTCAATAACTCTTTTCAATAACTCTTTTCAATAACTCTTTTCAATAACTCTTTTCAATAACTCTTTTCAATAACTCTTTTCAATAACTCTTTTCAATAACTCTTTTCAATAACTCTTTTCAATAACTCTTTTCAATAACTCTTTTCAATAACTCTTTTCAATAACTCTTTTCAATAACTCTTTTCAATAACTCTTTTCAATAACTCTTTTCAATAACTCTTTTCAATAACTCTTTTCAATAACTCTTTTCAATAACTCTTTTCAATAACTCTTTTCAATAACTCTTTTCAATAACTCTTTTCAACTCTTTTAACTCTTTTCAATAACTCTTTTCAATAACTCTTTTCAATAACTCTTTTCAATAACTCTTTTCAATAACTCTTTTCAATAACTCTTTTCAATAACTCTTTTCAATAACTCTTTTCAATAACTCTTTTCAATAACTCTTTTCAATAACTCTTTTCAATAACTCTTTTCAATAACTCTTTTCAATAACTCTTTTCAATAACTCTTTTCAATAACTCTTTTCAATAACTCTTTTCAATAACTCTTTTCAATAACTCTTTTCAATAACTCTTTTCAATAACTCTTTTCAATAACTCTTTTCAATAACTCTTTTCAATAACTCTTTTCAATAACTCTTTTCAATAACTCTTTTCAATAACTCTTTTCAATAACTCTTTTCAATAACTCTTTTCAATAACTCTTTTCAATAACTCTTTTCAATAACTCTTTTCAATAACTCTTTTCAATAACTCTTTTCAATAACTCTTTTCAATAACTCTTTTCAATAACTCTTTTCAATAACTCTTTTCAATAACTCTTTTCAATAACTCTTTTCAATAACTCTTTTCAATAACTCTTTTCAATAACTCTTTTCAATAACTCTTTTCAATAACTCTTTTCAATAACTCTTTTCAATAACTCTTTTCAATAACTCTTTTCAATAACTCTTTTCAATAACTCTTTTCAATAACTCTTTTCAATAACTCTTTTCAATAACTCTTTTCAATAACTCTTTTCAATAACTCTTTTCAATAACTCTTTTCAATAACTCTTTTCAATAACTCTTTTCAATAACTCTTTTCAATAACTCTTTTCAATAACTCTTTTCAATAACTCTTTTCAATAACTCTTTTCAATAACTCTTTTCAATAACTCTTTTCAATAACTCTTTTCAATAACTCTTTTCAATAACTCTTTTCAATAACTCTTTTCAATAACTCTTTTCAATAACTCTTTTCAATAACTCTTTTCAATAACTCTTTTCAATAACTCTTTTCAATAACTCTTTTCAATAACTCTTTTTTCAATAACTCTTTTCAATAACTCTTTTCAATAACTCTTTTCAATAACTCTTTTCAATAACTCTTTTCAATAACTCTTTTCAATAACTCTTTTCAATAACTCTTTTCAATAACTCTTTTCAATAACTCTTTTCAATAACTCTTTTCAATAACTCTTTTCAATAACTCTTTTCAATAACTCTTTTCAATAACTCTTTTCAATAACTCTTTTCAATAACTCTTTTCAATAACTCTTTTCAATAACTCTTTTCAATAACTCTTTTCAATAACTCTTTTCAATAACTCTTTTCAATAACTCTTTTCAATAACTCTTTTCAATAACTCTTTTCAATAACTCTTTTCAATAACTCTTTTCAATAACTCTTTTCAATAACTCTTTTCAATAACTCTTTTCAATAACTCTTTTCAATAACTCTTTTCAATAACTCTTTTCAATAACTCTTTTCAATAACTCTTTTCAATAACTCTTTTCAATAACTCTTTTCAATAACTCTTTTCAATAACTCTTTTCAATAACTCTTTTCAATAACTCTTTTCAATAACTCTTTTCAATAACTCTTTTCAATAACTCTTTTCAATAACTCTTTTCAATAACTCTTTTCAATAATCTTTTCAATAACTCTTTCAATAACTCTTTTCAATAACTCTTTTCAATAACTCTTTTCAATAACTCTTTTCAATAACTCTTTTCAATAACTCTTTTCAATAACTCTTTTCAATAACTCTTTTCAATAACTCTTTTCAATAACTCTTTTCAATAACTCTTTTCAATAACTCTTTTCAATAACTCTTTTCAATAACTCTTTTCAATAACTCTTTTCAATAACTCTTTTCAATAACTCTTTTCAATAACTCTTTTCAATAACTCTTTTCAATAACTCTTTTCAATAACTCTTTTCAATAACTCTTTTCAATAACTCTTTTCAATAACTCTTTTCAATAACTCTTTTCAATAACTCTTTTCAATAACTCTTTTCAATAACTCTTTTCAATAACTCTTTTCAATAACTCTTTTCAATAACTCTTTTCAATAACTCTTTTCAATAACTCTTTTCAATAACTCTTTTCAATAACTCTTTTCAATAACTCTTTTCAATAACTCTTTTCAATAACTCTTTTCAATAACTCTTTTCAATAACTCTTTTCAATAACTCTTTTCAATAACTCTTTTCAATAACTCTTTTCAATAACTCTTTTCAATAACTCTTTTCAATAACTCTTTTCAATAACTCTTTTCAATAACTCTTTTCAATAACTCTTTTCAATAACTCTTTTCAATAACTCTTTTCAATAACTCTTTTCAATAACTCTTTTCAATAACTCTTTTCAATAACTCTTTTCAATAACTCTTTTCAATAACTCTTTTCAATAACTCTTTTCAATAACTCTTTTCAATAACTCTTTTCAATAACTCTTTTCAATAACTCTTTTCAATAACTCTTTTCAATAACTCTTTTCAATAACTCTTTTCAATAACTCTTTTCAATAACTCTTTTCAATAACTCTTTTCAATAACTCTTTTCAATAACTCTTTTCAATAACTCTTTTCAATAACTCTTTTCAATAACTCTTTTCAATAACTCTTTTCACTAACTTTTCAATAACTCTTTTCAATAACTCTTTTCAATAACTCTTTTCAATAACTCTTTTCAATAACTCTTTTCAATAACTCTTTTCAATAACTCTTTTCAATAACTCTTTTCAATAACTCTTTTCAATAACTCTTTTCAATAACTCTTTTCAATAACTCTTTTCAATAACTCTTTTCAATAACTCTTTTCAATAACTCTTTTCAATAACTCTTTTCAATAACTCTTTTCAATAACTCTTTTCAATAACTCTTTTCAATAACTCTTTTCAATAACTCTTTTCAATAACTCTTTTCAATAACTCTTTTCAATAACTCTTTTCAATAACTCTTTCTTTTCAATAACTCTTTTCAATAACTCTTTTCAATAACTCTTTTCAATAACTCTTTTCAATAACTCTTTTCAATAACTCTTTTCAATAACTCTTTTCAATAACTCTTTTCAATAACTCTTTTCAATAACTCTTTTCAATAACTCTTTTCAATAACTCTTTTCAATAACTCTTTTCAATAACTCTTTTCAATAACTCTTTTCAATAACTCTTTTCAATAACTCTTTTCAATAACTCTTTTCAATAACTCTTTTCAATAACTCTTTTCAATAACTCTTTTCAATAACTCTTTTCAATAACTCTTTTCAATAACTCTTTTCAATAACTCTTTTCAATAACTCTTTTCAATAACTCTTTTCAATAACTCTTTTCAATAACTCTTTTCAATAACTCTTTTCAATAACTCTTTTCAATAACTCTTTTCAATAACTCTTTTCAATAACTCTTTTCAATAACTCTTTTCAATAACTCTTTTCAATAACTCTTTTCAATAACTCTTTTCAATAACTCTTTTCAATAACTCTTTTCAATAACTCTTTTCAATAACTCTTTTCAATAACTCTTTTCAATAACTCTTTTCAATAACTCTTTTCAATAACTCTTTTCAATAACTCTTTTCAATAACTCTTTTCAATAACTCTTTTCAATAACTCTTTTCAATAACTCTTTTCAATAACTCTTTTCAATAACTCTTTTCAATAACTCTTTTCAATAACTCTTTTCAATAACTCTTTTCAATAACTCTTTTCAATAACTCTTTTCAATAACTCTTTTCAATAACTCTTTTCAATAACTCTTTTCAATAACTCTTTTCAATAACTCTTTTTCAATAACTCTTTTCAATAACTCTTTTCAATAACTCTTTTCAATAACTCTTTTCAATAACTCTTTTCAATAACTCTTTTCAATAACTCTTTTCAATAACTCTTTTCAATAACTCTTTTCAATAACTCTTTTCAATAACTCTTTTCAATAACTCTTTTCAATAACTCTTTCAATAACTCTTTTCAATAACTCTTTTCAATAACTCTTTTCAATAACTCTTTTCAATAACTCTTTTCAATAACTCTTTTCAATAACTCTTTTCAATAACTCTTTTCAATAACTCTTTTCAATAACTCTTTTCAATAACTCTTTTCAATAACTCTTTTCAATAACTCTTTTCAATAACTCTTTTCAATAACTCTTTTCAATAACTCTTTTCAATAACTCTTTTCAATAACTCTTTTCAATAACTCTTTTCAATAACTCTTTTCAATAACTCTTTTCAATAACTCTTTTCAATAACTCTTTTCAATAACTCTTTTCAATAACTCTTTTCAATAACTCTTTTCAATAACTCTTTTCAATAACTCTTTTCAATAACTCTTTTCAATAACTCTTTTCAATAACTCTTTTCAATAACTCTTTTCAATAACTCAATAACTTTTCAATAACTCTTTTCAATAACTCTTTCAATAACTCTTTTCAATAACTCTTTTCAATAACTCTTTTCAATAACTCTTTTCAATAACTCTTTTCAATAACTCTTTTCAATAACTCTTTTCAATAACTCTTTTCAATAACTCTTTTCAATAACTCTTTTCAATAACTCTTTTCAATAACTCTTTTCAATAACTCTTTTCAATAACTCTTTTCAATAACTCTTTTCAATAACTCTTTTCAATAACTCTTTTCAATAACTCTTTTCAATAACTCTTTTCAATAACTCTTTTCAATAACTCTTTTCAATAACTCTTTTCAATAACTCTTTTCAATAACTCTTTTCAATAACTCTTTTCAATAACTCTTTTCAATAACTCTTTTCAATAACTCTTTTCAATAACTCTTTTCAATAACTCTTTTCAATAACTCTTTTCAATAACTCTTTTCAATAACTCTTTTCAATAACTCTTTTCAATAACTCTTTTCAATAACTCTTTTCAATAACTCTTTTCAATAACTCTTTTCAATAACTCTTTTCAATAACTCTTTTCAATAACTCTTTTCAATAACTCTTTTCAATAACTCTTTTCAATAACTCTTTTCAATAACTCTTTTCAATAACTCTTTTCAATAACTCTTTTCAATAACTCTTTTCAATAACTCTTTTCAATAACTCTTTTCAATAACTCTTTTCAATAACTCTTTTCAATAACTCTTTTCAATAACTCTTTTCAATAACTCTTTTCAATAACTCTTTTCAATAACTCTTTTCAATAACTCTTTTCAATAACTCTTTTCAATAACTCTTTTCAATAACTCTTTTCAATAACTCTTTTCAATAACTCTTTTCAATAACTCTTTTCAATAACTCTTTTCAATAACTCTTTTCAATAACTCTTTTCAATAACTCTTTTCAATAACTCTTTTCAATAACTCTTTTCAATAACTCTTTTCAATAACTCTTTTCAATAACTCTTTTCAATAACTCTTTTCAATAACTCTTTTCAATAACTCTTTTCAATAACTCTTTTCAATAACTCTTTTCAATAACTCTTTTCAATAACTCTTTTCAATAACTCTTTTCAATAACTCTTTTCAATAACTCTTTTCAATAACTCTTTTCAATAACTCTTTTCAATAACTCTTTTCAATAACTCTTTTCAATAACTCTTTTCAATAACTCTTTTCAATAACTCTTTTCAATAACTCTTTTCAATAACTCTTTTCAATAACTGCTTTCAATAACTCTTTTCAATAACTCTTTTCAATAACTCTTTTCAATAACTCTTTTCAATAACTCTTTTCAATAACTCTTCTCAATACTCTTTTTCAATAACTCTTTTCAATAACTCGTCCAAGAGTTGCCCAGCAAGATACATAACTGCCTGGTCCTGGGGACTGAGTGGTCCTGGGGGGACCAGCGGTCCTGGGGATTCAACGGTCCTGGGGACCAACGGTCGCTGAAGGACTGAAGCTCATTTTACATGCACATGAAACGGCCCTAGCAGTCCATATTGCTTATTAGTATCTCCTCTCAGTGTGTGTCCTATCCATTATCCTTTGTCTCTCATTATTGTGTGTATCAGGGCTCTTTCTTACTCCAATTCTTCCCATCACTTAAACATGAAATTCGTAAGTTGGAATGTACAACGCAGTGCATTATGTCAGGCACTTCATTAAAGAATAACGAATATTATTATTATTATAACAATATTAAAGATCCCTCAGGCTCTAAGAAACTAAACTACTGTGTCAAAGGTTCTCGTCCCCATCGTGCTGATCAAAAGTGCCTCTGAATGCCACTGCATTAAAGCGCTGTGTGCAAACGGACAGACGCTGAAAAAGGTGACTTATCTTTCTGCTTCTGAATAATATTCGCACTTGTGGCGGTTAAGTCGAAGGCCCAGTGCAGCTTCCAGGTCAGCAATTATGGTCGTGTCGTGCTGAACTTCTTCCAACCTCCCTCCCAGCGACAGGTCGTCCAGATAGCCCAGGCGAAAGCTTGAGTCCAATGAGCGAAGTGCCGGCTGAAGTGGAAGACAAAAAAGCAAAGGACCCATAGGGTCGCCCTGCTGCGGGCCCATTTGGGACCGGACCACGTGTGGACCAAACTGAAGCATGGATTCCGCAGCATAAGCTTGATGGGTAAATGCATAGAGCTCAGGTATGATGCTGTGAACCTCTTGAAGCATTATGTCTCTGTGCAGGGTGTTGAATGCATTCGCAAAATCCAGCTTAACAAAAACATGGTCCTGAGGCATGTTGGTTAGGTATCCTCTGGCTGCATGGACCGCTGCCTCACAACCACCTGCAGTAGCAATACCAACCTGGAGAGGGTTGAAGAATCATGCAAATTACTATTATTATTATTATTATTATTATTATTATTATTATTATTATTATTATTATTATTATTATTATTATTATTATTATTTTTTTATTTTATTTTTTTTTTATTATTAAAAATATTTATTCTCTCCATCAATCAACATCAATACATCAATTTATAGACAAGGATGGTAGCTGTCGTCTAAAATTAACGTCATAAATGCCGTTAGTGTCTTATTATTATTATTATTATTATTATTATTATTATTATTATTATTATTATTATTATTATTATTATTATTATTATTATTATTATTATTATTATTATTATTATTATTATTATTATTATTACTGGATGTGTCCCCAGGTTTGGCCCCTCTGTCAATTCCCGTCCAGAAAATACCTAAATCTATTTAATCACCGAGCTCTGTGGCAAAGTTACTACTTAATTCCCAACGTCGAGTTGACTTTGATGAATTGCCAATCGCAGTCCACGAATTCTCTATCTTAAAATTAGTCTAATCTGGATTTTTATCAGCGTCGCGTCTTGAGCTTCTCAAGAAACGAGCATTAAATTTTGATGCTTTGTGGAAGTCGTTAGAATAGATGAGATTGGATTAGAATAGATTATTATTTGAGCCAAAATTACAGCTCGAATTCTGTTTCTAATAATGGTGCAATAAAATGAGCGCCTTAAAACGTGTTAATCAGGTTTGATGCCTGGTTCAGGGACGTTTAGTCCACGGACGATTCGTCAACGGACTGTTCGTCAAAGAGTGTTCGTCAAGTGAACGAATCGTCAACGGACGATTCGTCAACGGACTGTTCGTCCAAGGGAAATAGTAAACTTTTTCCAGTGGAACCAGAAGATATTATATAATTATGTCCTCGCTTGGGGTAGATTATGTAAACCATTTTTCTTGCACATATATCACGCGCTCTCAATTTAAATTGGAAGTTGGATTGATAAAAGAAAGTCTTTGCTTAAATAGGAATTAGATTAATGAGACTAAGTCTTTGCTTTACTAGAAGTTGATTGATGAAAGAAATTCCTTTGCTTAACTAGAAGTTGGGTTGATGACAGAAATTATATGCTGAAATAGACGTTGTATCGATTAAACAAATTTTTGCTTAAATAGCAAGAATTATTTTCATCAATCCGACTTCTAGTTTCGCAATGAAACTATTTTCATCAATCCAACTTTTACTTTAAAAAATTATTTTCATCAATCCAACTTCTATAATAGAAGTTGAATTGATGAAAATAATTCTTGCTATTTAAGCAAAAAATTTGTTTCATCGATAGAAGTTCTATTTAAGGAAGAGCTATTATCATCAATCCAACATCAATTGTATGTATTTTGCGCACCAGCCGTCACGCTTAATGGGCTAGCAATCCTTTTACCGGTCAACGAGAATTAATTATCGATTCCGTTTGACGAACAGTCCGTTGACGAATCGTCCACATGACGAACAGTCCGTTGACGAAACGTCCGCATACCTGCAGGAACATAGCAATAGTTTTGTTATCAATATAACAGTGGTGATATCTAAGTAACCCTAAGTATATTGATATTGTAGGAGCACATGGACGTCTGACTAGGACTCCTTCAGACAGTGTCGCCATAAAAGGAAACAGCAACGTGTTTACGTGTTGCTCTGATATCGTAGAGAAATCGATCTTCTGGAAACACAAGCCTGTTGGGTCACAGTCTGAAGTAGACATTTATGATTTGAGTGGACTAATAAACGGTTTTCGGACATCCGGTCGATTCAGTGTAACACCTGGCAGTACTCCTGGATGCCACAGGCTGATAACTACAAACGTTAGTCGGGGAGACGAGGGAACGTACAGTTGCACCGATAATGCAGGCTTTGGACAATGGAAAGGATGGGAACTTGTCATGTTAGGTTAGACGTGTCAAATTCGCCTTTATTGTCAGGTTCTTATTTCCATTGTGAGTCCCCACAAAGGCGCTGTATAAGAGTCATTTTCCGCTATTACATCAATCAGACATTTCTGCTGTCACGACGATTTTTTAAATCAAACTCGCCATAATTGTTCTTCAAATCAATTATTTTTATGAATTTACTATTGAGGAGATTATTTTCTCCATGGCTATTTTGGTTATATGCTTTACTGTTTATTTTATCTGATGAGTTTTAATTTGAAAATGTCCACTCCGTTACCGTCACTTTCACACATTGCCGCAATAACATTATAGAAATACGACTACAAATGATAGTTTTTCCAAGGACTTAATGTGGTTCCTAAACAGCAATGAAAAGCCCTTCATTTAATAAGTTTGTCATTAAATGAAACAGTACTCCGTTACCATACATAAATACTTGCACTACTAACTATTTACCAACATCTGGACCTGCTGCAAATTGGTCAGACCATTTTTTGACGTATGTGGTTGTGTAGCCTATACTTCGTTAATATCGAATGGTGCGGTAATAATTTGGTTCGAAAGGTGTAAGTTACGAATGACTAGGAATAATACGTTTTATGGACGTCCACTCCGTTACCGAGAATTAATCTACATTGAAGATGCTCATGTATTCAACAATTATGAGGTTTCAACTCCTAAATGAACAAAATTGATATGTTGGAAAAGTGGTCCGAATTGCGGGCGATATTAAGTTTGTTTCATGTTACGTTGAAATTGTCCACTCCGTTACCTGTTCACTGCGTTACATGAATTTAATCTAATACCAGAAATTGATGCAGCTGTATAAGTGAATATACAACTGTATTATAACTGAAGGTGTTCCTTCCTCCACAATGCACACAGGTGCGGCTACGGAACCAGGGCTCCTAATCCAGTATAAAATAATGCATTGTATTTTATAGCCCCTATATGATAGTGCAAAAGGTAACAAAACATGGGCTTCGAATATAATCTAAAATGATCGATTTTATTTTGTAGCTCCTATTGTGCATTTTAAAGCTAATTAATGACTGACAGACTAACATCTCACAGAATCCCAAACAGTGCACTACAGTGCACTCAAGATTCGAAGGGAAAAGTAACAAAGTCCGACCTAGACTACGATATATAGACAACATAAAATTTAATGAGAACATAACATCACTTGGACTAACACTGAGGAAAGCACTGGACTTAACGAGTGACTGAGGACAATGGTGATAATTTATTCCTACCCATCGCCACCAAAGGGCTGGCTTCAGGAACTGATGACGACGACGACGATGACAACGACGACTATGATGATGATCATGATGATGATGATGATCATGCAGATGAATGAATGAAAGTTCTGCATCACCAAAAATGTTGTACATGGCCTTGTGGGGCGCGGTGGTGTAGGGGTATGTTCGGTGCCTTGCAGCCGGAGGGTTGCAGGTTCGAATCCACCTTAAGCCGCCGCGTAGGGACCTTGAGCAAGTCCTTCGCGCACAATTGCTCTGCAATATAATTGCTTCTGCGCCGCCGAGGCGTGTGCACTTCTGAGCTTGAGGCAACCTTAGTAAGAAGGGCGATATCAAAGATCAGTTGTATTGTACAGTTGTACAATACGTTAGAATATCGGGATAAATAAAATTTGTATACTGGACTACCCATAGTCTTTGTTGAGACCGCACAACAGCTTGTAGGCTATCATTAGCATCATCGATTACTTGTGGCTTTGCCCTCTCGGAAATGCCATACCTCATCCAGTCATTTCACCGTGGCGCTGAGTCTGCGTCTACATGAAATGTATAACTGGTATGCTTACTATTTGATTAGCTTCTTGCCCTTTATATACTTGCATATCCCGAACTGTAGGCCTACACCGAGAATTTTGTAGGCCTATTTGCTGCTATCGGTTGTAATCTTTTTTAAGCAAAGCCGCCTTCAACTGTTGTATTGCAGAATCTTTCGACTGTCAAGAAACGAATCGTAAAGCTGAATATATGGGAGTTAATGATTTCGGTTTACCACAGGATGTGATCTCCATGGTATGTATCTCCATATATTTTGGCAATATGCCACTCACTCCCATGTGTCAGTGGTCTTCAGGAACCCAGCTTCACGACAACTATCTCTATGTTACTAAAACAAATCTAACCACAACTTTGAACATTCACATGCCAGCAAGGAAAGAACTGAACGGTGATAAGCTCTGTTGCTACGCAAGGATTGAAGAGGAATCCAACGCCAACCAAACTCCAACAACTTGGAATTCTACCCAGTTTAAAATAAATTGTAAGTAATACTCGGTTGTTGAGTACATACTGCTTTGTTATTATCGCCTTAAGTTCACACAGTTCATTATCTTTCGGGTATAAACATATTTTATATTTCACATAATCAGTACTGTTGCAGTGTTGCTACGGTACAGCCAAACCAGGACTTTCTGTACTCATATTTCTGAGCCCACGATTTGTACAAACAGCTAGGTCTGATTTGTCCATCAAAAGTTCTCTGCATACTGCCAATCTTTCTTCGACTTCTGCTAAATTTCTGGGGCTGAATTGTGCATGACCCTCTGTCATAACTCAATCCTTTTGTATTGTCCAATTTTTCTAGTTATAGTGATATAACCTGGTAATTAGGGTGGTTGCATCTCTAATGGAAAATTTTCAACTTCAGTTGTTTACTTTCGCCAACCCGGCATTCCGTGCCAATTGGTTTAGAGGTAATGCAGCCCAAAAATTATCAGGATTGAACAATATCTAGGACTGCCACAACGTCTTTGAAATTTTGACTTTTACTGATAATTTTCGTCATTTCGAGTATAAGTATTTGATTCGCATTTTTGGACCTATGTTTAGTTTTAATCAGAAAAGCTGGATGATTTTACTTAAGCACAACTAAAAATAATGTCTACAATGTTTATGTTCTCGTTGATTGTTTATTATTTATTTTTATTGGCATTTTAGTGGTATTTGATCCGTGAGTTCCTGAGACCGATAACCACAAATCTATTCGAACAAGCATACACAAAAGGGTGCAGTGGAAAATAAGCGAACATTCGAAATTCGAAAAGTAATAGCAACCAAAAGTTGCCTAATGGCATGGATCAAACACTGTTCAAAATTTAAAAAAAATATTTATGTCTTCCGCCCCCACCAGAGGGCCAAAGTTACAAAAGACAAAGCGTTTTTCCGAGAAAATTGTAGGTTTTCTTGTAAAATATTCTAATTGAAAACTAATTAACTGCCGTTCAATATACCGCTAGAAAGAGCTCTTAAAACTGAATAAAATGATGTGTTAATTTTCAGAATATGACCATACTTGTAGAAGTTATTAACTTTTTACCATTTCCTCAATAACAATAATACCTCTAATAAATAATTGTAATCACTTATCAGTGTAATCACTAGTAACCAGGCATGCAAAAAATGTAATTCTGCTGTAATCTGGACCTACTACAGGCAGTTGAATTTATTCCTGGTTTAAGTGTTCAGTTTTCATTTTTGATTACAACTATTATGCCTACTGTTCGAGTGCTCCTATATTTGATAAAGGGTGAAACTTTGACGGTGTTGTGGCAGTCCTAAATATTAAAAAATTTTCATACAACTTTTTGTGTGATGTTTCTGGATGGAATGGAACCAAATGGAATCTTGGCGAACATTGGTTTCACACTTTTATTTTTAAGAACCCCCTACTGGTAATTCTGTCTGGTAAGCCTAATACAACGCAAAGATAAATGTTCGAGCATTATTTAGCATTCGAACTATTATCATCGTAGGAGTTTTCGTCCACAACCTTTTCTGAAGTCCTTTAACAGACAAGTCATAAATGTTCATGTACTTACATACATGCATGATGAATTTCGTTAGACCGCACGAGGTAGCAGTAGCTACTGTATTATAGTCAGTATATTTGGTTGTTCGGCGTGTTACGATTTCTTCCTCTTGAAGTCGACGAAAGTTTGTGAATGAAGTCATGTGGCTTGTTTTCAAACGGAATTTTTTCAAAATTTCACTTGATAAAATCAATATCTGCGATACTTATCCAACCTTCCCGCTCCTTCTTGTCTTCGCACTTCTTCGTCCTGGTACCTGTTAAATGTTGCAATTCCTCTATAGGCTAGGGCATAGGCTGTCACGAGGGCTGTAATAAACTCCTGCCTCTATATCGAAATTATCTGATCCATTCTGCAGCCAGAACAACTTTGCTCCCCTTTTAACCTATACATTGCTTTTAATCCTATCCTGATTCCTCCTCTTCTTACATTGCTCGT
Source organism: Aporrectodea caliginosa (assembly GCA_020284085.1). Classification (NCBI taxonomy): domain Eukaryota; kingdom Metazoa; phylum Annelida; class Clitellata; order Crassiclitellata; family Lumbricidae; genus Aporrectodea; species Aporrectodea caliginosa. The sequence continues at coordinate 379,734 of JACEVL010000845.1, forward strand.
CGTTCCAATTCCAAACGCCATCCATCGCATACTTTTACGTGTATCCCTGCCTCCTGCCCTTGTACATGGACTTGGAATTGAACCTGACTGTACACCTGTCTCACAACTGTTGTTTTTGACTGAAACCATATGAATTAGCTGGCTCTAACTGGTCGTTGAAGGAATCAGAAGTTAACGATGGGTTATATTCTTAATTCTTTCCATACATCACCAACTAAGATATAATGTACTATTATTTGTATGTCCTACCAGATGCCTTGTTCCACCAAGAGGGTGCATCGCAATGTAATGGCAAAGAATTATCTCTGGACTGTCAACCGCTGTGCACATGCATTAAGAAGCATTTCGACAATGGCTCGTCATATTATGAGATTTCATACCAAACTCAAATCTATCAGAAATTGCTTCAAGGAAACAGTAAGCTTACGATTTCACGTAAAGCAAATCAATAAGTTCAAATGAGTATCTGCTGGTTCAGGCATGAGACAACGGTGCAAGGAAATGTCCTTCTTAGCTTTCTAATATATAAAAGGTGTAATCTGCATTTAGTTTCTTTTCTGCTTTTTGCTTTACCTTTCACTTGGTCACTGCAAGTATGTTTTCAATGGTAATCTTTCTCTAAAGGCCACCATTAATTTTCTAATGTAATCTGTAATTGTGTCCATGCTTAGCGGGATTCTTTATCCCTTTAGGGCCTCCTTTTTTGTAGCCATGTTAAAATTTATATGTAAACCTGATGATTTTTGTTTATTTGGTTGCAAAATAAACATTTTGATTAATTCATTGATTGATTGATTGATTGATTGATCTGTGAATGATGGCAGACATGTAATGTCTGTTGAAACTGTATCTGCAAAGGAAGATAGTATGAGATAGAGGCGAACTTTACTATAGTCTATTATTATGCAGTTTCTATGAGAGACACCTGTCATCATAACCAGCTTAAACTTTTAACGATATCGTATGGCATCTAGAGCCGTTGATATTTAGCTTTCCTCTGTAGATTTAACTGTGTTTCTCGTGTCGTTTTATAGTTCTCGTTATTTCTTTTTGGTTAATATTTTCTGTGCATTTCGTGCATAGAATTCACTCCAGCCGATGTCGTTGCTCATTCGAGGCTTCGATGGGCAGTTGTAATGTACAGCAGTGTGACCACTCTCCATTTTCTGTAATCCCAAGCTTTTACCCGAAAAATCCCAAGATTAGCGAAAAGTGTACAAATAAATCCCAAGTAACTGAAAAGGAAAAAGTTATGATGAAATGTGAAATGCGTTTTTAGCAATCACAATTATTCACAAAAATGCCTAGGTAAGAACTGGCAAAGAAAAAACCGGAGAATAACATTGAATTAACAAATTACAATGTTTACAAGTAACACTAATAATAAACGTCTTTCACACTGACTCATTGAGCGAGTTTTTTCTAATCTGATTCCCTGCAACTGTTGAAAAGTACGGTAAAAGCTAGTCTGGAGACCTTAGCAAAATCCCAAAATTGCTATGCAAAATCCCCAAATCCAAAGTCGATCCCCAAAATCCCAAAATCTTGAGAAAAATCCCAAGGAGTGGTCACACTGATGTACAGTAGGTCTACTGGTTTGTTTCCAGTGTGACTGATCCTTTAAAAGCCAGCATCTGTTGATGTTTCTCAAATTGATTTTCTAAAATTAGAAGAGCTACTTGTGGTCGCATTAATGATGCAAATTTAAATTTAAATTCATTGTATATTATCTAATCATTTGTATTGGTTGCAACAGATCTGCAAGAATCAACATTTGATCAAGGTAGGAAATTAATTATGACAGTATGATGTAAAAGAATTTCCACTGTGTTCGATTAAAGGCTAGGCAAAGATTGACTGTCGTAAAATTTACAGTTCCTGTGGGATCTGTTTTCTTTACAGTATTTCAATAATGTGAATGCTAGTTTGGGAAGAATTAGCAAAAGTATTAATAATTAAGATAATATACAAGGATCCTGAGTGGCCGAGTGGGTTGGTGCCCGCTCTCGCGCCGGCGCCCCGGGTTCGCTTCCCGGTCGGGTCGGATTATCAGAGATTCTTTTCTCGGATCTTTACTGCGGGTGGCTCGGTCGCATTATAAACGTGGAGTACAATACAACACACAATACACACATCTACAATACAACTGGGGCGCGGTGGTGTAGGGGTATGTTCGGTGCCTTGCAGCTGGAGGGTTGCGGGTTCGGATCCACCTCAAAGTCGCCGCGTAGGGACCCTGGGCAAGTCCTTCACTCGCAATTGCTTCATGCGCTTCGGCGTGAAACTCCGATTCAGCGTTCGCGCAGTAGTCGGGAGCGCCTCTGAATGGGAAATCTGGTTTGGGCGCTATAACAAGTGTTCAAATACAATACAATACAATACAATATTGCTGATATCGTTGTTGTAGCGTCCAGTGAAATTAGTGTATTTGTAGCAGTAGGCATGGAAAGCAGCAGCAGTGGAGTGGATGTGAAAGTAGTAGCCTAGTTTTTTTTTCACCAGTCTTTATTCACAACAATTCAGTTATGTTGTTCATGCCCTATCCATAGGGAAATCCTACAGCAGGTATAGGTTGAAATTTAAGTTTTGTAATTGGTAATTTGTATTTTGTGGTTCTGCGTCAAGGTAATTTGTAATTGAATAATGTTTCCCATGTAATTTGCAATTTCAAAATACATACTGTAAAATCAAATTAACTTGTATCACACTAACCAAGTTGAGATTTTTTGGGTCAAAATTCTTTTGACTCATTCTACAAATAAAATAAGGAACCTAACTTAACTATAGCGAAGGAAAAAGTGTAAAAGTTGACGAAAAATCTCATTCTTATCGCATCAGAAAAGCGGAATGACGAAACATAGCCACAGCCCACAAGTTTTAAAGCACTAATAGATAGGTGGAAGAAGCTCCATCACCTGTCGAGCAGGGTAGTAACTGATGAACTTACAGGATGTTGAGTTGGACTTCATTGTTGAGTATATCCAGATACTAAAGTCAATCGCTATCGTTTGGATAAGTGGCAGGGTTGAGATTACTGGTATTACGGACATCATATACCAAATTTATTAGCCATTCAAACGAAATTCAATACTTTGCAATCAAACAATTTTCGTCACTGTACCGTTCTTCTTTATACCATTACACGTGGATTTTACCAACATTTTCAATCTATCATCAAAGTAGGTCAGAGGTAAATAATGCCATTCTTGCGATAGTAGCTCTCCCATATTTGAATTTATGTTGGTTAAAAAAGTATACAGGGCTGCAGAGGACAATGTCTCGAAATGCCACCAGTAGTGCCAATAAATAGTGCCAACTAGACCAAAAGATGTTAAAAGAAAGTGTAATGTAGCTACACGGTAGCCACAAGTCGACAGTAATTAAGAAACAAAACGAATTATAAATCTTGCAGTGTATCGAAGATGACAAAAGGCAACTATAATGCTGCTTCATAGCTTCCAACTGCAAGGAAATTATCTATAGGGGCCTACAAATTAATGCTACTGTTTCTTTAACCTGCGACGGTAGATCGATACTCTTTTGTTCTACCGACATGATTGTAAGGCATGGCAAAATACGCCTTTTATTGCAAACCGTTTAAACAGCTGCTGCTTTTTAAAAATTAAATAATTTCAATGTAAGCTTAATGCAAATAAAAAGACGGCCATGTGTTTCCTACCCGCATTTCTTGAACCCGATTATGTAGTCTGTCATTGATGTAATTGAAATTACTAATTTGTAATTTTGTGTTTTCCAGTAGGCTAATTCTAAAATCATTTGTAATTTGTAATTCAATTGCATTTTACTGTGAAATTTGCCTATCCCTGTCCTGTAGAAGCTTCCGATGTGACAACATAAAACAGTTGTCTAAAAAGAATTGTTTTGAATTGATGATGAAAAATGTGAATATCATCGAAGAAGCTCGTTTCACAGGTTTAACTGTATGATCGAAAACAACATCAATAACAGAGGCAATAATTGAAGTGTTGGTGATAATGATCGCAGTAGGCCTATAGTACCCGACTGCTAAAGCAGCGTGTTTCAACAGTCAATAATATTTATTATTATTATTATTATTATTATTATTATTATTATTATTATTATTATTATTTTTTGTTTTGCCCTGAGGTACTTCATTCCCCCAGGGACTTAGAAATTATTATATTATATTATATTATATTATATTATATTATATTATATTATATTATATTATATTATATTATATTATATTATATTATATTATATTATATTATATTATATTATATTAATTTTTATTATATTATATTATATTATATTATTTTTTTTCGCCCGAGGTAGAAAAGATCCCTCAGGCTCTAAGAAACTATACTACTGTGTCAAAGGTTCTCGTCCCCATCGTGCTGATCAAAAGTGCCTCTGAATGCCACTGCATTAAAGCGCTGTGTGCAAACGGACAGACGCTGAAAAAGGTGACTTGTCTCTTATTATTATTATCATTATTATTATTATTATTTTTTAAATTGCCCCAAGGTATACATGATCCCTCAGGGACTTAATATTAATTAAGAACAATAAAATTCGTCTGGAACGGCACCTAATCGTCGTTAAGGTCCAGTGTGGCAAAAGTACCGCGGAAAGCCACCGCATTGAACCGCTGGATCATTACAGATATGCGCTGAAATAGGTAGGAGGTTTCGCGTGCATCTCCGGATATCGTGCTGAGGTTCTGTCCCAATGATGATATAAAGGCCAAGCCTTCAGAACTCACCGGGCCCATGGTTTCAAAGGCCAGGGGGACAAAGTGATAGACGGCTGCGAGCTGGATGTACTTAGCATTTTTTCGAGCAGCCGCCATCTCTGCGGCAGCCCCGGCTGTCCGAGAAGTACTCGGTAGGTAAGAGACGGCCAGTGTGTCTGTGACCGTCACATCCCAAACCAGGTTCCGCCCCGCTCGCCAAGGGATGAGAGTGAGACCGTCAGGTCTCTTGCCATCTGTTCTCAGGAGGCCGACCGGTTCCTTGGTGGAGGGGTAGCCGGCTCGAACCAAGCTACGAAAATGATATCGTTTAGGGACATGCATCCCTAAATTAGGGATGCATGTCGTGACGATCGGCCCGGACCCAACCCACATGACAACCCATGGGAGCCCTCTGCGGAAACAAGAGAGCCACAGACACAGCTGTGCGGTTCGAAAAGAGGCACACCGAGGCGTAGGCCCACCGCGACTCTGACCGCCTCATCGTCAAGTCTCAGCCCGCAAGAGGTGATGGGGAGAGCGAATAACCAATCGCCCGAGTGCGGGGCGGAGACCGCCCTAAAGCGTGCTTGATTGTAAGTGTCTGTGAGCGCGGCTTTCAGATCTGAGGTGACTCCGTCAATGAGGGGCTTATCCCAATAGGACTGCCTGTGGGCAAGGCTGCTATCCGGCTGCCGAATTGAGACCGCACCCTGCCATTGGATGAGCATGGCCTCGTAACGTGGGTCGGCAGGGAGTTTGTCACCGAGCATGGTGGACTGGAGCGAAAGGGTGCCCGCAGCTGAAGCCAAAAAGGCTGAAAGTGCAAGCGAGGCAGCCGATCGAATTCCCAGTCCACCAGCTTTGATGGGCAATGAGGCCTGGAGCCACTGACAATCCGACAAGGACAAGTTGAGGACCCTGCACAGGCCCTCCCGCAGGGTGGAGTCGTATCTTTCAAGACCCGGGTGCCCAGCGCACGGGAAGCATCGCAGGATGTGGAGAAGTTTTGTAGAGCTCAGCGAATATCGCAGAAGAACTAGAGCGTCATGCCTGGCGATATAACTCAATCTATCCAAGGCCCGCGAGAGCTCACTGGTGCGTGCTTCCAAGACGGCACTCAGAGCCCCCACGGCAGAGAGAGGGGCACCCAAAAGTGTGGCCATTTCGGGGTCTGTAAGCGCGAAAAGACTGAGAGAGCTGTGTGTAGCCACGAGGCCGGGATCGTGTGTGACCACCTCACACTTGGAGCGGTTCAGTTGTAAGCCCAGCTCCAAGCATTTGCGCTCTAGCATTGCCACGTCATCAGCGACTATCTGCGCGCATCCGCCCAGGGTGAGGTCGTCCAAGTAGCCAAGGGCGAGGGAAGATGACAGCTCCGTCAGAATAGGCTGGAGTGGGAGGCAAAAGAGCAATGGGCCCAAAGGGTCTCCCTGCTGTGGACCGACCTGAGAAAGGAGGCTGAATTCTCCGTATTTCAAATTTGATGCCTCGGAGTAGGCAAGATGGCAGAATGGTGCTAGTTCAGGAAGGAGTGTGTAGATGGATTGCAGCATCCGATCCCTGTAGAGGGAGTTGAACGCATTGGGAAAATCTAATTTTACCAAGATTGAACCTTCTGGCATGTCCTCAAGAAAGCGTCTAGCCGCGTGCGCCGCCGCCTCACACCCACCCGGCACGCCCACTCCCACCTGCCGAGGCGACAGATGTGCCACGACCCTTGGAAGGGCAAAGGCGTTGGCGCATTTTGCAGCTAATCTGCGCCAAAAATATCCGATAACAATAGGGCGTAGACCACCTGAGCTCTTGCGAAGTGCAAGCAGGGTTCCACCGAAAAGTGAAGCGCGAACCCGGTCAGGGCAGGTTCCAGCCAAGAGCAGATTGACCAGCGCTGTAATTGCTTAAAGCAGCTCGGGGTCCGATTGTGCACAGTTGACCAATTCTAGGACATGCTGGGGACGGAGACCGTCAGAACCCCCCGATGAACCCGCCGGTAAAGTCCTAATGCAAGCCATTACTTCCGTCTCTGTTGCCTGAAAGGGATTATTGTCGGAGGGTAGAGGGATAGAAGGGCGGTCCAGCGGCGGGGCGGGGTGTTTCAGGCGAAGTTCCTCCAACGTCACCTCATTGATAGGTGCCGGTCTATCGTCCGAGCAGAGAATCCTCGTGGCCGCCCTTATGTTGCCATCTTCCAACTTTGCGGCGACCGCTGCTGCCATTACTTGTTCCCTGCTAGGACCCAACCGCCGGGACGATCCTTGGCCATCCAGAGGGGCGAATAGTTCCATGCTCCTAAGAGGAGCAGTGGAGAAAAATTCCTCCACGCGTGCCTTGATCTTAGATGTGAGATTGTGGCGTCTGCCACATTATTATTATTATTATTATTATTATTAGTCTTATTATTATTATTACAATTTTATTAGTATGTTTTTATGCCCCGAGGTAAATATGATCCCTCAGGGACTTCAACATTATTTATAAAAGCAGATTTGTCTGGAATGCGCCCTATTCACGCCTTAGTCCGTGACCTGGGGTTACTCTTGACAGTACTCTTTCCTTCTCTGCACATATCTCTAATCTCTCTCGGTCCAGTTTTTATCGCTTGCGGCGTCTACGTGCCATTCGACGATCTGTCCCCTCGCCGATTTTTCTTCCATGATTCATGCCTTTGTCTGTTTACGCGTTGACTACTGTAACTCCTTACTTTTAGGCCTACCAAAATTCCGTCTGGCTCCAATCCAATCAGTGCAGCTGCTCGTTTGATCGCCCGCCTACCTCGTTTCTACCATATTTCGACTTACATGACTGAACACCTTCATTGGCTTCCTTTAACTGCTCGGATTCAGTTTAAAATTCTCTTTCTTATGTGTACAACGTTTTTGGGTCAAGCTCCACGCTACATCTGTGATGGTATCACACGGCCTATCTCAGCTACTTCTGGACGTCCTTTCCGCTCTTTAGACCATCATGACCTTCTAGTTCCAAGGGATCGCCAGTGTCACCCGACGTCCTAGTTCTGTAATGAACGGACGTTCAGTGATTCTAGGGCGAAGTTGTGAGTTGCGGGGAGATCTGCATATTTCGTGATTTTGCGCGAGGCGGCCAGTTCAGCTGCACTCCCAGGTGTTGTCGACGTCAACTGGTTGTAAGATGCTGCGCATGTATGGATGTTGGTTACGTCCCAGGTCATGTACTTTCCCTCTCCCCACGGTACGAGAGTCGCTCGATCCGATCTCTTTCCATCGGTGCGCAGGAACCCTGGGGATTCTTCAGAACAGGTGAGCTCACCATATGGCATCATTCATTGCGAAGTTCTTCTTCCAGATTGTTTGCACACCAGTCTGCGGTGACGTCCTGGGTCCGCAATCTGACCACATTGGCATTGATGTGAAGCGCATAGGTTGAGGCCCAGGCGTAGGCCAATCGCCACTCGGATCGCTTTGTTGCTCATGCCCAGTCCGCAGGAAGCAATTGGCACGGTTGAAATCCAGTCCCCGGCGTGGTGGCATGAAACCGCTCCCAGTCTTGCTCGGTTGAGTGGGTCGATGTTAAAACACCACACCGTCGCCTTGTCTTGGTCAATCAAAGGTCTGCTCCAGGTCTTCTGTCTGTTCCAAGCTTGCGCCTCGCCTTCTGGCAACGTCAATCCGCGAGCTTCTAGGATTTCCTTCTCGCAATCATCCATCCGTTCCTCGCGGTCAAGGATGGCCGCCCCGAGTGTCTTGGTCGATGCAGCTGACGCTAAGAAAGCTGAAGATGCCAGCACCGTGACCCGTCTCACGCGGAGACCGCCATCCCTGATTGGCAGTGTGGCCTGTAGCCACCGAGTGTCGTTTAGTTCGATGTTAAGGATCCTCTCAAGGCCATGTTTCATCTGGGTGCCGATTGATTCCAAGAGGCGGTGACCCCAGAAAGCGGCCGAGCGTAGTAAGTATGTAAGTTTCGGCGCATCGAAGCAAGATCGTATAGTAGCATGAGCGCGCTTTGTTCTTGGATACAAGTGAGATCATTCAACGCCATTATTATTATTATTATTATTATTATTATTATTATTATCATTATCATTATCATTATTATTATTATTATTATTATTATTATTATTATTATTATTATTATTATTATTATTATTATTATTATTATTGTTATGAACGTTGTATGAGGCATCAGTTATCATCTGTTCAGGATTCGCCGCTCGTCCGATCCTGGCAGCCTTGACATGGTGCCCTGGAAAGCCACTGCGTTGAAGCGTTGGATCATCACCGATAGGCCTTGACAGAGGAAGTTTGTTTATTATTATTATTATTATTATTATTATTATTATTATTATTATTATTATTATTATTATTATTATTATTATTATTATTATAATTATTATTATTATTATTATTATTATTATTATTATTATTATTATTATTATTATTATTATTATTATTATTATTATTATTTGTATGGACTCGGTCTTTTTCTTTAAAAGTACTATTTCACAGTGATATTGCTGATTATGCTTCAACTTCAACAGAAATTCACAGTAATGAGATTATTATAATTATTAGTATTATTATTATTATTATTATTATTATTATTATTATTATTATTATTATTATTATTATTACTACTACTGCTGCTGCTGCTGCTACTACAACTACTACAACTATTATTAGAGTCCCGTAAAAGGTTATATAGGGACCAGAGACGGAAACTGAAACTTCGTCTTTAGAAAATGAGACAAACAGCTGGTCAGAGGAAGCTGACTTTGAGGTTGTCCTGATGGATTGCCCCGAAGTAAAATACAAATAACATATATAATAACAAATTAACGAATTATAGTGATATATTGCCTAACTGTTAGATCAACATAAATATAATGAATCGATGTTAAAGATTTATTTAAATCGAAATTTTGAGAATTCTCAGACACTTAATGGATTGTAACCTGCTGTATTTTTACAGGGAAAACCCATATCGTATTAACGGGAATGTTAGCTGGATTTATCGGCCTAGTTTTCGGAGCAGCGGTTGGAATACTCGCTACCTGTTGCCACCTAAGTAAAACACATCATTTTTATTAAAAATCCTTATGTAAACTTATAGTATTATTATTATATTTTAAATTACAATGATATTCTTTATCTATAATGCTATATCTGTCAGGTATAATTCACACATCATTTTTTGAAGAAATTGTTAATTCTCGTCAAATATTAGTAAGACTTCGTCATACATAGCTTGTGTTAAATTAAGCGCCATCGCCATTCTCAGGTTCCTAAAAGACGTGTAAAAATAGCCAGAGACTGTACTATAATTTGCAGATTAATCTTTGATAGTGTTAGGTCAACTGCCATTCCAACCCGAATAATTTTATTTTACAAAAATTAAATTTCCTGTAGTAACGATTTTGGCTAATATCATATCACATAGTTTCTGATGCCACAGCAAAATCGAATTTTAAGACATTTTAGCGCATATTTAGGTATGCTTTAGCATGAGTCTTACTTTCGGACTCACCGGACTTAGATTTGTGTAGTAATACATGGAAGTATATCAGCTTCACCACGAATACATTTCTATTTAGAACCACTTTGTCCGCAGCAAGGCACAGGAACGATGGAGCAGGGACAACGTACAAAAATGGGCTTCTGCGGTAAGCTTTAACAATTTAAAATTCATACTAATTGCTGATTATTCAAGTTATAACCCTTGATTGAGGCGAAGAAGAAGAAGAAGAAGAAGGAGGAGGAGGAGGAGGAGGAGGAGGAGAAGAAGAAGAAGAAGAAGAAGAAGAAGAAGACGAAGAAGAAGAAGAAGAAGAAGAAGAAGAAGAAGAAGAAGAAGAAGAAGAAGAAGAAAAGATTGGAGAAGAAAAAGATAGTAACAAATCCTCTTAAAGTAACCCTGTGAAGCACCTATGTGTACGCAATAAGTAATAATGACGCTTAATGTAGGGTCCCTTAAGTACCTTACAAAGTACGTATCTGCCTATACAGTTTAGATATCTAGAGAAGTCACAACTACATGTTATGGCTCCTTCAGTGACCTTCACATATAGATTTTTATAAAAGTTTACAGTTAATGACTGTGACGTCATTGTTGTGCCTGCTAATGACATTTTTGTCTTTATGACATTTAGCACCATTTATTTAGGCCTATAGACTGACGCAGACATGCACTTGAAAGGCGCTATAGTAAATGTCCAGATAGGTTCATATCAAAGTGGCGCTATGAAATGCTTAGGTTAGACAAGATCAGATTAGATTAGAGAATAAAGAATGACAATGAGAGCGAGAGGTACCGAGATCGAGCTCCATGAAGTTGCACTTGTGTGTAGTAATATGTAGCTGATATACTTCCATGTATTACTACACAACTACCATCTCTCGCCTTCTCTATGCCTCCCCCGCTTGGTGGGGATTCACCACCGCAAACGACCGACAATAACTCCAACGTTTCCTGCTAAGGGCCAAACGACTGGGCTACCTCCCTCCTGAACACCAGGACTTAGACCGAATGATGGAAGATGCAGACGTCAGACTCCTCCAAGCGGTCAACCGGAACCCACAGCATGTGCTCAGAGGCCTCTTTCCTCCGACCATACGTAGGCCATATGCTCTGCGCCGTAGACCTCATGAATATGAACTGCCCAAAAAAGATGACCACAATTCTATGGTTCTATTTCGGACCATTCGAAATGTTAAGATTTAACTCTCAATCTGACTAAAGGCATAAACTTATAGTTTTTAATTTCATTACTTTCATTATCCAATGTAAACAAGTTGCGGTATGTCAACTTAGTATTTTAATAAACGAAATCTACTACATAGACGGACATGCTGTGTAGGCTGCTATTAGCGCCGTGTATCGCAGGCTGTCTGTTCTCTTAGTAGTTAAGATTTATGTCTTCTGTCATTTGTGTTCTTGTGAATTGTTTCAATTGCATAACTGTACACTGTAACCGGTTGTTTCAATAAAGAATATTATTATTGTTAACGGACGATAAAGTCCGCAGCAAACGCCAAACTCACTGTCCGGTGGTTCCACTCGGATGAAATCTATAATTACTTTGTTGTAGAATTTCTATGTGATTGATCATCAAAATTAATCCAGACTTTCCTCGCCATTCCCTCACGAATGAAAGACTTTCTGGTTAAAATCTAATAGGCTACAATTTGTTAGCGGCAGGCGTCCATTTTTTCAAAACAAATGACAGCTAAAAATTTAATATTAGTAGGTATACAGAGTAAGGCCTCTTTAACTTCTGCAAGGTATTGAAAATGTATAAAATAATTCAGAAATTTAATCCATTTCAAATATAAAATAAAAATTATATGATTCCAAAATTGCTTGAACCTTCTTTAATATTGCAAACCAAGTGTTGTTACCATACGAGGAGATATCTAATATTAGGCTACGCCTAAATTTTATGCTTAATTATGAAAATGATTAAACTGAATAACGTCAGAACTGTGTATTTAATTAGCACTGAACCCTAAGCATCGTACTCTATACACCGCCTAATCTTTTATGTACCACTTAATCTTTTATTTTTGTTATGACACAGGAGCAACACGGCACCCAACACCAAGTGATGGCGATGATAACACTGTGAAGCCTAAATCAACGCCAGACGTAAGCCCGTCGTGCGTCAATAAACACACAAATTCTTATAAAAACAACAATGAGTCTGAAAGCGCAGAAGTCATACCAATGCTAAAGGCAAGCATCTTTGTGAAGTAAGAAAAATATATAGGCCTAATTGAACATCGTGAAGCCACTGCTTTTGAGAACAGAGTCGTTGAAGAAGAATGTGTTTCATATTGCGTATGAAATCTCACTTGGTGTTTGCCGTTTAAGTTACAAGAAGCGCAGCAGATTTTAAACACTGTTAGACTTTAAACACTGTCCTGGCTATATATGACAATCTGAGCTCATTGTTTTGCAGTGGGTTTGCAGTAGGCTATCGAAGTTACTGACATATGTGTCTACACTGTTATGCCATCGCATGTGTACTCAGATGCACCTCTCCGTTTTGCAGATCTTTCAGAGGTGCTGTTCCAGTTCAAACATCAGGGATTGTACAATGTACATGTGTTACCCCATATTTTTTCAACTTAGAATGTAAATAGAAAAAAATTGTCAACTGTGCTATGGTTTTCTTGTGATAAGTTCGGCAAAATTCATTCAAGTCCAAGCTCAAGACAAATTACTTTGAGAAAGCGTATCTCTGACTTATTGTTGAACTTATTAAAGCGCCCTGTAACGGCAAGTGCCGTGTTACAGCGCTGTAGAAATTGTCGTAATGTCGTAGTCATTCATTGATGAAAACGAGCTCATAGAGAGGATTTCATCGTGTCGACTACTTCTGACACAATATATTGTTGCTTGATAAGGATAGCCATGCTGTGAAGTAACATGCAGCAGGGCCGTTGATAATGTTCTGCGAATGTGGGTGCAACAAGTTACCACAGGGACCCGTGTCGGTCGAGTGGCCTTGCCGTTGGTTTTTTATATCTTATTTATCCCTTATAGTTATTATCCTTATACACACCAGTACTGTAAGTGGCGACCACTAATTGAGAGTAAGGCAGACCTAGAACACTTCAACACTACATAACAGCAATTTATCAATAAAATCTTTTAAATATCAAGTATGTTATTAATTCTTTAACGCTGCAGCCTGCAGCAAATGAGTAAATGTCATAGGCCAAAATATCAAGTATAGGCCAAAAAATTAGTGAAGCCCGTTTTCATCTCTAACAGTCACACAGTTTGGTTAAATCCAGCAAATGCAGGCTAAACATATGTCATGCAGCTCTCATAACCAAAACTAATTTTCTGAAAATCTAAGTCCACATTGCCTTACTACAGACTGTAGTCTGTAGTCTGTAGTAAATAAATACCATGTTTTCAATGAGAAATTCCAAACTGCCCTTGAGGTGTAGCTGATCAGTGATCATATAGTGGATCAATCTTTGCCACTCTAGAATCACCAAGTGATCTCTTGTCAGCTGCATGGCAGTACTTCTTCATTTCATAAAACCTGGTTTTGAACATTCATTTACTCGTAGATTGCTTTATAGGTCTTTAGCAATACTAATGCAGTCACGTTCCACTGCTAGGCAATGACATCCTGACAGAAGGATTATGCCAATACACGCGACCTTCCATATCCGTTTTGAAGCCATGGTTGTTCATTTATCTAGTGGCACACAGGTAAGACTAATAAGAAACCTATGTTAAAATGCCTTAACTCTCAGTTGAAGAATGTTTTCAAGAAGTTACATCGGAAATATTGAAAGAAGCTCATGATGTTCATTGGTTATATCGAGAGCTAAACTAGATGTTGAACCTGTCTTGGTGTAACCATCTGTGTACAGCCTTTTTAATTTTCACAGAGTTTTACTCCACTTTTTCTTCTTTTGTAAATTTCCAGTTTAGATGATGAAACTTTTTGTGGGAAATCGAACGCCTTGTTGTGATTTAATTTCTTGTTCTCTTTGGATTTGGTCGATTATCCTTAAGTAACGCTGTTAGTGTATCTCTTGGAAACCATTCAAAGAAGATTTTAATAAACTGACAAAATATTTTCTTGCTTCTTCTGTGTCTTTCCTTACCATGTATATTTTGACCTCTGTTGTCACTTAGGCTACTGGTTCGTCATCCGCCCTTACAGGCTTACACCTAATTTGTCATAAATGTCTTCAAGCACTACTATTGTCATATCATTTTCGTCTATTAATTTTGTTCGCACTCACTTTCGTTGCAATCAGTTTGTTGTAGGATGCAAACATCGGCCTTTTTCTCTGCAGCTGTCTTCCTTCACCATTGCCAGTGTTCGCTGAATGTTCAACAGTGTCGCATTTGTCGCGTCCTTGTATAAAATTCTAATTTAAAGTCAAGTTCAAATTGTTATAAAATTAGTTTTAGGAATAAATTAAAGAGAATGCACAAAATTATTGTTGAATGTAAAAATCAAACAATATCCAGTGGCAAACTATGAACAAGGAAACACAATTACCTCATTGGATATGGGCAATACCAATGACAGTGGACTAACGTTCCGAAAATGAACATTGAACACGTATTGAAACTGGATTTTATCTTCGAGAGTGTGGCCCACTATTAAGTAGACTATTATGTTGATGTTCTTCACTGATTGTAGATATTAATTATATCATGGTAGGCACTTGCTGTGTTACCGCATATGTATATATATATATATATATACACATTATATATATTCGTTTAATTGATATCAATTGCTGACATACCGCAGCCATTTACACGAGAGAAGAAACGTCTTAGAAAGTTAATAAAAATAAATAAAATCAAATAAACAAACAAACAGTTAAAGAATAGATCGGTCATAACAAATACACTTTGCCTCAACTGTTAAATGATGACTCACAAATTTATTTCAAACTGATTTATTTTTTGCTGTTAAAAGTCAAAATTTGTCGGAATTACACATCACTGGGAAAAAATAAAATAAATTCATTAGAAAATAGATGGTGCTTATATTCTCTAGTCTTAGTTCTTTCATTTGCAGTGCCAATATAACATATTTACGAATGCAGTATATTCTTTGTTAGCACTCGAAGTTATGCTCCAAAAATGGAACGTTGGTAAAATTTTAGCTCATGTGATACAGTAGGAAGACGGAGAATGAAAGGAACAGGAGAAAGAAGAGGAGGAGGAGGGAAACCCAAAATAGGTGGTGGAAGGAGATGAAGAGGAAGTTGAAAAACAGCAAAACCATACCTTGAAGCTATAACTTTGAGGGAGCATTGGGTATGAAAATGTCAGCAACTTGGGTTTTTTCAAACTCGGCAAATCGAAGTATCAGAATGGGTGTTCAATTCATTCGCTAGCCATTTACTTTTCCCATTACATAAAAGCACAAATAGAGTACTACATTGGTGGTGTACCGTCTTGTTTTATTGTACAGTTTCAAATTTACATTCCTTTCAAATTATTGAGGATTATTAAGAATTTACGTCAAAAGCATTGAGTTTGCAGCAATGAGCTCTGTTGAGAATAGCACATTAGGTCTTTTTACAATAGGCAATCAATCAATCAATTTCGTTTATTCCGCAACTACCACATACAATACCACTGTAATTTGATGCCGCCTTACGAAGTTCAGAACTGCACAGGACAGCACTGAACAGAGAATAAAGTGCACAGTTTAGTGCCACGCTTATCCCACATAAGTCTAACCTTTATTGCCATGGTAGGCACTTGCTGTGTTACCGCATAAGTAGAAGTTTTGCAGTGTATTAATATATTTATGTAAATTATCTTGATCTATCGCGAGAGCAGACTCTATATTGATAGGACAGTATATCTACTGTTTAGCCTAGTTAGTTAACCAATCGTGAATGTGCACTATTTTATGCATATATAGCTCTTTGAACATGCTAATAAAGTTAATCACAGAGGCTAGCGTGCTGGACTCTCAATCGATAGGTCGGAGATTCAAATCCGCGCAAGATTTCTGCTCTACATGCCCGTAGCTAACTCAGTCTCTGCCTCGGCTCCTAGCCTGCCCCTAGCCCATAATGAGTAAAATAATCGCAGGCTGTCAATGGGCAGATCAAACGGCGAGGGACAGGACTATCCATCTGCCCTCATATGCCGAGGCTAAGAAAATCCATGACCGCCTCTCAGGCTACCTTAAAAGTCTATTCTTCACTTCTTCACATCTGCAACATTCTAGATTTTACAGATTGCTCTTCATAATGCTTCTCTGCTCGGTGCATCATCTATTGGTTTCAGTAATTTTCTCTTTCAATCAGATTTCAGCCAGTTCAACAAAAAACCTTTAGAGCCATTATTTTGAACAATATGATCGAGTGTTTCACTCTCAACAATTTTACAACTTTCTCGACAGTTTCTCACCATTCAATCATAATTTTACATTCATCTTTCATCAAAGCCTCTTTATCATAAAGTACGTTTCGCCTTAGTTTAGCAGTGGCCATCTTCTCAAGACTTTACGGGAACTCAAAAGAAGCCCGCGATAACTTTGGTTTGCACTTGCTGATTGATTTTGCACTTCGAACTTATCTTTGTACATTGGCTTGGCGTTTTATGGTACATTGAGACCACGAGAGAATTTACATTAAATTTATGTTTTTGTCAGAAGGATCATTAACTAATAATGTATGCTTAGGCTATGTTTCAGGAAAATGAAATCAACTTCACTAAGTGAAGCCATAAGCACAAAACTTTTAGTCTCCAGTAGAGAAGTTGCAAGATGTTAAGCATATGATTTTAAAGCAGCTCATCTCACAAAGGTGATGAGTGAATGGCTCTCTAACAGCTCTAAGCAAATGCGTTTATGGCACTTTGAAAATGTTTGCTGAATAGAGGACGCATCCAATTCAAGAAAACTATTTGCACCTGGTACACAATGCAACACTTTCGAAAAGAGAAATTTGTAACGAACGTTCTGATCCGAATTACTGTCTCAACCCAACTATTTTCAGCCCAAAATGCACTTTCATATCCGATATATGGACACCTTTAGCTGATTTTCAAACTCATCAAGCGTCCTGATGGATTACAATCAATCAATCAATCAATCAATATTCGTTTAATTAAAGATAATCAAGCTGACACAGCCGCAACTTAACGAGTTCTGATCCGAATTACTATCTCAACCCAACTATTTTCAGCTCAAAACTTACGCTAGAGCTACACGGAAGAACGTTCGATAGGTGACGAAGTAAGCGGACATTAAATTCAAATGCGAAGTCGATTACCAAAAGCACATTAAATTCAAATTCTAAACGAGGCAGCCATTGAGAAACAGGTAATTAAATTCAAATACACTGCAAAGCAACTATTTTCACCTCTAAATATCGTTGCCATTCAGATATATATGAACATTTTAAATATTTGAAGCCCGTCAGCATATAAGTTAGAAGCGTTTATTTGCAGCCATTAAAAATTACGCCTGGGAAACACCCGGGCGAACTCGGGTACAAATGCTAATCATAGAATAAAGTGAGCAATCTAATGAGCAAATGACCGTTCACATTAGCTGCTCAGCTGAGCCTGCATTCGAATTGCTGCAAGTCACGGATGTTAGTAATGCAAATTGTTTAGATAAATTGTTCCCTAAGCAAGAATGGGACATAGGTTTAACATAAAAATGACACTGTCGGTTGCGTTATTATACTTCATGATCTGGAGATTTGGTAAGCATCTTTATAGTATCGACTTAGTTTAATATTTGGGATGACTCCAATTGGACACAAGCATTTCCATGATAAGTCTATGTATACAGCCGCGCAACACAGGCAGTTGATGCCGGTTGTATGGCTTAACCATTAGACATCGGCTTTTTGACTCCAAACTTTGAATTAGCTAATTTAATTGAAATTTGACAAGAGATCAAGCGATCGGGTGCAAAATTGTCGCCTCGCCTTTTTCATGTTGTTGAACACACACACACATATATATATATATATATATATATATATATATATATCAAATCTCTTTTATTGAAGCCAAATGAAAACACATAACATTTCAACATAAAGTATCAGGATTGGCCTCAAGAGGAGTCCCAAAAAGGGATCAAGATCCCGCTAACTAGAGAACACCTAGAACAACATTTCAGATATGTGAATTAGCTAAATCTTTGATAAACAGTGCAACATCAAGTTTCGTACAGCAATGCAAACAGTATAGTACATATAAGCTTACACAGTAAATGATTAACTCGATTCAAAACACTATGAAAATATAAAGAAAAACCGAAAACCTTAACTAACAGTGAAAAAGAATATCCGGCAGGGTAGGTTATAGCTAAGTTCCATTAATCAGGAAGGCATGCAGCATTTTTTTAAAGTGCCGTAGGTGGAGGGCACAACGTATGTGAGAGGAAGCATGTTCCAGGTTGTGGAGCCAACAGATTTTATGGAGAATAAGCGAGTATTGGTGCGTGCATATATGGGGCGATAAGAGTTAAAGTTTCTGGTGTAGTGAGTATGAACATCGGATCCTAGATGAAAATATATATATATATATATATATATAGAGAGAGAGAGAGAGAGAGAGAGAGAGAGAGACAGAGAGAGAGGGAAAGAGAGAGAGACAGACAGACAGACAGAGACAGAGAGCAGAGACAGAGAGAGAGACAGAGACAGAGACAGAGAGAGAGAGAGAGAGAGAGGCTATATATACACACACCACACGGTGATTGCTCACGCGATCAATTCATTGAAAAATGAGCAGTGTCTAGGCCATATGGTCTCGACAGAAAAATATCGTCGTCTATATTTACATTTACATTTCTTGCCTTTAGCTCTGGACAGACTGGACTTAACTAGCCTTGCAATCGATGATTGACCTCAGCATGTTTACTAGTTTAAGCTACAGTATATTATTAGAGATAGGCCTATTAGTGTTTTCTGACACAACAGATCGGTCAATGACAATTTCTGATATAGAATAACTCTTGCTAAGTCAATATGCGTTATTGCAGATCCACTGAACCTGATAAACAAAAATATCGCAGCAACATGGCAGCATACAAATTTAGTGAATTGAAGGACAAGTCCCTGAAAATGCGTTCTCTTCATAATATAATAGGTTCAGCACGAATGCCAGTTAATGAGGTCACGTTATTCAAAGGGTTGAAAGGACAAATCATAAAAAATTTTGAAGCAATTATATAATTTATTACGTCAGCATTTTCATAGATATTTGTATCGTCGAACTGTTGAAATTCCTTGTCAAATCTGGTGTTGTCTGGTCATTCTGGTCCTCAAAATGTTACAATATGTCATAGTGGGATATAGGGTAGACGATCAGTTGCCACGATCATTTCTCAACTGATCCCCTAGTACCAAAATATAGTCTATTGCTTGGTGAAACTCTAATTTGGTATACGCTAACCTAAAAATATCTAATCTAATCTGATACGGTCAGGTCTGGCCATGCCAGTTCGTAAGCCTACATGTATATTTTCTCTACTAATTTTACTTATGTCACTTTTAGCTGCTGGAATTCAAATTCATGCGCCCGAAAATGTTGCAGCAGTGGCCGGAAATTCGGTGACCATGTCATGTGGAACTACCAAATTTCCGCCGATTCTTCTGTGGTATTTTAGGGGTGTGGCCGAAAACAAGGAAGTTCTTGTATTCAACGGGCTTCAAGGGTAATGTCATTGAATTCTTCAATACACACATCCTAGACTTAAAGAGGACTTAAGCGTTTTCAAACGGCATATTAGGCTAAATTTTGTTATCAAAACATCCATTTGCACCATCTATTTTGTCCTCCCGCTAGACTAAGCATAAATGACATCTTAACTTCCTTTAATTCTGGTAATTCATCTAATAGTAATTCTGGTAATTCATCTAATCTCACTTCAAAAATTGGAATTGTTCAGCACTGTATTTCAGTTCAAACGCGAAGTAGGCTAGCCTACATTAGGGCACCATAATAAACGGTCTCTAATGAAGAGCTGTCATTACTGTGGCTTCTCTGGTATCTATCCTAACCAGACTTGTATACGAGACATAACACTCGAGACCGAGACCGAGACAGTGGGGTTCGAGACCGAGACCGAGACAGTGGGGTCCGAGACCGAGACCGAGACGAGACACCAGGTCCGAGACAGTTCGAGACAGTTCAAAACGAGTGAAATGCACATTGGACCCAAGTCCCGAAACAATTTTTCTCAACTTTTGAAGTCTAATACAAGGGTCAAGTCACTGAAATCAGCCGATCACCTGAATTGTATAAACTATAAAGAAATTAAATATTTCAGCCATTCTGAAATCTTCTAAATGATTCTAAAATTTAAACCAACAAAATTCCATATAGGCCCTAGGCCTATTAGCGACATAAGTCACATCACTCACCTTGAGAAACTAGATGCTGTTAAAAGAGTTTCGCTTAATAATATGTTGGCTTTACACAAACGACGAACGGCATGCCATTTATTTTGGTTTTCACTGCGTGAATGCAAATGTCACGATTTCAGGTTCTTTATGAGACATTTTAAGATATTTGGAAATTTTGGACTGAAAGTGCAAACTTAAGACTGCTTTTTTCAATAGGGCCTACTCTTAAATCTTAATATCAGAAACACCATTCGGCACAAGACAATTTCACAGCGCAATACTGTACGAAGTTTCGAACAAAATACAATTTGTACGAGAACTTTGGAGACCGCTTCTACAAGAGAACAAGACTTTCGCTTCGAGACAGTTTCCAAAAAGACAAGACTTTCGTTTCGAGACAGTTTCCAAAAGTCGAGAAATGATCTCGAGACCGAGACCGAGACCGAGACAGTGGGGTCCGAGACCGAGACCGAGACATCGAAAAACCTGTCTCGAGACGTCTCGAGACCGAGACAGTGTCTCGAGACAATACAACTCTGATCCTAACAAATACATATCCTTACACAAAATATGTTCCATGCTTTTACATTAAGATGTATTTTACAGCTCGCCCAGATTTCCAATAAACAAAGATGATTATGGACTCTACAAGATCAGGATTGAGAATGTGACGGCATTTGACGCCGGAACCTACCGATGTGTGGTGAGAATGCCTGAGTCGGGTGGCACAAGAACAGTTGCCGAGTTCAAGTCAGATTTGATCGTGTTGGGTGAGAATGAAAGTTTTAGCTCTAGTCTAGGTCATGCTAAAAACTAAATCAAAACTAATGTGAGTTTTCCAGCTTGTCATCCGTCAGTGAGATTGTAGAAATTACTTTAATGAGAGTGTAGAACAGGCGATCATATTAGTTTACCAGACCAAGAGTTAGAAGCCTACACATAACTCGTGAAAACGTTCAACGTCTGATCGTTACTTACCAGCATTTAAATATACATATATAAATCACACATAGGCCTAATTGAATTTTAGCTCCGCCTAAGGGCAGTTATTAGATGTACTGCACGCGTAGTTACCTTTTAAAACTAACTTATACGATAAAGATCATCACGAGACTATGACCATTAATCTGGCCTTGAGTCTGCCCGCCAAATAATATAATTATCTTTGATTTTCATTATACTAAGGTCATAAAATTATCGTTTGCTTTCCCTTAATACGTTATTTTATTTCATCCTAAGCGCTACATCTACAGACTTCAAAGTGAAAACGTCAGTTCTGTTAAACTTATTAACTTACAACTTAATGGACATGTATTTATAATTGCATGCCAATTTTAAAGACGGTTTATTAGACAATAAACTTAGCACTGTAATTACTAAGTACTTCAATGAAAGTGGATTTCTCGTTATACTGTGTAAAATTTAGGCTGTGATGGATAACTTTTGTTTTCACACTATGCGTTTAGGTGAAATTTTAATATGCCACTAAATTATGTGCAATATATTGATGCTTATCACCCACAGGCTTTCCACTCCAAAATGACGTTTCACCTCTCCTAGAATTCCTACCCTAATCCATTCGATTATCCGTTGAAAATATATTTTCAAAAGTTGCATCAGAGACATTGATATAAGTTTAGGATATGTATTGGTCAGAAGTGGATCTACATTCCAGAGGATTTATGACTTTTCCTGGTTTCTCCGTCTTTGCACATCCTTTCTAACTGTTATAGAGGTTGTTCCTATTTTTCTTCTTTAATCGGTTTCCTTTTCAGTGGAGGAATCTTTTTGTGAGGAATCGAAGGCTTACAGGTGATTTAATTTCTTGTTCCCTTTGTAATTGGTCGTAGATCCTCAAGTGCCGATGTACGTGCGTCTTTTGGAAATCCATTCCGATAGGATTTTCTCCCAACATATTTTCTTGCCCCTCACTTTCTGTGACTTTTCTTCCATGTTATGGTTGGGTGGCTTCTGTTGCCACTTAGGCTACTGGTTTTTCACCGTTGCATCCATCCTTTCAAGACATCTAATTCGCTACAATTTAGCGCCTTCGTGAGTTTCTTGTAAGGCGCTATATAAATGGCCATATACATACATACATACATACAATCGTTCGCAGGTTCAACTGTGCCAGATTATTTTGTCTATTTGTTCACATTCAATTTCGTTGCTATAACCTGGTGGAAGGATGCAAATATGGTATACGGACATAGGCTGATTGGTCATAGGCTTATTGGTCATAGGCTTATTGGTCACATAATAATTGACACTAATTCAACGATATCGCGTGCTGAAGAATCGTGTGATGCGAGATGTTGCAACATATGGCAAAACATACATTTAACATATCTCCGTGCTTTGGCTTTCATTTCTATCAAGTAGTGTTGCTTTTGGGACCTGGCATCTCGCAATTCTCTTGACGATATAATAGACATTAGCAGTTTTTTTTTAATATAACGGAACACTCACATTATGTAGGTTTCTTAAAATTAGTTTCGTTAGATTTATTAATATTTTTGGGTAAACTTTACGCTTTTGTTATTTATTAATCCTAGTCTTTTCAAAGCCTGAACGTATGAACAAAATTTAATGGCCTGTGACCAATGGGCCACATGACCAATAGTCCATATGACCAATCAGCCTATGACCAAAAAGCCTATGACCAGTAGTCCTAGACCCGCAAATATAGGCACCATTGTCACTACAATTATCTTCCATCGCCATTGCCCTTGCTTGTTGAAGCGAGTAACCGTGTCGCAGTTATCGCGACATTTATCTTTCGCAAGGGCCATTCCACTGAGACACTCCTTGTCCGTCTTCTATCAGACATCCATCAGGCTATGGATTCGGGCAGGGTTACACTATTGGCTCTTCTTGACGTGAGTGCTGCCTTCGATTCGGTGGATCATCAGATACTGCTTACAAGGCTTGCGGCATCATACGGGATCTCAGGCCGTGCATTGGCATGGTTCTGCTCCTATCTTGAGGGGCGGACTATGAGGGTAGAGATTGGAGACGACAGGTCTGCCTGGGCGCCTGTTGTTTGTGGTGTTCCTCAGGGCTCAGTCCAGGGGCCACTACTGATCATTCTCTACACAGCTAACCTCTATGATGTTCTGGCGTCGCTGGGTTCTACATCTCATCAGTTTGCTGATGACCTTCAACTTTATTTGTCCTGTCGACCTGAGGACTCGGTGCATGGTGTGCGCACAACAAATGCATTGTGCACTTGCGATGGTGCATGACTGGATGTCTGCCAATCGTCTTAGACTCAACCCGACTAAGTCACAGTTTATTTGGTTCGGTACAAGACGTTCACGTTGTAGGATTGATGCCCTTGCATCAGCATCCCTTGGTGGACAGTCCTGTGATGTGGTGAGGGATCTTGGGGTGCTTCTTGATGGTGGGCTTACGATGGCTGATCATGTGTCACATATCTCAAGGACAAGTTACTACGAGCTCAGACAGATCCGAGTTATACGGAGGACGCTATCGCTGAATGCCGCGGCTGTGCTAATACACTCTTTTGTTCTCACACGTCTTGACTACTGTAATGGAGTCCTCCTGGGCCTCCCTGAGTTCCGCATTCGTCAACTTCAGCTCGTTCAGAATGCAGCAGCCAGGCTTCTGGCTGACCTGCCGAAATATTCACACATATCCGACTACATGCGGCGTGAGCTACATTGGCTTCCAGTTGCTGATCGTGTTAAATTCAAGATCGCTACGCTGGTTTGGAAGGCTACGACTGGCACTGCTCCGAACTACATTGTTGAACTGTGCCTTCCAGTTGGCACTCAAACTGGTCGGCGGGCTCTCCGGTCTGCCTCGCGAAATGACTTGATTGTACCTTTGTTTCGAACCACCACCCGTGCTCATCGGGACTTTTCGATTGCGGCGCCACGGATCTGGAATACTCTTCCGCCATCTGTGCGTGCCACTAATGCTGCATGTGGTTACATGGTTTTCTCTCGACTCTTAAAGACGCACTTTTTCAGCTGTTTGATGGCCACATGTTGAGCGCTTCTGTGAGACTCTTAAGTGGCGCTATGTAAATGTCTTGTTCCATTACATTACATATCTAAAATTCCAATTTAAAATTATGTCCAAGTTATTTTAAATTCTGTGTTAACAAATACATGAAAGGTACCTGGTAATGTGAGATAAAATCACACAATATCTAGTTGCAAACTAGAAACAGTGAAAGGCAATCACCGCATAGACCCCCCTCTATTGGAATATTAATTAGAATGGACCAACGTCCCAAAATTAGAACATGCTTTAAAAGTCGATTTTATCTTCTAGAGATTGGCCCGATATGAAGGAAGTGCGATTTTCATAGCTGATTGTAGATATTAGGCTTATTTAAACAATTAAGCAAATACAATGTGTCTCACCTATTAAATGATGACGCATATATTTATTTCAACTTGCTAAATTTTTGGGAGAAAAATCTTAAATTCGTCAAAATTACGCATCACTCGCACCAAAATAAATTAAGTTAATCAAAAATAAACATTGTTTTATTTTCCCGTTCTTAGTTCTTACATTCGCTGTGAAAATATAATAAATTGGCCCAAGACATGATATTTTATCACTACAAATTATGTTCCAAAATGGAACGTTAATCAACTAAAGATTTAATTAAGAACACTAAATGATGGTCAAGTTCTTTGTATCAAGTCATATAATTTACATAATATCTGATAAGCACTACATTAGGTGTTTATTAGAATGTAATTCAAGCCGTAGAACATCTACGAAAAATTCCATGACTACAAAGTGGTAGAAGGTCGAATATAGCAGGATAAGATTTTCCTTTCTAGGCAGCGGAAGAGCAAATGTCCATGTTGTTCCTTTCCTAGTTTGCGATGCTATAACAAGATCAGTCAAACTGGCAAAATAAAGATCATAAATCATATAAACCCATTAGAGCAGAGGTAGATAAATATATTTGTAAGGAACTATTTTAATCGTTTTTATCTTGTATTGTGTTAGAATCTCATCCGTCATGTAACACAAATGCAAGGTCGATTGATTATCAAGGGCGTGTAGGTGACTTACTCCTGTTATACTGCACCGTCAACTACACTGGCAACTGGAGTCCTTACATGGTATGGTCTAGAAACGATGGAATAAATATAACAACGATGTCCAAAGTCATTCAACATAATACCAGCATAACATCTACACTTGCACTTCGCCTCAACCCAGGTGACAATGATGTAACTTTTGCATGCAAAACGACTTTTACCCACTCGACTGAGATTGAAACCAAAACACAAGTCAGAAACGTGCCGGCATATCGGTTTGTCTGGAACTTTTCGGCAAATGTCTTATGTGAGTGTTCTCTTTTCAAATTACTTGTCAAAATATACTGAACAAGCTTGATATACAACACTTTTAAGAAGCATTGACACCATACTCACGGAAATTGTTAAAATAAGCCAATGACCTAATTTTGCAGTTGTGGTCCTATTGAAATGATAAGTTTAGTAAATCCGTAGATGCACGTCCTGATACATAAAAGCTGCAATCAGAAATATGCCGGATAATCAGTTTGCTCGGAACATAATAGCCTACATAAACTACATACATACATACATACATGCATGCATACATACATACATACATACATACATACATACATACATACATACATACATACATACATACATACATACATACATGCATGCATACAGACATACATACATACATACATACATACAAAATACATACATACATACATACATACATACATACATACATACATACATACATACATACATACATACATACATACATACATACATATACATGCATGCATGCATACTTACGGACATGCATTGTATTGTATTTGTTAATTTATATAGCGTTGCTCACAGCATTGACCATTCAGTAGCGGTCCCAGTGCGAGAACCCTAGAGAAGAAGAAGGTTTTGAGGAGGGAGTAGGCTGTAGGAAGAGATCCAGAAAGAACGGTAACACGTAAGGCGGAGGGAGGGGTATTCCATAGGGAGGGTCCAATAGTGGCAAAAGATCTAGTTTAGGCCATAGTGGTCCTAACTCGTGTAACAAGAAGAGTATGCCTGATCACGGAGCGGAGAGGTCGATGAGAAACTGAAGAGACAGGGGAGCGAATGTGATTCCTAAGATATTTAGGAGCAATGCCCAATTTGGACTTAAGGACTGGGACAAGAACTTTGAACTGAATATAATTTTATATACGTGCATACATACATACGTAAATACATGCATACATGCCAGTGCTGACTCTTCTAGTCATCAATTCTTCGAGCTGTGTTCTTTTTTGACAGTTTGACTGACTGTCTGCCAGTCTGGTCATATTGAATCTAACATCATTTAGATTGTCGCAGGGGGCACCACTTAGTAGAAGTCTTGAAGGGGCGCTATATAAATGTAAATTATTTAACGTAAATACATACATACATGCGAGCCACATGATCAGGAATAAGAATTTGTGCTTTCAGTAACTAGTGCCGGGTTGTGTTAGCACTGTCTACTGTAAAAGACTTTGCCAAACTAACAGTATAGTATGTGTGTGCTTGTAGGGCTGTAGGCACACAGGCATAATTTGCAAAGAGAAACCAATAAGTCTTAGTGAATAAGTAATATGTTTAGTTTCCTTTTCTCTAATAGAAAACAGTGTTTTCATTCTTAGTTGGTCCACAGCAGATAGAGATAACGCCTTATGCTGAATCCTTCTCTTCGAATGACAAATTGTACTGCTTAGCCGATGGAAACCCAAATCCGTCCTGCATCTGGATAGACCTGGATGCAAACAAAGAGGTTGCCAGAGGATGTCTGCTCATAATCAACGAGAATATGAGACGGGATCAGATGTACAATTATCAGTGCAGAGCAGAAAATGCGATTATCGGTCTCAGAACTTGCAAGTCAACCAATATAACATTTCGGATCATAGATCATACAGGTGTATCCAATCTTTTCTAGTTGTGTGAAAAGAAATTTACTGAACAATCTGTAGTATCGCAACACGAGTGAGATTGCAAACATACATATTTTATCCATGTTTGCATCTAACTCAAGTGCATAGAATTAGGCTGTGTTTGCATTAATCAGTATTGTTCAAAGTAGGCCCACTGGGCCAAAGAGCTAAAGTAGAATAAAAACTAAACTTACTGTAAGTACTTAAATAAAAGTAAAATTTCTCCTAAGCGTTTTATTTATCGATAAGTAACAGATTTCATTCAAACAATATTCGTAAGGTAAAAGAAATAGTATCCAGTTTAGGCATGCATAATTGTATATATTTACAATCAAGTATGTATGTATGTATCTGTAAATTTATGTAGGCTCTATGTCTGTTTGCATGTGTGTGTGTGTGCGTGTGTGTGTGTGTGTGTGTGTGTGTGTGCGTGTGTGTGTTTGTGTGTGTGTGTGTGTGTGTGTGTGTGTGTGTGTGTGGGTGTGTGTGTGTGTGTGTGTGTGTGTGTGTGTGTGTGTGTGTGTATGTGTGTGTGTGTGGATGGTTTATATGTATGACTATGTATCTATGATTGGATGGATCATTTGTATTATGCAATATGTATTCATGCAGGAATGTATATGCCTACATGTATGTCAGTCAGCGCGTGTGTATACATGCATTTATATATTTGTATATTATGTATCCATGTATACACGGTGATTCATTAAAAAACGTTCCCCTGCATATTTCACTGTAACACCGTCAAATGTCATGCTATGTGAAAGAAATTTTAAAGGAAGACAGAGGAGTTATTTCTAAACATTAGGAAAGTTAAAGTTTATGTTCAAATTGACCCCTTTGGAAGCTACGCATGCGCGAAGACGAGTACGCCACTGTTTGACTGATTCATCAATGATGCGCTGATCCATTTCGTCCCATGCCTCCACAATTCGACTTCGCAACTCACTGACATCACATATTCGAGATCTTTAGACCTTCTCTTGCATGACACTCCATATCTTAAAGTCCACTGGATTTAAATCAGGGCTGTTGGGTGGCCACAAGGTAGGCGGGATGAAATCAGGTGTTTCAGTTTCCAGTAACGCAACAGTGCCCCGCGCTCTGTGCGCAGGAGCGCTATCCTGCTGGAAGATGAAATACTCATCGGTAATGTCACGAATGTCTGGTAAAAGGCCCTGTTTTAGTAGAACATCTCTGTAATATTGTCCATTGACCTTAACGCCCGGTTCGATTAAATGAATGTTCGTACGACCGTGTGCAGACCCGACAGATACCATTTTGTCGAGATAGTCGTGACGTCATTAGTTTCGTCATTCGCGTTACGTCATTTTGGCTTTGAATGTGAAACAATTTATGTAGCACTTGGCTAAAGCATCAAGCGTCATTGTTCTGAAATTTCAATAAAATTGATGGTCATCTACATGAGTTATGCTAACTTATATAGGGGAACGTTTTTTAATGAATCACCGTGTATATTCATTCATATATACATATTAACATACACAGTTTGCACACACATAAACTGCGGTGGAACAGTGAATTTGCTTAATATGTACGTAATGAGGCTTGGAAGTTTAATATTTTGTAAGCACATCTCAGTAGAGTTTGGCGTACTAATGAGTCATGGTGTATAACAGTACTGTATACATAACAGCCTAAATGTGCTCAAGATCTTCCATTAAATTTCTGCATAAACATGTAGTGCCATTACATGTCGTCATAACTTTGAAAGTAAGTTATGCTGTTGTATCAAAATCTTTCACGTTTCAACTTCAAACAAAAATGAAACGAAGGGATTTTTTCAGATATTTTGCCATTACGCCAATATTCTATTATCGGTTTGGTGGTGGGTACTGCCTTCGCAAGCATCCTGTTTTCGGTAATAGTGGCCAAAATACGAACACGCATGAAACGAAAGTGTCGTGAGTAATTGCTGCTATTTTAATGCATCACACCCAATACTGTTGATTCACTTATGTTAATCTCATCCAGTCATTTATCTTAAACAAGTGGAATCCTAGGTTCATTTCGTGTTTATCATTACCTCAAGGGCAAGCGTTACACAGTTGTCGAGGTGTTTCCCTGTTTATTCTAAAGTAAATGTAAAATTCAAATTAGTTGCAAATGGAAGTTTAAGCTAAAGGGTTTTGTAAAATGAATCTGTCAGAACAGACCAACGACATTCAAAGAAAGAATGTGGCAACAAATAGCTGAAACGCGTGCTGCTTTCACTGAACGCTAACTCTTGATGAATCAGTAGCGAAAAGATGTACATGTAGGCTATTGGTTATTGGCGTTAGGATTTTTGAACATTCTTCAGCAAGATATTTAAATTTCAAATTATTTTCACACTTTTGCAAATATAATAAAAAGCTTCCAATTGAAAGTGATTTTTTATATTTAGGTGACAATACAAGAAAAGAACATTCAACAGAAGTGCCCAGTTCACCACACGAATACGAGTCAGTCAGCGATACCGATAACCAGATGAATCAATTGGAAGGATTTACAGATCAGGCAATCAAGAACACGGAAGACGAAGAGGGAGAAGACAATGATGAAGAGGAAGAAGACATTGATGAAGAGGGAGTGGAATTAAATATCGATACTCCTTCGTCACAAGTAAATGTTGCTGGAGATGCTTCAGCACGAGAGGCCCATTTGCATTTGGTGACCTCTGGTAACTACAGTATCTTAATGGATAAACCGACAACTCAGCATCAACATACTGTGTACAGTCAGCTCGATGCATCAGCAAGAGTTCTACCTCGGATGTCTAACAGGGACGTGGAAAGCAACATGGAACAAAATGAACCACAAACCTACTACAACATCCAATAGAGTGCAACAAACTGCCACACTAGTTTGTGAAAACAATTTTCCCGAGAGAAGTAGCAACAAACCATTATCCAGATACTTTCAGCTATACTCTAAGTTTCCAATGGAACACTTTACGATTTCTTTAGTAGTATTAAGTTATATATAACTGGATATAGCATCGCGTAGCACAATGACATTTATTTGCACCGAAGTACCTAAATATAATACGTTCATAAGAACAGTGCGATTTTTACAAATAGCTTACGGAATTTAGCACACCATGAATAGTTTATCCAGGATTTCAACAGTTATATATACATGTAACGTCTTTATTTAAAATGTAATAATTAACGGCCTATTCGTTATTCGTTCGCCTAGGCTATTGGTGATAAAAATATTGCTATGTGTTATGTAATTTGAATAGTGAACTTTTCGGGATATATACTATTAGGGTGTATCAATTTGGGGTGTCAAATGATTTTTTTTCGAAATTCACAAACGCTTAGTGATGAAAGTGTGCATTTATACATGCTGAATCCAAATATAGCTTCAGAAACAGCCTAAAAGGAGTGCTAGCTACTTCGATTTACAGTTGAAATGAGCCATAATTACATACAATTTATTTGAACGTACAAAAGAACTGAAGAAAATCTGTAGCCACACAGAGTCATAAAAACTGTCATACTGTCATAGCAAATGTCATTTGTGAGGTCAAGTTAATGGAATTGTACAAAATCAACCAAAGCTCTGTGAGGTCAAGTTAATGGAATTGTACAAAATCAACCAAACCTCTTGCTTGCTTCTGTTTCAGCCCATGAGCTCACTGCTGACCATTTTTAACCTTTGATGTAGTGGTTCCTCCTCTCATGACTGTACACAGTCATGACCAGCAGCCTCGGTTTTCATTTTCACACACTTGTCAACAGACTGTGTGTGTGGTGGCCAGTCGGGAACCACCATTGGGTTGGCCACAAGCGCCTTGATCTTTTCTGTTGTTAGGGAGCAAGTAAAATAGGGCTCAGATACTCCAGAGCTCCAGTCAATCAGTTGCGAGACTGTAGTCGCTTCAGGGTTGATGGTTGGTGTTTTCCTGGGTCTCACCCGGCTTCAAGCTGTGTCATCTCACCCCCTTCACCTCTGATCTTCAGTATCTTCTCCACTGCCTCTCTTCTCTCCTGCTCCTCGTCACTGCACAACATTGCTCGCAGTACACACTCAGCACACACTCACTAAAACTATACCAAGCAGACCTCTTCACTGTAGTCATTACAATCGTCTTCACCTCTTCACTCTGTTCTTTGATCAGTTGTAGCTGGAAAAGAATATGCCACAAAGCATTGCCACATATATCTACTTTCTGGTTCCATGCAAACTGTAATATCCTCTTCTCTAACATGACCTTCGTTTCATCACAACGCTCATCAAAGAAAATACAACTTATGCCATTCTGCTGAATTTCGTCTTCAAACTTTGCATCGAGTTCCTTCATGACTCTCTCCTGAGCTCTCCTCGCCTTGTGATCAATCACCAAAGTAGTGTCAAACTGAGTAACGAGCCCGGCATCAATCCAGGCAGCAGTACCAATCTCCGCCGTCTCCCTCAACCCGATGTGGTGTCCTAGACTGGCGAGGGCTATGTTGGTTATGTCTGTAGTATTGTACCTTGCTCTCTTCCTAGTTTTTACAAAATCATCAGAAGCCTCGCTTTCACCAGGTAAGTAGTTTTTGTCTTCATCACTACATTCACTAAAATAGTCCTTCACTGATTCTTCCAAGATATCCTCGTATTCTTCAAACTCTCTCTGCTGCACTTCAGTGCACTCTGTGTCAACTCCTCTTCTTCCGTGGTTTGTTTATCACTCTTCATTCTCCATTTTGTTTCTCTTCATCCCTCCTTTTTCCTGCCTTTCCTTCTGTAACAATTGTCTTCTAGTCTCTGGGAGGTCAACTGGTCCTATCTGATGAGGTCCAATGCTTCCAACGTTTTCTCTTTGACCTTTGATAAAAGCTAACTCTATCGCGGGAATCTGTTTCTCTCTACTGCAGTCACAAGATATGTGTACTGCACTAAAACAGGCACAGTTGCAACCCACATCAGTACAACTCTTGATCTCACACTTGCAGGTAAGTATGTCCATGAGTCTATCGAGCTTTCCATAGACCTATCTTTCTCCTCCAAATTCGCTCTGCCTGAAGACACCTTGTTTCCTTGCTCCCATATGGATTTCAACTTTGATTTGATTCTAGCATGGGTGTTTATGACTGGCTCAGTGAATTTAGGATTTGCTCTGCACCACTGAGCAAGTATGCCAGTCATTAGATCAGTGGCAAGTTGGTCATTGCTGTAATTCCGTCTATCTTGGTCAGTGGTCACTCATCTCTCTCAGGTCGCCCCATATCTAATGAGATCCCTGACAGTTGGTAATTCAGCTGTAAGCAGTTCTCTGTCTGACCCAACTATGTGATGTAAATGAGTCCAGGCTAGCAATCTTGTTTTTACATGGGACATTCTGACTATATAAAAAGGAATACACACAGTGGCTAAATTCTAACATGCATTAATATAATAATTATGTTGCACACAGTGTACGATAAATTGATAATTCATGAGTAAAAGACATTAATACATAACAATAATACAGTAATAATACACAATATTACACATTATACAATGTCTAACAGACAAGAAACTCATATTAGAGTCTTTTAAAATATTTCAGCTGGCTCCATATTAAAGCAGTTTATTTACGTTAATACACGATAATTCGAGTGTAAATCGAAGTAGGTAAATCTCATTGCAAACAAAATTTATACCTATATTTCGATTTTCCACATGAAAATGTACAAATTTATCCCTATTAACTTTTTAAATATTGACCTTTCAAAAATTGACACACCCTAATATACTATGCTAACCATTTTCGCTGTTGGAATATTGTGTTGTTAGTTGTAAACTAAAGCTACTAGTTGTTGGGTTTCTAAACCGACCTACTGAAAGAGCTCGATAACAGGATTCTATTATTTTGTATTTTGAGGTGCGAACAATTTGTCAATTGGAAGCAGGGATTAATCTTGATTTAATGTTTAAGGAGTACTACCTTTGAACCTGAGCAAGTCAGCAGAGAGCCAGACACTTTATGTTACACTAATTTGGTAACAGTACAAGTTGAATATTATCAGTTGCATAAAATTTAACTCCATTGGTGTTTGAACTTAAAAATATTGGTTTAAATTGTACATTTATTTTCAAGAATAAAGCTTATGTAACGCCAGTATACTGTAGTATTTTAATGCCACATATTTGTATTTAGGTATTATTATACTTAGTAAATCATATGTGCCCGGGTGCTTGTTCTCACATCCTTTGATAAGCGATGGCGTATAAAAGTATCGTTTAGAATCAATCGTACAATGAGACAGCGGTCTTCGAGGACTGATCTTCTGGGTACCGACCGGATTACGGCTTGGTTTTTGTGTGCATGTGTTGCTTCCTAGTGCATTAGACTCCGGCGCGATCGAAGTAACAAAATAATTAAAAAGAGCTTACCCGTAGCTTGAAGTTTACCAGTTGACAGTAATTAATGACATGGTTATCTCAAATTAGTCACTAGCCATTAACACTAATTATATGTTGTTGAGATCGAGGGGTACCTATTGAAAGACAAAGCCAACAACTGCAGCTGCTAGCGCTAAAGTGAAATTGCGTGTGCCTTGAACTGTTTCACACGCATGTCTAGGCTTGTTCACAATTGCTTGTATGCACGAGACGCACTCAATGAGACAAGTGTATACTGGCTATAGCTGAACAGCTAAAGCTACACAAGAGCAATATTTCAATATGAACATTCAACAAAAGAAAGATTGCAACTGAAGATGGCCTCTGCCTTACTAGGTGGCTGAAGCCTTTCAGAGAATATAAAGCATTCCCACAAGTGTGTGAAACGCACCATTGCATGAATGATATGTATACATGGCGCACACAATAGAAACTAAATTCAAAAGACTATAATAATTATGTACTATATATATTATATACATATATCTTAACGATATATATATATATATATATCGTTACATGTTGTCAATAAGTATAGAATATTACAAAAATTGAGCGAAGTGTAGGCCTAATTCCTTAGTTAGAGGCATAATATTGCGAACGAGTAAGAGTCGGCTTCAAGCGGTGACAAAACTGGCGAAAACTCGCTCGAAGAAAACAACATGCACTAAGAACAGATAACGAAAGCTGGTTCCAGAAGTAACAATAAATCATTCACACAGACAAACAACGAGATGGTTTCGTACGACCAGCAAAGAACAGCCAGACGGAGCACATATCAAATACGGTTCCAATTTTGTAGAGTTCAGTTTTCCCGCCCAAAACCGAAAGCGTTTGAATTAAAACACATTTTCTGCTGTTGCTGTCAGTTTGCCTACCAAATAGTTTCATAGTCAGTCTTTAAAGTGACCTTTAGGAAGTTTACGCTTCTCTTGGTCTTTCTTTAATTTGGTGTGTGATTTCAATAAGCCTGTCATAGCTAGCTTCCGTTACGATATGGGACAGTGCAGATGGTCACTGAAAATACAATAATTGTTGGTTTGATCTGTTATTCACCAAAAGGCCAGATGTGATGGCATGCCGCGTTGCCGCTTCTTATTATAAGCTATTTATAACTGGAATAACCTCCTGACCAATCGTCATGTCTAGTGACTTCTGACTAAGGACTTTGGACTAGTATTTTGACTTTTTCTTTGTTGAACATTTGCAAATTGACACTTAGTGCTAAAATAGGTTCATAGATTGACAAGCATCTTTTCAAAATTTTGAATGACTGTAAGGATATAAAAGTCCCAGAGTTGCAAAAACTTATAAACCTGGCCACACAGCTCTAAGCTATCCTGACTCTGTCAATTCTCACTTTTAAAATATTACCACTGACCCGAGCTTCTGTCCTACTAAATTCAATTGAATTTGAAATCGAAAGTACAAAACGACTTTACAAGGAAACGACAATATTCTTTATTGAAATCTTTCGTGACTGTTCTTACGAACTTGAATCCATCGTGACCCATAAATTATGATAAACTTAAATCTATTTCTCAGCCCAAGCAATCCACCAACATTACCCCAATTTCTAACGTTGCTACTATTATAATAATTGATGACCATACGAATTTACGACCCATTTTAGTCACTCCGAACCTCTCTAAAATAGTTGACAAATGGTTATAAGCCTACATCCGACTTATCATCAGCATGTTTGTCTTATCAATTGGTGTTTAGTCCTACTGGGAGCAATACGTGTGCCTTTGTCTATCTCTTACAACAGGTACACGTATGGTCAACCTATGGCACGCGTGCCCAACCTGGCACGCCAACAGATTTTACTTGGCAGGCCGTCAGTTTTTACTCTTGCTAATGTCAGTCTGCTATTATTGCAACCCTTACCTTAGTTTCTTCTAGCCGCTAACGGGAGGTGCTAACAGGCATTTCGTCTGATACAGAATATGAACTAGAATTATTAGATTATTAGACATGTATTACAATTAAATTATTAAAATAATTCCGTTTACAAAGTTGACGAAAGAAAAACTTTTAGATGAGGTATGTGGCAGGGACTTTCAAGATGTAAAGATTGATAAACAGACCTATGCCGTGGTTAGTAAAATTGAGAAAACGTTGTGCCGGTCGTTTGCAGGACGTCATCTGTTAAAAGACACTACGAGACAAATCAGAAATGGCTTTTAGAAAAACGTTGTGAATCCGTTCACGCCCTGGACGTTAGCGGAGTCCAAGCACTGCATTCACGCCCGTCACGATATTGGCTAAAGTATATGTCACCTGAACTTGCTAATGTCCGTCGTGATTGTGTAATGGCAGACATCGAAGTAGGCGACGTTTTCGCAAATTGTAAGACAATGTAAGTGTTAAGGTGTCGTGAGGGTCGGTTAGGGTCAAGGTTATGGTTAGTGTCTTCGTTAGAAGAACCTTCCGAAACACCAGTAAGTTTCGTATGCGTTAATCTCCTGCCGGACGTTAGCGCATCTTCGACAAGATAAATCAGCATTGACCAATTTCGTAACGGGCGTTTTTTGAGTACCGTGTATAGGCTCACGTCGGGCGTGACTGTTAGGGGTCTGCAGGTAGAGCATGTTTGCTACCCGACCCGTACCCGTAACACTGAACCGTTACCCGTACCCGACCCGTATTCAAATTACTACTCGACCCTACCTGTACCCGCGGGTATAACCGTACCCGTAAAGTACCTGTCACGTCATTAGCACGCTTTCCCATGTCCCTGTCCCTACCAGGCCAATTGACTTACAACTCAGCATGTAGTAAAAATAATAAATAGTCTGATGACGATGATAATAATGATGATGAGGAGGGATAATGATGATGATAGTAGTGGTAGTAGTAGTAGTAGTAGTAGTAGTAGTAGTAGTAGTAGTAGTAGTAGTAGTAATAGTAGTAGTAGTAGTAGTAGTAGTAGTAGTAGTAGTAGTAGTAGTAGTAGTAGTAGTAGTAGTAGTAGTAGTAGTAGTAGTAGTAGTAGTAGTTACTGTAGTAGTAGGGTGTAGTAGTAGTAGTAGTAGTAGTAGTAGTAGTGAGTAGTAGTAGATAGTAGTAGTAGTAATAGTAGTAGTAGTAGTAGTAGTAGTAGTAGTAGTAGTAGTAGTAGTAGTAGTAGTAGTAGTAGTAGTAGTAGTAGTAGTAGTAGGTGTAGTAGTACTGTTGTTGTTGTTGTTGTAGAAGTTGTAGCTAGCAGCTGTGGCGGCGGCGGCGCTGAGCAGTAAACCCCTAGGCAGTTTAGCAGCAACAGCAATTGCAATAGTAGTAATAATAATAATAATAATAATAATAATAATAATAATAATAATAATAATAATAATAATAATAATAATAATAATAATAATAATAATAATAATAATAATAATAATAATAATAATAATAATAATAATAATAATAATAATAATAATAATAATAATAATAATAATAATAATAATAATAATAATAATAATAGGTAGTCAGCAGGAACCTGTCACATGCAATTGTTGTGCTTTCTCAATTGCATTGTACATTTTATCTTCGTGGTCAATACTGTCACCAAGAACACTAAAGTAACTGTCTTAGTACGTTGCAGACCCGGTCAGGCCATTGTGCACTTACATTCTCTATGATATGTAACGGTGACATTGCAACCCCAAAACTTCACGTCGGTACGGGTAAAACCGGGTATACCCGTACCCGTGATGAACTACTACCCGTACCCGGCCCGACCCGTGAAATGCGTACCCGACCAGTACCCGATCCGCGGGTACGGCTCGGGTACGGCTAAACCCGCAGGTACGGGTATACTCGCAGACCCCTAGTGACTGTATCCACGACCTTAGAAAAAAAGGAAGACGAGCAAAAGTAATATAATATCAGTGAGCGAATTGAAACGTAAAAGTTGCAAGAAACTGCTTTGCTAAATTTATGACCAACAACTTGGAAGTTTCCATAGCAAATGGCACAACATGGATATCTCTTCCAGACACATTCAACACACTCAAAACAGTCGCATTTGGAATTTTATCAATTTTACCGCCAAGTTACTCGTGAGAATCTTTGTTCACTACCATGAATTTAATTAAGTTTGGATTTTCTTAGAAACAGATTAACCGATGATACAAGGGCTGTAGGGGTGTCCAGAAAAATGACACATTGCAGAAAACACCCATACTCAAGTTTTTCCCATTTATTCTATTCATATATAGACTATAAATATTTTTGACGGGAATTTTGAAATGTTATCCTGAGGTCGCTCAAAGCCCCTGAACATACCCTACCCATAGAACTGAAGACGCCCATGCTCGGATCTTGGAACTTGGGTCCATTGTCGATTTACTCTTTTTATCACAAAAAATTAACGAAGAGTCTGACCTGGATGATCTTTACGTTGATGTGTTTATCTCAATGAGAGCTACATTTGAGTAAAAATATAGATACTAAATTCAGGGTCATTCAAGGGTTATTTCAAGGTCAAAATAAACTAAATCTAGCAAACATCAAAGAAAAATGGCCAGATCTTAGAAAATAATGCTTTAAATTAGCTAATTCTTTCTGGAGTTTCTCACATTGATAAGGGCTACACGTGGTAATGTAATAAACCATGCTACTAAATGTAAGACAATCCAAGGTTATTTTAAGGTCAAAAAGGTCAATTCAAAAGAAAAATCAGGGAAATAACCATAACTCTGCCAAATATTGTTCTATTTGGGTTAGTCAGTTACCTCTTTGCTCGGGCCGATAAGGGCTACATTTTATGCAGACAGTGCTAAAAGCCTAGCATAATCCAAGGTCATTTGAAGGTCAATAGGTCAGAATCAAGAAATTGACCATTACTGACAACCACCCAAATAAAACAACATTTGGCTGATCTGTGGCCATTTTCTCTGATTTTTTGACCTCTTGACCTTGAAATGACCTTGGATTATGTCAGTCTTTTAGCAGTGTTTTCTTAGATGCTGACCTTATCGGCCCGAGGAAGCAGGTAAATGAATGCCCAAATTAGAACAATATTTGGCAGAGTAATGGCCATTTCGCTGATTTTTCTCTTTAATTGACCTTTTTGACCGCACGCAGAATTATTCCAAGCAGTCTGACAGTTGAAAAGAAAACTCTGAAACTGGAAGTGAGCAACTGCAAAGTGTCAAACTGCTTGGAATAATTCTACGTTAGCAACCATTATTTTTCCAACCACATAAACCATCGATGCTTTATTCTCACCAGCTAAGAAAACAGTGTCTTGGGTAGTGAGCGCCTCTGAGTAGTTATATTTAAGAAGCGCTAAATAAATTTCGTAGATAGATAGTGGCTAAATATCATGAAGCTTGACTTCATTTTTGAAGTGATCATGCTGTCTAGAATCATGAATGCAAATCCAGTTTCTGCTGGATTTCTTAGCCCACATGATACTGTGCGCAATAAAGAAACTCTAAAAAAAGACTCTGAGATAGCAAATATGTGGGAAGAGTTACTATATCGCAGAAGAGCTGATAGCACGCAACGACAGAATGATCTCCCAGAAATCTCAGCTCCTCGACCAATGCCATCATCAGATCTTGTCATCTCTGACAAGCTAGGACAAATGTTCGTTTTTGTCAGGAACCCGCACATCTATTACATCAGCATTTGCCTCTAGTGAAAACTATTGTTTACTCGCTACGCCCTAAATTCCCACAATAGAATCATACCTAAGGCAAACTCTGTAGCTTTATACTTACATTTATTTATCTATTTTACGAACTATGTAGCCTACACCAAAGTGAGGTTAACAGTTGGTTTCTTAATCATCAAGTATATACCTACTTTCTTACTTACGTATTGTTACATATAAACTGTCTAGAAACAGTTTTGTGAATTGGTGCACCTTTAGTTACATATAGCTGTGCAAGTCTGCATGTAAGTCTATGATATCACTCCAGCCCTAGTTTATTTCAAAGTATGTATGTACAGTAATCATTGTATACAGTGGAACAATGTGCCGACAAGCTTGCCTGATGCAAATAAGAGCTACTTACTTAGTAACTTCTTTATTATATATAGTATATTTATATATATTAATATGATTTATGAGACGCCGTTAGCTCAGAAAAGCGAATCCAGGCTATATTCCCAGCAAACTGGAGAACAA
The DNA here is from genome assembly GCA_020284085.1 of Aporrectodea caliginosa. Taxonomy (NCBI): domain Eukaryota; kingdom Metazoa; phylum Annelida; class Clitellata; order Crassiclitellata; family Lumbricidae; genus Aporrectodea; species Aporrectodea caliginosa. Next base: position 419,771 of record JACEVL010000845.1, read on the forward strand.
CAATCGACTAAACAGCTTACACTGACCCGAACCGATTTTGCCGGTCGGATCGGATATGGTTCTTGTAGGTCGCAATGATACGTTCAGCATCACGCAAGCTTCATGTATGATTAGAGTTTCCGGTTTGTTTGTTTAATGCGACGCTATAATAATACGCATTACTCTGAGAGTCTAACCTAATGTAATGAATTCTATAGTGCTGTTCTATGAGGACCCGGCGACATCTAGTTTTCTGTACTCTGTTTTGCTCACTTATCAAAATGTTCTCTTGGTGAAGTGAAGCATCATTTCCAATAGCGCAAAGAGCGAGAGAGTTGCAAGACCCTTTAGGCATTCCGACCGCACATATCAAACTTTTGTAAATCTTGTTACTATCACATCAGGGCAATACGTCAGATCAGATCGGCTATAACTAAGAATATGTCACAAACCATAGCCTGTTCCTTGTCTCCTCTCGCCTTGATTATGCTAATTCGGTTTTTGTGGGTCTCTCAGACCTCGATCTCAACAGGCTGAAACGCATCCAAAACTCCTTGGCTCGCGTTGTGCTGCGCGTTCTACTACGAACAAGTTCCTCAGTTCTACTCCATCAGCTGCATTCTCTTCCTGTTGAATTCAGAATAAAACTTAAATTGGCTTGTTTGACCTACAAAGCCCTCAGCCACAACAGACCTCTCTACCTTCATTCACTACTAACTCCTTACATCCCTCGTCGTTGCCCAGTCGCGGCTAAGAACTCGCTCTTTCTACTTGGCTTTCAAAATAATAATAATAATAATCTTCGTTTAATGTTTCAAACTGACAAGTACACAGGATAATTACAAATCATAGTATGAACGGTTGATCATAAGTTATTACAGGAGTCGAATTTAACTGTTTGGCAGCCATGCAAGGCAGCCATCACGTTCTACGACTCATTTTTTCAATGCCAGTGGCCACCTAGCGAATGAAAAGGCTGAAAAATGAAGAAGCTCAAGCAATTGGATAAAATTATCTAACTGCAACTTCTCCTGTCGGCTAACTCAGGTTCACATTTCGGTGCGACCGTGCGCGAGTTACAAATTTATTTATAATAATAATAATAATAATAATAATAATAATAATAATAATAATAATAATAATAATAATAATAATAATAATAATAATAATAATAATAATAATAATAATAATAATAATAATAATAATAATAATAATAATAATAATCATGAGTTACCTGCAAAGTGAAATGGTAGACAAGAATCACAATCCGCTGGAGAAGCACACGCCAAAATCCAACTGGTCAGGAAACCAGAGAATGAGGCTACGTTAGGTAGTCTAGTGGAAAGCGGTGAGTCTTCACTTTAGACCTGAAAAAACAACATTGAAACCAACGGAAACACATAGATCGGGTGATAGAATTCCACAGCTTCGGACAAGCAACCGAAAACGTCCGGAAGCCTTTTATTAAGTCACACTGAGTGAAAAATATCTATCTGCTTGTAAAATGGGTGATCATAAGACGGCTGTTTTAAATGTAATATCTTATGAACAATAAGGCATATTTTATGCAATGTTATAAGTGTGACATGAGTAGGATATGGTAATTCCTTCTATAATCTGTCCAATCCTCCACCTCTCAAGCTTTCACTTCCTCAAAGAAATCCGCCTTAGCAGCTGCTCTGCTCCTCTCTCTGGACACCCTGGCAGTAGGACTATCTCCTCTGGACATCGCTCTCTGATACGACGCAGCGCTCGTGAATAAGCTTGTTCTCTGCGCTTATTTCGAGGGGTATAAAACCAGTTAAATATAGCAATAATTAGCATATTAATCGATGATGTCAACAGTTTGAGATCGTCCTGGGTATGAATAGTTAATCACGACCAGTTAATCTATTCAGTCTGTTAACCATGGATAACCTCGGCGCTTTTATAATATGGGCCACTGCCAAATAACAATTAAAATAAACAGAAATGATATAAACAAATGTTAACAAAGATTATCTTATGATAATAAATATAAAATGGCATGTAATATGGAGGGCATGGGGTCGAAACCACTCAGGCGGTCACCGTGTAAGGACCTTGAGCAAGTCATTCACTCACAATTATTGCTCAGCGCCATTGATGCTCTGGTGAGACGCGATGGTGTAGAGGTATGTTCTATGACTTGTTACCCGAGGGTCGAAGGTTACAAAACAGAAGTTCGTGTATAGCGAGTACATTAGGGTGCCCGTTAGACCAATGCAAAAATTTTAAGTTCATAATTTTTTATGTGGTACCCCCTGAAGTTGTTACACCTCTTAAGTAAAACAACAGGGTAAAATTTCAGAATTTTATGTTAATGTTTACTGGTAGCTCAACACGAATAAAGTTTCTGCTATATCACGATCTTTCGTACCTGTTCGAGTTTTGTTGTCTACTGCATTTATTTGACCATTATACTTGTTACATACTGATTCATTAATTTATTTGGTCTGATTAACCCTCAATGGGTCCTTGGGGTGCAATTGCACCCCATGGCCGATTCTATGGCTACTCACGTGTTATTATTAAAATTTCAGCAGTTATCTTCTAGGACATTGTAAGTGAACCATTTTTTCATATACTCATGCATAAAACGATAAAAAAAGTTGACGTCAATTTTTGCCAGCACAGATTCATCGGGGGTGCAAATGCACCCCAAAATTATAACGTTGATATTATGAACAAATTCAGGTAATTGGTGCTAATTAGGCCTACTGCAATAATTTGTTATGTTATTATCAATTATGTTAGAACATTCCTGATATTAGTTGGACCTTTTTAGAAGTCAGACATTTTTTTTTGCTTACATTTTCAGTATTTCAGTGGCAGAAGAATTGCTTACTCAGGGTATGACCTATGTAGGAACGATGCGCAAGAACAAACGAGACATTCCTCCAAGCATGATAGCAAAAAACAGAGACGAATTTTCTTCGATCTTTGCATTTGATGGCAACAAAACGTTGGTATCATATGTCCCAAAAAAGGGAAAGTCGGTCATTCTTTTGTCGACAATGCATCACGACAAGGTTGTCGATGGTCTGAAACAAAAACCAGAGATCATCCTTCATTACAATGCAACTAAGAGCGGAGTAGATAACATGGATCATTTGGCTTGCATCTACTCATGTAAACGAAAGATCAACAGGTGGCCAATGGTCCTATTCTTTGACATGCTTGACACAGCTGCCATTGCCAGTTTCGTGATCTGGATGTGCAATAACCCTGACTGGAATAAGTCGTCCAAAGCGATACGTCGTCGCCAATTCATCATCAGTCTCGGGGAGTCTCTTGCCGAGCCACTTATAAGAAGACGTTTGGACAAGCCAGCCCTGCTCAGAGGACCGATCATGGACGCAATCCAACTTATAGAACTGGACTCTGGAGAATTTGAAGCAGGAACTGAGATACCAGCTAAAGTGAAGAGGACACAGGGACGTTGTCATCTGTGCCCGCGCGAGTGTGACAGGAAGACGCGCAAATTCTGCGATAAGTGCTCTAGGCCTGCTTGTCCGGCACACTCTGTCAATAATTTACTGTGTGACAAATGTACGATTTAGATAATTATGTCATTTGTTAACTGGTGTAATATGTTGGCCGTATGGCATATCTTACCATCGACTAGTCCAGCGCAGAGAGCGCCTCTGAGTCGGTTTATTTCCTGAAGGGGCGCTATATAAATGTGTTGAATAAATAAATAAATAAATAAAACATTGAACAGTATGTTTATATAAAATACATGGTATTCGATTACCGGTAGACAGAGCGTATCGTTGATTTATATTCTCAAACACTTAGGGGGTGCATTTGAACCCCAAGGACCTGGAACGTAACTTTCTGACAAGGACCCATTGAGGGTTAATGCAAAAACTGTCTGCTGCAGCACTTGCAGATGCCATTTCAATGATTACCATTGGTGAATACAGGTTTTTCTTAGATGAACAATTGACCATTGCAGGCCAGGCATAGGCTATGTGGGTAGCGTGGACACAGCATTCGCTAAAACTGAGGACAGAAAGGTAGAGAAAAAGAGAGAACATCACATTTCGGTAGATGATGAATTGACTGCAGAAGAACAATTAACCAGTATGGCAGCTTAAGTTGAGTCTAATTTAGAACAACGCTGCTCTCCAAGAATTACCAACCAGGGTTCTGTGCCTATTGTTACGACAGAGTTAAGAGCTGCACTTGATCGAGCCAATGTCAGCAACCATACTGCAACTTTTATTCTGGCTGAGACTGCAAGAAGCCTTGTACACGGACAGCATTTCTAGCTTCACTGTCAATCCTGAGTCAATCAGAAAAGCGAGACTAAAGTTTCGTGAAAGCTGGCCAAAGCTGGAAGTCACTTTTGATCCGTCCTTATCTCTAGTTGCACACTTGGACGGCAAGATGTTGCCGGATATTACAGGTAGTGTGAGCAGGTTGACCAGTTACCAGTCTTGGTATCAGGTTTGCATGTGTAACAGCTTCTCAGTGTGTTGAAGCTTCCAAATGGTATGGGTGAAGCAGCTAAAGCAATGCTTTTGTTACAATGGTGCAAGAATGGGGGGGGGCAGTCAGGTCAGGGCCATGTTCTTCGACACCGCAGCTTCCAATACTGGCATACGAAGTGGAGATTGTGGTGTGATAGAGACCAGGCTTGGCATGAATCTGCTGTACCTGACATTTCGACACCATGTCCACGAAATTGTGGTCAGAGTTGTGTTCAAACACTGTTTTGGTCCATCATCTGGGTCTGACAAGCAACAGCAGCACCAAAAGAAAGATGATCAGCACTTTAAAGAAACAAGACACTGATGAACCACCCAAACGAATTCAGATGGAGCCAAGTACATGTTCCGGTACGATTCCTGAAGGGGAACTTGACGACTTTGTCACAAGCAGTACCATGTCATCCTTACACACACTTGGGGTGAATGCTGACTTCCTCGCATAAGAAAATCCAGACAGGTTGCAGACCCTTGAAGATTTCCAGCTGAACAAGAAATGTGCCAACAGTTTGGCAGTGGTAAATGACCGAGCAGAGCGAACTGTGAAACTGATGTACGACTACAACAGCTCCATTACAACAAGTGAAGAACAGAAACACTCTCTGCTGCTGGTTGTCTCAAGCCACAGAGCCAAGTAGGCTACCCAGAAACCAGAAGTTGCTGCTTGTCGTCGATGATGTTCCACAGTATTAGAGTAGAACAACTAAGGTCACTGATGACTAGTGATTGGCTATTCAAAAACACTGCTGCATCAACTTTGTTATATATTTTATTAAAAGTATTGTCCTGATAAATACTTGACAGTACTTTGTTGATATTGTATCCGAAAGACTTCAGTTATAAATAACTCAGAAATAAGTAAGAATAACACACTGTCGGATAATAATTTTGTAAACTTTACTGTTGTTGAGCGACCTTTAAATATGCATCCAAAATTATACAAAAATTACCACGAACTTCTCTCATGATAGATAACAAAATGGGAGGGTACCACCGAAGAAATTCAGAAGTTCATTTTTAACGGACGCCCTAGAGTACATCTATATTGACTACAACAAATCAAAGAAAGGGAAAAGGTGTAAGCTCAGCTCAAATTGAACCATAACTCATCGTATCATCAGATAATGCACTAAGCAGTATAAGTTATAGGAAACATTATACCTATGTACAACAGTTACTGAATAGAGAGTAACCCAGAGCTGGTTCTATAGTGATCAGTTTATACCCTATAGAGTATAGACTCTTGTTGAGCGGACCATACTGATAGTGACTAAATATGACATGGAATCGTTCTTGCTGGCTGTATTGCCACTCTTTCCCATGATTTACACCTATGGATGTCTTCAAATCGCCTATCACTCAATTCCTCCAAAACGCAACTCATATGGTTTGTCACTCCCCACCGAACAACTCCAAAAACTTGACCTTTTACTTCTTGCTGAAAACTTCCTCCACTTCACTTTCTCTAATAGTGTACGTGACCTAGGTGTAATGTTAGACAGTTATCTTACTTTCTCTGAACATATCAGCATTACACGCTCCTCCAGTGGTTAAAGTGGTTTGGGTGAGCAGTGGGAACTCCGAAGAGGAGTTTTATTGGAAAGCATGTGTTATCATGGTCCCATTGCATGGTGAGCAGTGGGAACGCAAGCAAAATATTTCCAGAGCAGTGGGAACGCCGTTCCCACAGTTCACACACCACTTTAAACCCTGCGCTCCTCCTACTTTCACCTCCGGCGTATCAGGGCCATCCGCAAATCTGTCTCCTCTTCCACCTTGACTTCAATAGACCATGCATTTGTCTGTTCCAGAATTGATTATTGCAATTCTGTTCTTATAGGCCTTTCCAAGGTCCGCCTGTCCCCTATCCAGTCAGTTCTAAATGCTGCTGCCAGATTGATTGCTCGCCTTCCTAAATGCTCCCATATCTCCTCGTTTATGATCAATCAATTGCACTGGCTTCCTCTCACAGCCGGAATTCAGTTTAAAGTTCTTGTCCTAGTCCTTAAGTCCAAATTGGGCATTGCTCATATCTTATTGATCACATTCGCTCCCCTCTCTCTTCAGTTTCTCATCGACCTCTCCGCTCTTTGGTCAGGCATACTCTTTTTGTTCACGAGTTAGGACCACAGTGGCTCAAACTAGATCTTTTGCCACTATTGGGCCCTCCCTATGGAATGCCCTTCCGTCCTCTCTATACGTGTTACCATTCTTTCTAGGTCCCTTCCTACAGCCTTCTCCCTTCTCAAAACCTTCTTCTTCTCTAGGGGTTCTCGCACTGGGAGCGCTACTGAATGGCCTCTGCTGTGAGCGCCGAGCGGCGCTAGATAAATTAATTAATACAATGCAATACAATATAGATTTCAACACAAAATGTGCGTTTTAAAAAAGTGGTCATATTTTACTTCCCTGTAGTACATTTTAAAATAAATGTATTCCTACACTACGAATTCCCTAAATTGTGCTAATACTCAATATTATATAAAATACATATATTAAAAAATGTCAAGTTCACTTATTGAAAATTGTACAAATATTCAATGTAATCTAAACGCCATTGTCGCAGAATCATTGCGAAAAGTGTCTGATGTGTACTATTGTGTAGGCTAAACATTATTGTAAGCCCTCTTCCTTTAGCTGGATTTCTTTGTAGTTGCAACGGAATTCCAGTAGGACCAGTACCGCAGCTGGCTGCGAAGATCTTGGAGACCAGACTATCACCCGTCGGGGCCAAGGCCTTCACCCTTGAGGTTCGTGTAGATCCGATGATATATTACATTTTGTTATCTTGTTTGTCTGATTTTAGTCAAGTCATTAGTCCTGTTCGCAGGAGTAATTAGGTGTAATTAGATATAATTGGGTGTTGTTAGATTTTTTCAGGTTTAATTGTGTAATTATCAACAGAAAACTCAACTTCTCTAATTCCTATCACCCATCCTTCCCGCAGTTGTTTCAAGCATATCCTTGACCTTCACATAATCAGTCCTATGCTTGACTTAAAAACTGCAACTTATATCTTTACAATAGGATTTCATGGTAAACTAGACAATTACAATTCACTGTTCCTGAATATAGACCCAAATAAATCGCTACCAAGCTATTAGGAATGCTCTCGCTCGTGCAGTCAATAAAATCCCCAAGACCACCACATCACTCCTGTCATCAAATCAGTCCACTGGCTTAAAATACCGGAATGAATAGAATATACAAAGTCATAGCACTCACCTACATTGCGTTAACTGTAATGGATGAAGAAATACCACTAGAGACACTACAGCTGCTACTCGAAAATCTTTTCTACCTACTTAGAAAATTATGGAAAATTGGGCTCCCTGGCAGCGGAGCATTACCGTTCCTTTAGGAACAACCCATTGCCACTAGGAAACTGTCTTATGGTAGACAACGTTGTTGAATATATAGGCCTACTCGATAATTGGACTGAAGTGAATATGTATTGCTCAAATTGTTGTTGTGAAGAATTTGGTGCTTGGTGTCAATGAAAAGTCTTGGATTGAAAATACAACACTATTCAAATATCTTCCAGGCCTCCTCGCAAGGAGATTGCGCATTCTCTGTTTGCTGGACCTAGTTGTTGGAACAATCTCTTCCACCTTCAATCTGTTCAGCAACATCCTTGGAGTCATTTAAGTCCAGACTCAAGACACATTATTTCAAGTTAGCGTATCCTGACTGAGTTTTTTATTGTGTCAAAGCGCCCTTGTAACGGCATGTGCCGTGTTACGGCGCTGTAGAAATTGTCATATTCATCGTCATCATCATCATCCTATCTCCGTCAGTTCTTCAGATCCAAACACTTCGCCTCACTTCCATCATCTCATCTCTGAAATTAATTTTAAAATCGCCCCAGATCTTCCGACTACCGCCAGAATTACGACAAACATCCATTCTACGAGTTCAAAAACACTCCATTTCTTGCCTTCTTTTGTTTTATTCATGACTGAAACCATTCCTTTCCCACATAATTATATTATCCTGATTCGTCCTGCTCCCTTTCCTCTACCGCCGCTTCAATTCCAAACACCATCCACCGTAGCCGTCTGACTCCGTCTGAACCTTGGAACCGATTTTGATTTTTTTATCTGCCTGTTTTGACTGAGCGTTTGTGTGTAAGCTGGTTCCCACGACTTGGTTTGTTTGCTTCAATAGAAATCTAGGGATTATAATAACTATAATTGTTGTCCATAATTATTTACACAGACTGCTATGCATTAAACTGATACTGGTTCACAAAGGCTTAAAAAATATTCAGGAAAACAATCGCTTTAATCAAGCAGGTTACATTTTAATGGCTCATTATAAGAACATAGTTATGCTTTAAAATGCGTTTATGTAAGCTAGCTGTTCATTTGATTTAAATCAGGCATATTGTACCATCTTAATTGCGTTCAATGAAATATGTTGTTGCCATAGCCATATTTAAAATCTAATTGGCCTTGCTTGTAGTTATTAGAGTTAACATGCTGTTGAAGCAGTCTTTTGATCAAACAGTAGATATACACAAAATTCTTATCCAAAGTCCTTCCTTTGGATATCTTTAAGGCGTATTATATGTGGCTAATAAATCCTTGGTGATTAAAGTACAAATTCTCAACAGAAAGGTTAAGCTATCAGTCTATCATTTGACCCTTAAAGTGTTGTTCAATATTCTTTAAGTCGATAACATGGCTTAGACTCAGCAGTGAAGCAAGTTCACATGATGTCAAATCCTCTCAGAAAAAGAGTTTTGTTTTTGATATCGCTGATTAGTAAACGACGATGGACCTGATCAAAGCAGATTCTCATTGGACAATGAAGCTCATCTTCGTTTGAGAGTAAAGTTGACTGGTATTTCAAAAGTGGGACTTAAAACAACTACGCGACCATTTTTTGAATCCGCTACCCATATCGACTGATCGTGAATGGCCAAGTGTACAGGAGTATTCAGTTGTTTAGTTGCCGGCCCTCTTGTTCCACCAAATGACCTCAAGACCTCTCCATTTGCATTTACCTCGGACACTCCGTGAAAAGGATCTTTGTCATAGCCATGACTTACCAAGTAGTGGTCGCGATTAACTTTCAGCGCATAGTTTAGAAACGAATCAAATTGTAACTGTAATTCATTCAAAAGAAATCCATCTGGCTTATATTCAATTAATTTCCTATTTAAATGGGCTGCCATAAGGACGTTACAATCATATGTAATTGAGAGAAGTCCAACATTTGTTCCAGTTTTCCATTGTGTGATCAAGGTTCCCTGTGGAGCTACTTTAAAGATTTCGCATTCACTACCTGCTACTTTAACGGCGCTAACATACAGACAATTGCACTCACTGCATGCAGTCATATCTTTAAGATTTAATTCCTTCAACTCAAAGTTGCGTTTGTATTGGAAAGCATCTGAACTGTATACCATCACTTCTGAACTCTTTCTATAAGACACGAACAAGTCGTTTCCTAGGACTGCGACTCCTCTGATTGTTAACGTTTCCGAGTCTGAATTTGGTGTAGCTGACATTCGATTCATTTTCTTAGTGTCGACTTCTATTAGTAGAAAAACAGATTTGCATTATCATCAGGTGAGAGGAAGCACAATTTAATGCAAATTTTTTTAATTGTCAGCGCTTCAAAAGTTCACATAATTTTATTATGCAGGCCTGCTAGATTTGTAAGAGGGGCTATATAAACAGCCAGATACCCACACAGAAGACCTGAATTTACATATATACATACACGAATGCATAAATAGGCTACACAAACAAACAAACATACACGCACACATACACACACATATATATAATGTAGGCTATAATTATTGTGGCGAACTTTTGCCGTAGGGCGGGATTCCGGTATCTCTCTTCGGTCACCAGGATAGCGTAGGGTGACCATTTTCTGACCATCAAAAACCGGGACACTTTTAGGAAATAGTAATTTACTTTAAGTATAGGACTACATGAGGGGCCAAGCCTTATAGGCCTACTTTCTATAGTCACCAGTTACTATAGTTACTTATAGTATAGGCCTACTATACTATACTATAGTATATATAAATAACTTGAAGAGGTTCAAAGTCAGAGGCGAAAATCTGTAGGCCTACATTACTTTGGGAGACCGAATTTTTTTGTGGGCCGGATTTTTTTACTGGGGGGCTTCTGTCCCCAAAATGCAAAATTTACTCAAAGAATTATTTTCATAAATCCAATTTCCATTTTTATGCAAAAAATGGTAATTTATCATTATTATGATGAACACATTAGGCCTATATAGCATTATCGTTTAATCGTTTTACGTAGCCAACATGAAATTTTAACTTCTATTTACGCACTGTAATTTCAATCAGTCCAACTTCTAGTTTCGCAAAAAACTATTTTCATCAATCCAACTTCTACTTTCACGGAATTGAAACAATTGAAAGAGTCATATTAATTTAGCAACGTAAACTGAGACTTATATGCTTTGACTTGACTTTCATACAGAAGTAGTCTACATTTTGTCATCTTTGCGTGTTTGAAGTTTCTGGGTAAATAGTTTAAGCTTCTCTGTTGATGTGACAACTGTTGCATTATCGCCTTCAGTGTTTAAAACTGCAACACTGAACAGTGTGAGCTGGTTGTGTCAAAAACCGGGACAATTTTGCTCTTTAGCACAAGTCGTCGGGACACACCACATAAAACCGGGACATGTCCCGGAAAACCGGGACGTATGGTCACCCTAGATAGCGTCTTCGTAATCTTCCCTCTTCCTTGCTCGTCCGCTGAACTCGGCCTTTCCCGTCGGGCAAAGGACTTAATGGTGCCACCGACGATGCCTAACACTAGATTAACTTGGAAGACGACAGCAACTCGGATCAACACAGCAGATTGTATTATTAATGTCGAACAGCTTAAAACACTACAACTCTGGCTTAACTCTGAACTTCTACTCTTAACTTCGAAAATCAAATGTCAACAAGAAGGCCAAACTGCACTCAGAACTCTGAACACTAACTGCGCTTTTTCTAACTACACGCAACAGGCGTCTCTATTTATAGGTTCATGAGCGGACAATTGTCCCTATGCAAATATCCTTATACAAATGTCCGTTGCAAATGTCCGTTGCTAAGACAAATGTCCGTTTGCAAATGTCCGTTGCCAAGACAAATGTCCGTTTGCAAATGTCCGTTGCCAAGACAAATATCCGTTGCCAAGACAAATGTCCGTTGCCAAGACAAATGTCCGTATGCAAATGTCCGTATGCAAATGTCCGTTTGCAAATGTCCGTTTGCAAATGTCCGTTGCTAAGACAAATGTCCGTTGCTAAGACAAATGTCCGTGGCCAATCACACGCGGTGGAGGGGAAGGGGACAAATGTTCATGCGCCTTTCAAATAATGCTACATTATATATATAATTTATATGTATATGTATTAGGTGGTCCTTTTTTTTCAACTTTCAAAATTCCACCGTCCCACCCTCCAAATAGGTTCTCCGTTGGTAGAAACCAGTTGTTATAAAATTTCTTTAATATTGGTAATTGTTTAGACTTTAGGGTATGCTCAATCCACTTGAAATTTTTGCTTCTTTCCTGCAATTGCATAAATACAAAAGCTTCCGATATGATCATTGATCAATCATTCGAATGCGGTGCAGTAGATGATCAAGCACAATAGCGCATTCAACTAAATGTAGTTCATAGTACAGATCCATTCTGCTCTTTGAGTCCATTCCAAGCAGTTTGGTACGAAGCAGAAGCGAGACCCTGGAGGACAGTAGCATTGTGGCTGTCGAACAGCTTGCGGTGTTCCTTGATGACAAGAAGAGCAAATTGAGCTGCCCCTCATCTTTTGTCAGCAAATCATTGTCTTCTTGCATCAGTGCCACCCCTCGTTCTGCAGTATCGTCAACAACACGAAGCTCGAACACAATCTTCTGCTTGAGGATAGTCTGGATTTGTCAGCAAGACCTCCGGGTTCACTTCCAGGAAGGAATCTGGCAGGTCAAGATTCTTGAAGAAATTACGCGTGTTTGCGTGTTCGCAGTCACAAATCATAATCTTTATTCTGGAACCTTGGACTGGTCCAGAGAAAATAAGGTTCGGAGGATTCTCCTTTCCTGACTGAGTCCTTCCACCATTGTTCTTACTCGACTACATTACAAAAAGAAGGCTTATGCTATCAGCTCTTCAGATACCAACGCTGCCCACACTACTTCAGAACACCATTGGATGCTGGCGAGTCAAATGTCGTGAGTAGTTTCAATTGTTTCAAGTCACTAGTACTAGGAGCTGCAGTGGGTAGCAGGGAGATGAACCAGGGCATGAGGGCATATACACCCAGACACCAAAGACGCAGAAATGTTCAAGATCAGTTTGAAGGCTGAATCTCTGAACAGGAAAATCTTAAGCGTATATATTGATCTTGCCATGAATCGGGCACGAGGGATGGCACCCGGTTTCATGAAGCAAACTCTGTGAGGTGGAAAGTCCATGACCTCAGCCGAAATAACACAGAGTGCATCTGCAACTTCCACGCCAGGCTTGTAATCTGTGACAACAACATTGGGCCACTGTGGTGCTGAAGGCTTCCTCCAAAAGAATTTCATGGGTATGATGCTCGCATGCCAAGTAGAGCACTTTTCTCTCCAACAGCTTCTCTTCCAAAAAGCACACTCATATTTTTCGTCCTCTGTTGCTTTGCTGGAAGTTGTGTCCTTCGATGCAATTCTTAATCATTGCAAAATAATGCCATTGTATATGCCATTTGCCTGACCGGCTCCGGAAAACAGCCTCGGTACAGACAGGAGTTGTTTCAATGCCAGATCCTGGAACAATGACTGGTAATCGGTTCACTTTCTCGTATCCTGTAGTCTCTATCTTAGAAAAATGGTATAGCAAACTACTGGTTAAACTGTGCTGGAACTGCTGCTGTTTACACTGCTTTTCAGTGGCATCTGTTTATCACCCTCCTTTAACATATTCATTAATTTGTTTGTTGTACGACTGCATCAACTTGATATACGATGTCACATCAAGTCGCTATTTATTGGTTGCCTGCTCTACACACCTACAACCCGTTGCATTGTAATGGTAAAAATATCTGACAAGTTGCAATGCAGTTCCAATGGAGTACCGTAGTTAATAACTAGTTATTCATTACCAAAAAGGTTCTAATTATCAATTATTAAGCTATATCAGCAAAGAAAAAACAAAGACATGACAAATTGAATAGAATGCAATTTACATCTGAGTACATAGTATATTCTTTAGCCTTGAGCCCCATGTACTTATTGGAATAGAATTTTTTTTAACCCATTGGCAATTTCGCATAGTTATACTTTTGTATAGCATCACAGAGAAGTGGATTGAGCATACCCTAAATGTGCAACAATCACAACCATTTTTGACAGCAATAAGTTTCTACTGGAGGAGTATCAGATGAGAGGGTGGAGCCAGTAACAGATTTTAAAAAATTCTTCCCATGTTGCTAAGGACCACCCTAAATTTTATGTATACATGTATGTAATTTGTATATATATATACATATAATTTATAGATGTTCATACATATAACATAGGATACATACAGGTATACAAACATACGTGACTAATAATATTTATTAGGGTGTTCCCATCCCTAATGGAGAATTTTCATGTATATTGTTTCTAATCCTCCAACCAACCATTTGGTGATGGACTATATTGAGACTCTATAGCCAAAATATTTTGAAGATTGAACAATATTTAGGACTTGCACAAACTAGTTGAAATTCTGTAAAAGTGCATTTTTTTTCTTTTTTAACCATTTATTCCTAAATTAAGCATTGGAAAAGTTTTTGCAAATTAGCAAATGTTTCAAGACCACTTGGATGATTAGTTTAACAGTGCTCCCTAATAAAAATTAGGCAAGACCATTTATTTTTGGAGGTACAGCGAGAAAATCGTCGGAGATGAACGATAGCCCACAGTAGATAGAAACCTCACACTCAAGAAAAATGCCTGCTGAGGCTTAAAACAACTGCAGCAAATCATTCAGTGGAGAGAAAACACGCAGAACGTTGTTACATCATCACTACCACCAGAGCTGATATCCAGGAAGGTGATGATTATTGTGATGGATTATTGTCGGACAACAACAGTTTTACTTACCTTGTCACCTGATATTAAGGAAGATCCGTGAACTTCAAAGCCGAGAGTGATATATAGGCACAGTGAATGTGATCACTCCTAAAGTGGATGCAGTATTAGATGGGATAAAAGGAAAGTGAAAGAAAGGCTGCTCAAATATTTCTGCAATGGCTTCATCAGGACAGATCCAGGATGATCCGAGTTCCAACTTTTAACACGCCGCACCACGTCTAAGAGCTCATGCTGGAGAGGATGATTTGCATCTGTTATGTCTTAAAGTCTACTGCAATAAAACTGTTTGGCCATTTCAAAGATTCCTGGCAACGAATAGATGAAGCTTACTTTTTCATTCATTCCGGAGATTTTTCCACATCCCTTGACGATGAAAAGTATGGCATCCATTATCGCTCCATGGAAAACAGTGTCATAGAGTGTGGAGTAGCACAGCTGGAAACATTCCAAGCGCCAGATGACTACCGTGAACTGCTGGAGCTGTCGATTGCTTTCTTTAATGGAACGTCTCACAGTGGAATCCATTTCTGATATCCAGCAGCAATTCACCGTGCCCGCTGGATGGCCAGAACCACTAACTTCATGATACTGTGGCTATTCCGCAAACAGTATGAACCATTGCATCTAGGGTCCTCTGAATCCCGGAAGTCGTGTGGTCCATAATATCGCGAACAAATAAGGAAGCATCTCAGTGAGGTCGTCTCTTATTGGCTGTGTAATGTGTATGTTAAATTACTGGTCACGGCTCTAAGAGATACTGAGGGGTACGGTGAACCTCCTAAACGGATTCCACTATTCATCAATCCAGAAACAGTGTCATAGAGTGCGGAGTAGCACAGCTGGAAACATTCCAAGCGCCAGATGACTACCGTGAACTGCTGGAGCTGTCGACGTTCCAATAAAGAAAGTCTCACAGTGGAATCCATTTCTGATATCCAGGAGCAATTCACCGTGCCCGCTGGATGGCCAGAACCACTAACTTCATGATACTGTGGCTATTCTGCAAACAGTATGAACCATTGCATCTAGGGTCCTCCGAATCCCAGAAGTCGTGTGGTCCATAATATCGCGAACAAATAAGGAAGCATCTCAGTGACGTCTGTCTCTTATTGGCAGCTGTGTAATGTGTGTGTCAGATATTGTGTCCAGAGCCCATCATCTGCAGCTGCTCCAAAAAATTATCTGTCCCCTTGTTTTGTAGTCTGCCGGCATACCTTGACATGGAGGTCGCAGAAGCTGTCACCACAACATTTAGTCGCCATGCAATTAATTATGATACCTGTCTGAGCTACTTTTAGGATTTGGATTCTTCAACGATAATGTCTGGGTGGAAGAGAAGAAATTGGTCATGGCTCTACTTAAGAGATACTGAGTGTTACGATGAACCTCCAAAACGGATTCCACTATTCGCTAATCCAGTAACAAAGGTACAACATGACTGCGTCATGTACACGGCGTTTTATAAGATCCTGGGTGACGAATTCTTGCAAATTGACTCCAGCGAATGCCTACTCAAAGAATCATATCTAAAGGACAGATATTTGCCACCTCTGTGAAGGTTGTGAACAATCTTGCAGAACGGGAGTTGCCTTGATTCAAGAATTCAATGCCTCGTTAGCACGCAACGAGGAACAAAAACATTTGAAAGTAGTTAAGAGCATTAAGAGCACTAGAAGCAAGTTCAGTGTGCCAGTAAGGGGATAAGCTATCAATAACTCCAGAGAAACCGGCAACATGAACGATTGTTGGATTTGTGGTAACTGAATTTTTACTTTAAATAGAGGGCCTAGTGTTTTGTATAGCGTTCGCCTTTCATTGCATTCAGTAGATGCTACATTGCTACACTGCAGCTATTTATGTTTTAATGGTTGTACTGAATGACTATTTTGAATACTTTGTACTGGTACTCTATTACTACACCGCAGTTTACATTTTTCATACGTGTTTACTAGGGTGTTTTTAATGTACATGTGAAATTTTAAACTCAAAGATTTTTTATCGGCCAGGTCAATTTATCTTGCCAATTGATATATAAACTCCATATCCGAAATTATATCTTGACAGCTGAGCATTTAGCACTTGCTCAAGGCGACCGAACCCGGTTGCATTATGATAATAGGTATTCTACACTGTGTCCACGATAAAGTAGAACACTAGACTTTGTGAAATATCTTGGTCAATTGTAGTATTATAAGGTACTAAATTAGGTGCACATGAACTTCAGTCTATTCTATCTATACCCTGCAAATTCTATTACAATTGATGCAACGGTTACGAAGATATACCCTTATGAAATTCGGTGGTTCAGAAACCAAGTTACCAAACAGTAAAACGCATAGAATGACGTCATTTTTCTGGCTACCGCAGGGGATACATAGGCTGCTGTTTATAAGCTTCATTTTCTGAAACAGTTACACTACGAGACCTGTTTTACGTAACAAATAATGTAAAGAAATGGTTTTCAGCGCAGCGGACAAGATTTTAATCAAGGAGTTGAGAGAGGCGAAGGGGTATGGCGCAAGGAGACTCATTACAGAATTTCCAATGAAAAATTGGTCCCTTGCTGGTGTGAGCAAGCTGTTAAAAGAGATTTCCACAACCGGATCAGTTGCTGTCGAAGAACTGGTGCTGAGTCAGGATGATCAGCCGCGCACGCATCTGTCGATGCGTTTTGCTGTTTGGTAACTTGGTTCCTGAACCACCCAATTTCATAAGGGTATATCTTCGTAACCGTTGCATCAAGTGCAATAAAATTTGCAGGGTATAGATAGAATAGACTGAAGTTCATGTGCACCACATTTAGTACCTATAATACTACAAATGACCAAGATATTTCACAAAGTCTAGTGTTCTACTTTATCGTGGACACAGTGTATACACGATTTCAATGCATGCCAGCCTTAGACCCCTTCTTAGTGGCCGGTTCCCTACTAATAAATATTCATGATGATGATGATGTAACTGATCTCGTGTTGTTTATGTCACTGGTCTCGTGTTGCAAATGGCGGGTAATGGTGGTTTTCATTAATGCATCATATCGCAGGTGAGATGGCAAAATTGACTATAAAAAGGCTGAAAATTCGTTGATAGGCAGTACTAAAGATCACTTCTGTTATGCGAAACTACCTACACGATTAGAGGTTCTAAAGGTTTGTTCAATTTCCATACACTAAGAAATCAGAGTCTGGATGACAGCGTGAAAGAAACGGTAGCTATGGTACTTCCAATTTGGGAAAGAGCACGGATTCCAACGAGGGCTAAGAATCATGTTTGGGATCAGCTATGACATATTCATAAGGATTGGCAAAACCTCACAAAAATATTTTGAGGAAGTCAGAAACCGAAGAGGGAAAACGGAATTCTTTCAACTTATCAAGGATTATCTGCAGGATCTCTTTGACATTGCGCATAAAGATGCCTTGACAATAATTAAGATAGAAGAGGATCGGCAGTTTTTGAAAGCACAGCGTGAAAAAGGACGACATGGTTCCATGGCAGGCATTGATGTCAAACTTGCAAAGCAAGTAGAGAGAGCGCTGGTCAGATCAGCAGCACTATTAGTCTTGCAGAGCGTGAGGAACGTTATCGTGCTAGCACATGTGTAGCTACGGAGGTTTTTCTGTTGGAAAAGTCATCTGAGGAAGAGGCATCATCAGATAGCTCAGAAAAAGAGCCAGAACCTTCGACGACTACTTTGCCACCAAAGCCGCAAAGGGGAACAATCTCTATAGTTACTCGTGATGTTGCAGCAGCTCTAGATAGCACCAAAACCAGCAGAAGGAAGGCCTCTCACATTTTTTCTGCTCTCGCAGCATCCAATCTATATGCAGCACCATCTGGTGAGCTGATGATCAGTCCTTCAGGGATCCACCGAGCTGGGAAAGATAACCGTGCAGCCCTAGCAGCATAGATTCGCAAATCCTACTATCCGAAGATTCCTCTTACTCTTCACTGGGACGGCAAGATCATGCCAGATGATACAGACCCAGGACGAGGGTGTGTTGATCGCCTTCCAATAATGGTATCTAAGGATGTGACCAAGCTATTAGCCATATCCAAACTCAAATCCGGGACAGCTGCCGTCATTTCAGATGCATGTTTGGCCAAGATCAGAAGATGGGGATTGGAAGACAGAATCGGGGCCCATGTGTTTTGACACAACGGCAAGTAAAACGGGTTGCAAGGGCTGGAAACAAAATTAGGGAAGGAACTCTTGAACTTTGCCTGTCGACTTCATGTTTCTGCAATTGTTTTGGAAAAAGGTTTTTTCACTGCATGATTCTTCAAAGCCTCCAAAATTGGAACTATTTAGTCATTTCCGTGACTTCTGGCCGCAAATCGATCAAGCCAAGTATCGCACAACAATGGAGGATAAAGATGCAGCACAGCGTATCACAGAAATTCGAGACAATGTCATCACCTTTGCATTGCAACACCTGACTACTGAATATCACAGAGACGACTACAAAGAGCCACTAGAGCTAACAGTCACTTTCCAAGAAGGAATTCCACCAAGAGGAATAAAGTTCAGGTACCCAAGGGCATTTCCCCGCGCGCGTTGGATGGCACGTGCGATCTATGCTATCAAGATGTGGGTTTTTAGAGATCAATTTCCCATTCAACAACGCCAGAGCACAGAGGTGTCATCTCGACAATCCTACTCTCAAAAGGTGTGGAATGATTTACTTCGAGTGTCACTTTTTGTGACAACATCTTAAGTTAAGTCCTGGTTCACCTGTACCTCACCCAATGACTCCCAAGGAACGATCTAAAATTCTTGAAGGCAATCCACACTTACGACGACCAGGAAGTCTCATAGGTCGCCCTAACAGCATTTTCCCAACACTTTTGGCATTTTTCGGAGACCTGGTTGGCGTCAGCCTTCTTGACGATTCAGTCATCGTTAGGGTTGCCACCTCCCAAGGATACGAATCCGGGAGATTCAAGGAATTTTTTAACATTTTGCAATTGTGGTGGTGTTTAACGCATAGGAGATCATATCGAAATACGGGAGACTCCCGCCCAATCCGGGAGAGGTGGCAACCCTAGTCATCGTCGACGAAAAGCATTGCATGGTCCTCAGCATGCGCAACAATCAGGGATCTGATGAACCTCCAAAGAGGCTTCCTCCGAAATATAATCCACCTACAAAGCAATGCCCGATTTCGTCACCACTTCTACCACAAAAATATCCCAGATCCTCGGATTTGTTGACTTTTCTTGGTCGAGACCCGCAACAGTGGGAGTCAGAACAGTCATACAGTGAGGCAAAAGACATCATATGCGCCCTAAGAGTGACGAACGATTTAGCGGAGAAAGGAGTGGCTCTCATGCAGTCCTTCAATGAAGCCTTGGTCAGAAATGAAGAAGAGAAACAGTTTGTTCTGCAAATGGTCGAGTATACCATCGAAACAATTTCCCAAAAGCACTAAAGGGAATAAGTAATAACTGACAGTATTTGCTTTGATTTTGCCTTATATCTAATGTTTATGTGCTGAAAATTTGTTTTTATCTTTGAAAATTGCAATGTATCACATTGTTGTCTAAGTGATAATTCTTCCGGGGCTTTGAGCAAGTTCTAAATCTTTTCCGATTTTCATCTAATTTGGCAAATGACAATGTTTCTCAAGGTGGAACACAAAAACGACCTGGGTGATATTAAATTTAAAACTTCAATTTTTAGACACACCCTAGTGTTTACTATTTAGTGTGTTTGCTGTTTAGTATTTTACTATTTCACTTGACGCTTTTACTGAAACACTATATAACAAACTTTGATTGGTTTGTGCAAGTCCTAAATATTATTTTATCAGGCTAAACATTTTACTACTCTTTCTATCTAGTATCACGCAATGATGGGTTGGAGAATAACTTTCTGACACTTTCATTTTTTAGAAACACCCTAATATTTATGTATACATACATAAGTATATCATTAGAAATGAGTTACGCTACACAAGGGCCCTAATTCCGCAATATACTGTTCAAATACTTTTCATGCGTTTAATGCCGAGGATAGATTGCACACCAAAAGTTTTATGGTATGCTAGGTTCGCCCAACACATAAATGTGATTCTCTTGTAAACCAAAATGCGGTTAGCAATAATTAATTGGTGAAATTGTAGGGGCTGACTTCACTGGCACCAGATCATTAGTGCACACTCAGACACTTCAACCGTAAAGGGTGTGGAATTCCAGGCCGCTGACCACAGACCGACTGACTGAGTGCCAACAGAAGCAGACAGACAAAGATATAGAGAAAGACAGAGAGAGGGAATAAACAAGGCAGCGATGTGAGTAAGCGAGTAACCCAACTCAGCCCAGCTAAGCCTAAGGCTGACTTGTTCTGTGTATAAATATAGTCGCTGTCTTAATAGTTAGAGTGCAGATTATCAGAGTGCAGACAAGAGTTCAGACTATCAGAGATCAGACCGTCAGACAAGAACGGTCGATCGTACAGAGTTTGTTGTTGGCCATCATTGTATACTGTTTTATGTTCTACAATAAACGACGTTAACTTCTACTGATCGTCTCGATCGTCAACGGCCTTTTGGCCCGTGGCCGGGTCATGGCCATGGCAACGAACGATCATCATGAAGGCTTAACTCTTAATCCGTGCCTGACTACGTTTCACATGTAGAACATTACATGCCCTCGCAACCCATCATACACTACAAGACAGTGGTGAAGACGCTTGACAACAAGCTCTTTCATCCACTACAAAATAATGGATATACTTCCTTACTTATACATTATAACAAAAACATACATACACACATACATGTATGCATACATAAATACGTAAGTTTGTCGGTTTGAATTAACAAAGAATATGATTATTATAAATACATACCCGGTACATGCATGTATACACGAAGTTCGTGTGTTTATGCTTGCTTGAACCGTAACAGGAGGTAACTATGGCTGTTAATGGCGCATTAGAAATGAGTTACGCTACATAAGGGCTAGGGTGTTTCTAAAAAAATGAAAGTTTTAGAAAGTTATTCTCCAACCCATCATTGCGTGATACTAGATGGAAAGAGTAACCAGTAAAAGTTTAGCATGATAAAATAATATCTAGGACTTGCACAGACCAATCAAAGTTGTTTGTTATTATAGTATTTCAGTGAAACCGTCAAGCGAAATAGTAAAATACTAAACAGCAAGCACACTAAATAGTAAACACACATGAAAAATGTAAACTGCAGTGTAGTGGTAGAGTAGCACTGCAAAGTACGTAAAATAGCTATTAGGGTGCATCATATGCCCCAAAATATTTCAAAAGCGTTTGTCCCTATTTCATTTCTTTTCCTATTAGTGAAAAGGCATGTTTACCAACATTTGGCAATATTCTGACATACACTAGGTATCCCACCCAGCAACTGAAGTTTTGCTGCAGCGAACCATTACGAGGATGCCATACATGTCATACAAGTTACAGATTATTAGCCGAGATCTGGCCATTTATCTCTTTTTGCTAGATTTCGTTTATTCTGACCTTGAAATGACCTTGAATGACCTTGATATGATTGTCTACTTTTTTTCAGATGTAACTCTTGTCAAGTTAAACAAGTTCCAAAAAGTTCGTCCAAATCGGACTCTGTTATTTTTTGTGTGATAAAAAGAGTAAATTCACAATGAACCCAAGTTCCTAGTCCAAGCCTTCAGTCCTGGGTATTTAAGTAGGGTATGTTTGGGGGCTTTGAGCCACCTCAGGATAACATTTAAAAATTCTGAAAAAAATATTTATAGATAACTAATGAATGGAGTAATGGGAAAAACTTGAGTATGGATGTTTTCTGTGATGTATCATATTTCTGGACACCCCTAGTGCAACTTGCAAGACATGTATGACATTCTCATAATGGTTCGCTCCTGCAAAACTTCAGTTGTTGGTTGGGATACCTAGTGTATGTCAGATTATTGCCAAATTTTGGTAAACATGCTTTTTCAGTAATAGGAAAAGAAATGAAATAGGGACAAACTCTTTTGAAATATTTTGGGGCACATGATGCACCCTAATTAGCTATTCAGTACAATCATTAATCATTAATCATGTGGGGCGCGGTGGTGTAGAGGTATATTCGGTGCCTTGCAGCCGAAGGGTTGCGGGTTCGTATCCACCTCAAGCCGCCGCGTAGGGACCCTGGGCACTAGGTTGGAGTGAAAAAATGAAGTTAACATTTTAGAATCGACTGGGTGTGCAAAAGTTGTGTGCTGTGCACAGTAGCCTGGGGGTAAAATAATATTGAATTTGATGCACTTCCTGAGGTGCCCCAAGGCCACCCAAAAAACCAGAAATGCCTAAATTTTCGATAGATGTCTTGAATTTAGTTAAACTTACTATGTTCTGTTTTCACTAATGTTATTCTTATTATGGCTATGTCTTTTTTTAGTACATTGAAGACTGAAACGCATCCCTAGATTCGGTAACCTCTCTGGCTATATGCTGGACGTGCTGCACTGGCTCCCCCTCCGGCAACGAATGACGTACAGGATCGCTGCTTTGGTATGGCGGTGCTTGCCGGGCCTTGTCTCTGTCTTCGCGAGCTCTGCTGCCCTACCCTGAGTGTGTCTGGCTGTTGCTGCCTCCGCTCAACTGAGCTGAGTGGGCTCCTTGTCCCTTTGCCAGTACATCTACCGGGCAGAACCGCACCTTCTCAGTCGATTGCCATCGGTCTGGAACGGGCTCCTCTTGGTGCTGCGTTTTCTCTCCGGAGTCAGTTCTGATACGTTCTATTCTAACCTCAAAACTGTATTTTTTAGCCGTGCTGGGGTCGGGAGCACCTCTGAGTAGTAGACATGAAGGGGTGCTATATAAATCTCTGTAATGAATGAATGAATAAATGAATAGAAGGTCGACTGCAAGAATGGCAACCGAGAAGCCGAAAACAAGACAAACTAGAGTTGTCCAGTATTTGGTTTTCCTTCAGAATTGTCTCAAATGGTGCTTCCGACATGTGTTGACATGATGAAATTCTCCCTGTTCGTTCGTGATGATAACAAACAAGAGGAAACAATAAAGGAGCGGCTTGGCTGAGAGGCTGGTAGAGCTCCTGAGTAGGTTTCTTGGATGGGCGTTAAGTCTTTAAAATGAATGAATGAATGAACTGAATGAATGAATGAGAGGATCCAGCAGTAGCTGATATAGGAGAATGGGTGGCGCATGCTGTTGAAGAACGGTGGTGTAAAGCTGCTTGGAAATGCCCTGATGAAGTTGATAATCGAAAACCAAGTCCAGTAGTTCATTCAAGATGGCTAACAACTGCTAACAAAATTATGCGTTTCCATGCTGAGTCTGCAGAACCATCACAGAAGGTTATCGCCATCGTCATCGTCATCGAATGATTGCATTATCAAGATACTTGTCCAAAGGTATTCTGGAGATTGTGGATCCAGTAGTACAAAGGAATGTCTTCTTTGGACATGCTGAGAATCTTATGCTTGCGACATTAACCGATGACAGAGATTTCATAAGAGAACTGGCGGACGACAAGGAAGATCCACTACAGTCAGGCAGTGTGCCAACTTTTAACTTTGCTGCTACAGATTACGTTGACTTAATAAGTTGGAAAGAAACCAGCAGATGTCTGGAACTTGTGAACCTCCTCGGAAAAGGTTGCTGTCATAAGAAGAAATTCAGGAAGTTGTCAAGAACAAAGAATGCCAATGAAACTAAACCATTAGCCTATAATAATTGAATTTCCAAAGTCTCCTTGTCTTACCCAAGCAAGTTAAAGATGTATCAGACTTGTAACTGAAGAGTCACCGTCTGTTTGACTCTCTGTGTAAAATGAAGATCAAAGTGATGGGATTTATACGGGCCATAGTAGACCTACTGGAATGAAGAAGCTTTATTAATCTGATTTTTGCTTCAAAATCTGATTTTTGAGCAAGAGGATACGTTTGAAGAGTGATTCGAGGAAACTTCACAGAAACAATTTTTCAACAAATAATTCTAATCAAACCAATTTCAGTCTAAGAATTTGCATTATTTAATGTTCATGTGAAAGTAATTTTGCATAGTTTATTCCGTTTATATCAGTGGGGTTACAGCATTTATAGTATGCAAATTAGACAATTTAACACATTACGAAAGATCTCAATTTTTCGGTTATAACGAGATTGGTTTTTACAGTTGGGGCACCTCAAAACATAATACTAGAGGCAAGATATTTTACGCTAGCACTACTAGTATCCATACACAAGTTTTGCACCCCAAGCCAATTGAAGATTCTCCCAAAAATATTTTCCTATAACTTTCACTCCACCCTACTGGGCAAGTCCTTCATTCGCAATTGCTCATGCGCTTCGGCGTGAAACTCCGATTCAGTGTCCGCGCTGTAGTCGGGAGCGCCTCTGAGTAGAAATCTTGAAGGGGCGCTATATAAATATCTGAAATGAAATTAAATTAAAACACTAGAGCTGCAGTGTAGAAATGTAGCATCTGCTGAATGCAATGAACGGCGAACGCTATACAAAATATTATGCCCTCTATTTAAAGTAAAAATTCAGTTACCACAAATCCATCAACAACTCATGTTGCCGGTTTCTCTGAAGTGTTTGATAGCTGCTCCCCTTACTGGCACACTGAACTTGCTTCTAGTGCCCTTAACTACTTTTATATGATTTTGTTCCAAGTTGCGTGTTAAGGAGGCATTGCATTCTTGAATCAAGGCAACTCCCGTTCTGCAAGATCGTTCACAACCTTCACAGAGGTGGCAAATATCTGTCCTTTAGATATGATTCTTGGAATAGCCATTCGCTGGAGTCAATTTGCAAGAATTCTTCACACAGGATCTTATAAGACGCCGTGTGCATGACGTAGTCATGTAGTACCTTTGTTTCTTGATTGACGAATAGTGGAATCCATTTAGGAGGTTCACCGTACCACTCAGTATCTCTTAGAGCCATGACCAGTAATTTGACATACACATTACACAGCAGACAATAAGAGACGACCTCACTGAGATGCTTCCTTATTTGTTCCCGATATCATGGACCACACGACTTAAGGGATTCAGAGGACCCTAGATGCAATGGTTCATACTGTTTGCTCAATAGCCACAGTATCATGGAGCTAATGGTTCTGGCCATCCAGCGGGCACAGTGAATTGCTGCTGGATATCAGATATGGATTCCACTGTGAGACGTTCCATTAAAGAAAGCAATCGACAGCTCCAGCAGTTCACGGTAGTCATCTGGCGCTTGGAATGTGTCCAGCTGTGCTACTCCAAACTCTTTGACACTGTTTTCCATGGAGCGATAATGGATGCCGTATACTTTTCATCGTCAAGGGCTGTGGAAAAATCTCCGGAATGAAATACAAAGAAGCTTGATCTATTCGTTTCTAGAAATCTTTGAAATGGCCAAACAGTTTTATTGCAGGAGTCTTTGAGACATAATAGATGCAAATCATCCTCTCCAGCATGATCTCTTAGAGGTGTTGCGGCGTCTTAAGTGTTGGAACTCGGATCATGCTGGATCATGCTGGATCTGTCCTGATACAGCCATTGCAGAAATACTTGATCAGCCTTTCTTTCCCCTTCCTTTTATCCGATCTAGTACTGCATCCAATTCAGGAGTGATCACATTCACCGTGCCTATATATCACTCTCGGCTTTGAAGTTCACGGATCATACTCAGGATCAGGTGACAATGTAAAACTGTTGCTGTCCGACAATAATCCATCACAATAATCATCACCTTCCTGATTATAAGCTCTGGTGGTAGTGATGATGTCACAAAGTTCTGCGTGTTTTGTCTCCACTCAATGATTTGCTGCAGTTGTTTTAAGCCTCAACACGCATTTTCTCTTGAGTGTGAGGTTTCTATCTACTGCGGCTATCGTTCCTCTTCGACAATTTCTCGCTGTACCTCCAAAAACAAATGCTCTTGCTCAATTTTTATTAGGGAGCACTGTTAAACTAATCATCCAGGTGTTGTCTTGAAACATATGTTGATTTGCAAAAACTTTTCCAATGCATATTTTAAGAATAAGTATTGGTTAAAAACGAAAAGATGCACTTTTACAGAATTTCACCTGATTTGTGCAAGATCTAAATATTGTTCAATCTTCAAAATATTTTGGCTATAGAGTCTCAATATAATCCATCACCAAATGGTTGGTTGGAGGATTAGAAACAATATACATGAAAATTCCCCATTAGGGATGGGAACACCCTAATAAGGCCCCCTAATTCCGCATTTTAATAGATGGGATATATCTTAGATAGGCTTATAGGTCACAGATACAATAGTGACGCAATATTCAACGGGGGGCATAGCGCATTGGCTAACATCTGGCGTAGAGGCGAGAGGTACCGAGTTCGAGCCCCGTAGAACGGATATGCTTTGTAGGCTGCTATTAGCGCCGTGTCTTGCAGGCTGTATGTTCTGTTAGTAGTTAAGATTTATGTCTTCTGTCATTTGCGTTCTTGTGAATTGTTTCAATTGCGTAACTGTAAACTGTACCGGTTGCGATGTGTCAACCGGATTGTTTCAATAAAGAAATAAATTATTATTATTATTTTTTTTTGTCCGAGGTATCAATGATCCCTCAGGCGATCCAAACAATTATTATTATTATTATTATTATTATTATTATTATTATTATTATTATTATTATTATTATTATTATTATTATTATTATTATTATTATTATCTCTCAGTAGATTATTATTATTATTATTAATATTATTATTATTATTATTATTATTATTATTATTATTATTATTATTATTATTATTATTATTATTATTATTATTATTATTGTTATTGTTATTGTTATTGTTATTATTATTATTATTATTATTATTATTATTATTATTATTATTATTATTATTATTATTATTATTATTATAGTTATTGTTATTGTTATTATTATTATTATTATTATTATTATTATTATTATTATTATTATTATTATTATTATTATTATCTGTTTAATGTCGCTAATTCTCAAATAGTAATTCGGATGTCATTAAGGAATTTATTATGTCACTAATTCAGTTCATAAGTCAGTGCTGAAACGATTAACAGTGTAGAAAGATAAGTTGCATAACTTTTTTATATGTCTACAGCGTTTATGCACTCATTAGTAGCTGTAGTTGAAAAATGGTCACTACCATTGTTTTGTATTTCCTATGTTCATTATCAATGAGGAGCGCCTTTCCGA
Source organism: Aporrectodea caliginosa (assembly GCA_020284085.1). NCBI lineage: Eukaryota > Metazoa > Annelida > Clitellata > Crassiclitellata > Lumbricidae > Aporrectodea > Aporrectodea caliginosa. The sequence goes on from JACEVL010000845.1 coordinate 447,549, forward strand.
GCGTTGTCGTTCCACGATTCTTCACCAATCGTTTATTCGCCAATTTTTATGTTAATTTGCAAGATAATTACCTTTAAGGATTGGCTTATTTTCCTGCTTCATATTAACTGAACTTCGTTGGAGGTCATGCACATCATTAAACGTCGTATTAATGCCATCGCCCATATTTATTACAAAACATGGTCTTGCAGTTGTGTTGCCACCTAAAGAAAACCAGTTTAATCTTTAAAGTAACTTGCGGCGTATTTAGTTATCGTTAAATTCATGAATCTTCTATAAGACGCCGAGCCAGTTAAACGGATCATTATTTGCATTTAGCCCATGCCATCATAACGCCATTAAACAGAGCGGTTGAATAACAATAACTATTCCCACAAGACTTATAGTTCAAGTAATTTCCATATGCTGCAAGACAGTGGTTTAATTGTAAAAATAAGTGGACTAGACAAACGCTATCTTCCTGTATACTTTCACATGGAAAGGCCTAGAGCAAGCCGACGCTACGTCTCCTCTTCTGTCTTAATCTGTTGTCCCTGCCTTCGTATGCTCCCGAATCAACTACTGTAGGCCCTAACTCTCTCCTAGTCGGACTCCCAAAATTCCGTCTCTTTCCCGCTCGTCCCACATTTCCTACTTCATGTTTGAACACATTCACTGGCTTCCCTTACTGCTCGAATTCAACTCAAGGTTCTTAGTCTAATCTACCGGTCGTATTCTGGCTTAAGTAAGTAAGTAAGTAAGTATGGTATTACGCCATTTGCAAACGCACAATGGAACAACAGTTATGCAATGATAATTGTAAAACATCGAAGTAATAATATTGATAATAATAATGCGTAACAAGCTAAATGCAGGTGGGAGATAACTAATAATTGTAAATCATCCTGGTGATAAATCCCTTCCTAGTAAGGGGTCAGATTGCGGAATGGTACGATTGTGCGAACGAGGTCTTAGGGAGTACTCCCAAGTATTGTCATCGGCCTGACAACCTCGGCCACTTCTTTTCGTCCTCTGTGCTCACTTGACCGGTGTGACCTATTCATCCGGCGGGTGAAGAGTACTATGACCAAACTCCGAGCTTTTACTTTTATTGCTTCCACACTATGGAATCAGCTCCCTCTTCTTACACGTTCCTCCTTACTAACTGGTGGTCCAAGTGTCTCCTTTCGTTGTCTCAAGACCACTGTATTCTCTCCGGGTCGTTCGCACTGTGAGGGGCGCTTTATAAATTATATATACAATGCAGTACAATACTATTATAAGCTGTCGCAGTACAAATGTATGTATGTAATGTATGTATGTATGTATGTATACATGTATGTATGTGTTTGATTGTCAATATGTGTGTATTTATGCTTGTATGCATGTATCTGCATACCAAAAATTTCGCCTCTTTTCAGGTAAATAGCTTTTAAGAGCCATCATAATTCTCAAGTATTTTATAATTTTAGAGCTAGCACTTCATACCCACAGTGCTAGCTCAAGTGTATGTATGTATAACATTTTGTTCTTCCAATTTCTCCTTCTTTTCCTCCTTTTCCTTTTTTTCTTCCTGTTCTTCTTCTTCATCTTACTCCTCCTCCTCTCGCGTTCTTTCTCACTATTTCATTTATAAAGATGCTTTACTGGATTGGATTGGATCACACGACACATCGGAATGGAGCAGATCAGGTGAAGTTTATGCTTCATAAGTTGTAGCTAAATTACAGGTGGCACAGTTTATGCAGACATATTAACTGGCATTAGCACTGTTAGGTTTAAAGGTTTCTGCGTTTCTCACCAATTAACTCCGCCACTGATCGCTTTCTGTCAGTACCAGTCCCAAGCCTGGATAGAGGAGGAGAACAGTGTCGTTAAACTGAAACTACTACTACTACCAATATAGGCTAACCGCAAAAAAACTGGTATTTCATACACAGTTTTTAATATATCCATGTTTAACGACTTTGTTCTCAAGAACAAAGATTTTACGACGTTTCAATCGTATCTATAGGTTATTTCTTTAACTTTACAAAGATGCTTACCGCTAAGAAATGGCGTGGTTTCTGTATTCGTATTGCTGTTTTCAGCTCCAATTGCGTTGCGCTGAATGGATCGCTGGTTTCCGTTTGACGATGCGTTTATCATTACAATGCCACCATCGCCAACAGTTATTGGTGCTGTGTTTTAGCAAAGAAGACTTATATGTGATGCTTTAAGGTTCAATACTGATTACACCTATGATATTCAGGTAAGGTAATTTGAAAACCGATTGGCATATAAATTTAGGCGAAATATTATATATCTCTGTCTAAATATAAAACTTTCATAAAATTAAATAATATTGAAGAACTTTCTATTTTCTGTAATAAGTTGTTTGAATATGATTTAGTTCAATACCCACAAATTTTAACAACTTTAAATACCTTGTATAAGACACGTCGTTATTAATGTTTTTTGAGGTCACTAGTAACGGGTCAGCTAAAAACTGGAAGTCACGGCTAACAGTGAATAAGCTGGTGCTGCGCTTCGTTTTAGAGTAGCGCTGTAAGAATTGGAGCTTGCGATTACGATTACGATTTACAGTACCAAACCAAACCTCGGACATACTGTACCCATGTAGGTAAACCTGAGGAGGAAATCTTAAATTCAGCGAAGGAATGCTGACGATGGTTTGGAATAATTTTTGACTGTCAATCGCATGTTAAGGTCTAGGATCTATTGGGCGGCTCTAAACGATTGTCTAATTGCACAGACCTGGTGGCTATGAGAGATATACGGAACTGCGTTAGCTTATTATTCCATCCACAAGACAATGCTGGACTGTGAGTTTGACGTGTGCTGCAGGCGTAAACACCCATCTTTGTTCCTATAGTTCTCGATGCAATGCGATCCAGGAACTATGAACATTATGTCACCCTTAAACTCAGGTTGAAATTCGAGTGTGCGGGGCTTGTGCCTATTCTTGTTATCTGAGCATTGCAGATAGAGCAGCACTTTGCGGGGGTACTGAAAAGGCTGTTCATTAAGTGTTCTGGTAAGTCTAATTGCATTGCTTACTCGATACCCAGTGCTGCATCACTGAGTTAGCTTTAAGGAGCGATATTGACTTTTTAATTTTCAATCTTTAGTTTTCTTCGAACTATCCTTCTCTTCCTCTTTCACCAAGGAGTGTGAATTTTGCGTAAACAGTAATTTGTGTAAATTATTACAGATTACCGCCGCGGAGATTTTCAGCAGGTCTGCTCTGTTCCATCTCGGTAGAGTCTGTATTTCGTCCTGGAGAACGTCTTCCTAAACAAAAAGAACTCTTCGTTAAATCCAATAACCATTGGTTTAAAACATTGCTTCAATCTCAGTCGCATCTTGGGAAAATGTATCACTTGCTGAAGGAAAATCAGGTTTTCGAGTTGCAACGGTGTCAAGGAATGTTTTGGAAAACTTGTAATTTAATGTAGAATAGCATAAACTGACATATTTATTTATTACTGCAATTTACATAGCGCCTGCACAAGAATCCTAATTGTTCTTAAATGTTATCAAGGACAGAGATTTCTTATGTAAATAAAACAACCCTACAGAAAACTAGAAAGTCACCTAACCAACGGGTTCCTATCTAAAGTTGACAGCATCATGTTCAGTCTCAGAACCAAGGTGCGTCGAGTTGGAGCGGCGACATATTGGAGGTAAGAAGCAGCTAAAAATGCGTACGCATAACAGAATACCAGAATGCTGAAAAGAGAAGATCGTGGAACTGGAATCAATTGTCTCATATTAAATGCGAAGCCTTAATCATATTTTTGGATGGAGTTAAAGGTACCTGCAAGAGTGTATTGATTTTAGTTGTTTAAGCTACATTTGACAAACAACGCAGTAGACCTACAGATAAAAGTCTCAAAATATAAAACATTAAAATGCATTAATTTTAAGTTTAATCAAGGATTGTTCAACGAAGAAAGAAAATGATTTACTTTTGCAACAGTAATACACAAAGAAAGCCGTTAAACCGACACCAATACCGATAAGTCCAGCTATAACTGACGTCAATATGACTGCAACTGTTCCTGTAAAAGTATGACAGTATTAATTAATATTATAATATTATTTAAATAGCAATATCAGAAGCAATATGTGACGCTGCCAATCAAGAAACTTAAATAATTCGACCACGTCAGTGCGCGCCAGAGGCGACTCGCCAACCTGGCAACTGGGCATTTCATTTGGCAAGTTTATGAAATGAAATAAAATTGAAAAGAATCTAAATTTTGAAAACTTTCTTACTTTAATCATTGCAAGATAGTCCGTGGTTAGAAAATCTTGTCAATGGCATGTTGTTGTAAATTTCAATTTCAAATTAAATTTTGTCCATTGGATCGTCAATGGCCCATCAGATGCTACTTCACCAAGCATCCTCTATTTTTTACTCTTTCAAATAACAGGAAATTCTGTTTGAATGATCACCTCATACATTATGTTGCTAAAACTTTCATTAAGTCAATTTTTATTGTTTTGATAAATAAAATGTCTGCAGCATGCACCTGGAAAATCTCTATAAATTATTTTGCAAAGTTTGTAATGTTCTATCACCATGGTGTGCGCTTTCATGAAATCCATACGACTTGCTTGTAGATATTTTGGTTATGGAGTTGTACCCTAAAATATTCTCATGTAGAAGTATGGGCAGTCAAAAAAGTAAAACTGAAAATGGGCAGTCAAAATTGTGGAATGCTTCAAAAGAGAACGTCTGAAACCTTGAGCAATGAGCATTGTATCTTGTATTTGAATCCATGCCTTTGAGATATTAGTATAATCTAGTATCTAGTCTGCCACGTTAGGCCTACTGATACTACTGCGTCAGATTTTATTTTCAGTTTGACACTTTTAAATCTTATTTCATTCATCAACTTGCCAGACCAGGCAAGGCCACCGTGAAAATACCCGGCTGCCCGGGGGGCCAGTCCGCCGCTTTTGGCGAATAAGCAATTTGAAGAGTTAAGTTATTAGTTGAGAAAGAAATGACACAAGCCACTGAGCACAACGCTCAGATAAAGGGAAAGAGTTTATGAAAAAGCTCGTTCACCAAGAACAGTTCTTGATTTAGGCATGACTAGGCAAAGATAATCAGATGACCTTAGGGTTGCCACCCGTCCCACTTTGTCGGGACAGTCCCGATTTCGAGGCAAATGTCCCGTGTCCCGACATGACCTAGTCGGGACAGCCAAATGTCCCGACTTTCAAATTTGTTACCAAACTAATAAAATATTGTGGCTTAAAACACAATACCCGTACTAACTACTGCTAACTGTTCTTGGATTGGTGACGGAGATGAGCATTACAACGAGTTTACTTACCTTCGAGCAGTTTAGCTAAGTTTATAAGCCAAAACATGCCAGACAAAGGTGCAGATCTTAAATGTGTTGATTTTTCAAAGCAACGAACTGTTCAGGCTTGCAAAAATTTTAACTTATTTGGTCGGTGCCATTGAGCAATGCTCCAGTTGAAAGACTCTTTTCAATAATGAAGAAACCTTTAACTGACCAGCGTAACAGAATGTGTTTTGAACTTGTCGAACTTGAATTGCTTGTGAAAACAATTTACAGAATGACATGCGCAGAATTTTACAATTGCTTCAGGACACAAACCTTCGGTGAAAGCCGTGAGGAGTAATTCAAAAATACTTCTTTAAAACAAAATCATGATCATCGCATACGAAGGCTGCTTGCAAACTTGATCCGAAAGACACAATCTGCATGTGATCTTAAAGTTAAAATATTTCTTAAAATCTCATTCACGACTTCATGAAATCAAGAAATCAATGTTGCAAATTAACCATAATTTGGAATGTAATAGCAATTACCACTCATCTTGATCACTTCCTATCTTTCGGAGAGCCTTACCTCATTTTTCACTCATCTCGTTCGCCTTGGTGCCTGCTCCTTTTGGTTTCCCCAGGCAGTGGCGTAACGAAGGGCTTCAGCGCCCAGGGGCAAGGGTTGACGACTGCACGCCTTTTAATTTTCTTGTTAACTTTTAATCGTCCTTATGTCACCTGGGGTACTGTGTGTCACTGAAAGCTAATTTTGCGCCACTCTGGTGCTGCGCCTGGGGGCCGCTGCCCCTTCTGCCACCCCCTTCGTTACGCCACTGTCCCCAGGGTTCTATTCTTGGACCCCGTCTCTACAGTCTCTTTACATCTGATATGGAGTCTCTACTTGTATCCTGTTCTCTTACTTGCATCCCATTCTCTCACTTCTCCTACCACTCCTCTGGAGTGGTAAGAGAAGTGGGTCCTTCTCTTTTTAATAGCCTCCCCTCTGAACGAGCGTTCTCTCTTGCGAGACCTCTCTGGTTCTAATTATAAACTACTTAAGACTTTCCTTTTTGACCGGGCCTGAGTCGGGAGCGCCTCTGAGTGATAAACATGAATGGGCGCTATATGAATTTCATAGATAGATATGTATTTTGTACCTAACACAATCTTTAATAACGGCATTTAAACACACACAAAACAACTCGGTTGCACGACTTGCGCGGCCGTCCCCACATGATCGTAACTCGTGAGGTGTTTTACGAGAATTTTGCGTCCCGACTTCCTAGTTCGAAAAGGTGGCAAACCTAGATGACCTCGTTGAGTAATGATAAGTCTGGGGAATAAGAACTGATTTTAGATATTGTGGTTGGCCTGAGTTTACAGTTTTACAAACCATTAGCCCCAGTTTGAGATGAATTCTCTGCTGAACAGAGAAAGAATTTGCTGAAAGGGAAGATAACATTTGGACACAAATGACACCAGGACGTTTAGTGCTACCGATATCGCAGCAGTAAAAATGAGGAGTTGAGGCAAGAACAAAGAATAACAAGGAATTAATTAACCGGAGAATTTCAAGAGGACACTACGAACGAAAACTGCTAACATGACACGAAAAGCACAAACGCTAGGAGAAAACTACGACAGCGCTGGAAAAGATCAAGACAGGAAGTGGCAAGAAACTATCAACCAGTAAGAAAGAAGGAAACAATAAAGATCAATGAAAACTGCAAAAGATAATCTATGTCTATTTCAACCGCTTTTGGTGCTATGCGAAGTCTTAAAAGATTTAGACTAATTTTGATGGCAAGAAGCTGCCGCTTCTGTATGTCGCTTAGAAGCTGGGACGCAATTTATAGTAGAGGCAGAATATCTCCAATTGAAGATAGTTCCGCTTACCCTTCCCGTATACCGCGTCCCGCAAATCGCACTTTTGATGCTAGAAAGCTGTGACTGACATTTGCTTTTCCACTGCATCAATCCCGAACAAACAAATTCTCGTTGAGAGCACTGGACAAGAGAGGTTTTGCTTCCTGAAAACTGTTGGGTGTACCTTATGTATTTTTGGCTGCTGATCCCGAAAAGACCTTGAAAATTTTCTATCACGTAGAGTTTTTTTATATAGCCTATTTTTGGTATTTACTTTTACATTTTTAGTCTACTTATATGCTGCCCACAAGGTAAGGTGTTTTGTGTATTCCAGGCATGCCTAGACATGCACTCAGTGGAGGTTACACAATGTTCAATGTAAATGTAAGGCTTAGGCATGCCTGGACATGCCCAGCATGCTTAGTCATGGAGGATGTTGGCAGGACAGGCTATAAAAGGAGGTTACATACACAGACGCGTTGCTGTCAGTTTGTACGTATGTTGGTGATCAACGCGCATGAATAGCATGGAGCATACTTAAGAATAAATAAATGTGGGTTCACCATTATGGCAATAATTTTTCAGTTTTTCAAACCTTCGAGTAGCAAGTTGAGCGAAATGTAACGTATATGCGTCAACAGCCGTCAGGGCCGTATTAAGGCTAGTGCGGGCCCAGTGCTGTTGTAATAGTGTGGCCCCCCCTCTGACGAAGGTCCCCTCTGACCACCACCGGTCCACCACGCACATATTTATAGCATGCTTACTAGGGTGGTTCAAAAACATAAAAGTCAAGCTAGAAACCAAGACACCCCCTAACTTTTTTACACTTGTCGTTTGTATTATTCTGAGAAAATTTCAGCTTTCTACAACAACTGGAAGATGGTGCTCAATGACGTCAACTTACAGCATAGTCGTTGTTATGTGGAAGCATAGTCCCAATGTGTTACAAATTGTGATTACCTTGGCAACCTTCTAATGCAATTATGCAGTTTAGTTCTTCTACTTACTTGTCTATTTTTTTAACTTAGTACACATTTCTTATTACAGATCTTCCTATCTAGTTACTGTTCATGCACAGACATTTAGCCTAAATGTATTTTAATTAATATTTGTACAAAACGTAGGCTTAGGCTACTGTTTATGCAACACATAATTCCAGAATTCTTAGATCTTTGATTGCATTTTATCAGCATTCTGCAGCAATTCATACATGCATGCATACATTCAAGCATACATAATGGCGTATACATACATGCATATGTACATACATGCATGCGTATAGGCATACACAGAAAGCTGAAAAAAAGTACATGCTGAGTCAGTAATGGCTCAATTTATACGAAGCTGCGCCTTGGTGATTGACTTGGATGGTAAAATCCTACCTGATATTCCTTGAATCGAAGATATGGACCGCCTACCAGTGCTGGTTTCTGGAGTTTGCAAAGATAAGCTACTTGGCATTTTAAAGTTAACCTCTGGAACAGGATGTAACGAAGCCAAGGCTGTTTATGATCTTTATGATCTGCTAGAAGCATGGAAGTTGACTAAAGAAATCAAGCGTTGAGCTTTGACACTACTTCTGTGAACACTGTTAGCTTCAATTATAGGCATAATTATGTTCTTCTGTAAAATGATTGGTCGAAAGCTCCTGTGGTTGACTTTCAGTCAATATGTCATAAAACTGATCTTAGCCAAGGTTTTCATTTTGTGCTGCGGTCCCTCAAGTTCCTCATAAATTTCAATCTTCAAGAGATGTGAGACTTTTGGGGGAAATGTAACACATGACCTACGAACACGGGCCCATGAGTACAAACTACCACCGAAGGACAATAGAAATTTTATATCACGACTTCTGTACAAAAACATTTATTGACAATATTGAACAACACCTGGGCGGGCTTAACTGTTTGTCCCCATGGCTTGTCAACCTAGAACTAACCGAACTCTATCATATGATTATCTGTTTCAGTTTGCGGTATTGTCAACCTGAATTTATATTAAACGAATATTTGATGATGATGATGATAATGATGATGATGATGATGATAATGATGATGACAAATTTCGGGGATTAGAAAAATTCCGATATAGATGTAGTGCTGAAGGAATGAATTTCTATGACAAATACCTCTTGGGATATCATTTAACTGTGCCATTGCTGATTATTTATACTGTTTCCTTGCAGCGGAAATGTTGCTGACACGACATAAGTACTGTTTTTATAATGGTAAATTCGTAATCTAATAAAAATATTACGATTACAAGACGTTAAGCAATAATTTCAAACCAGTCGCTCCTTTAGTTCTACCTGGTAAAGGGGAAGGGTCCGTGAGCACCGTCTTCCAGTTGGAGTAGGACGCTAAATTTTGCCAGAATGATACAATTAACAGGTGTAAAAACTGAGCGGGTGTCCAGAATTCTAGCTTAAACTTCATTTTTTACCATGTGACAATGGACTAATCAGGAATTTTGCGTGTCGTAAAATTTCGTAAATGACACAACCGAGGTTGGTGTCAACCTCTTTGAAGAATATAACAAATTATGAGGAAGAGAAACAGTTTCTCCTCCAAGTTGTTAAGGCAAACAGAAAAGCTGTCCCAACTGAAATTACGAAGAAGTCTGCTATAGCTGCAATGCTGGAGAAATTAAGCTTTGCGACGCATACTTCATTTGACTTGTGGTTTATTGTGGAGTGCTTCCATGCAGCAAAAAGCGTTGCTGACATAACATAACTATTGATAAATTGATAATCTGGTCATAATATTAAGAATAAAGATGTGCAGCGTATTTTCTAACCGATCGCACTGTTAGTTCTATATGGAAAGGGAGGGGTCCGTGAGCACTGTCTTCCAGTTAGAGTAGGAATCTGAAATTTTACCAGAATGATACAATTGACAGGTGTAAAAAAACTGAGAGGGTGTCTTGGTTTCTAGCTTGAACTTCATTTTTTATCATGTGTCCATGAACCACCCTAGTGATGAGTCTGTTGACCGGCTAATCAAGGGGTCCGTGGAAGGGCACAAGCATAGTAAAGGGTATGCAGTGGCTGTGCCTGTACGCCAAAAAGGAATCATCCTTGGCCGTATATTAACGCGTATCTTCATGTACAACTGTGTTCGTTTCTACTGTGGGTCGAATTCTTCGACCCACCTGGCGACCTAGATAGGCACAACACATGTATGCCTATGTGGAACTGTGTATTATGTTTCATGAAGCATCCGTCATAATTATAATGTAGGGCCTACATACTGCATTAGGCCAAAACAAAACCCACAGATTTCTTCAGTTTGAACTATGTTTTAGACATTTCCAGGCCCCTGCCCGGGGCCCCTGCCATAGAACAGGGCCCCTGGGTAGCAACCCTCACTGACTCCCCCTCTCGTCGGCCCTGGTTCAAGCACATTAAAAAAATGCACTTCCGAAAATGCGGGCCCCTCAAAACTGCGGGCCCGGGTGCTGCAGCACCCTTAGCACCCACCCTTAATGCGGCCCTGACAGCCGTTGTGTTACAACTACGGCGAGTTCACTTAAAAATCTGAAAAGAAGGCGATGACTCCATTGTTAAGAAACCATATGAACTGTACTTTGGATATAAAGTTGGCGACCAGGATAAAGGTTGGGTACCTAAAATAAATTTGTTGCACATCTTGCGCAGTCAATCTCAGAGCATGGATTACTGGTTCTCGGCCGTCTATGTCGTTTGCTATTCCAATAATAATATTATGTAGGGAGCAAAAAATTCATGTTTCAAACTGTTATTTCTGTTTGACAAATGTTTTGGGCCATTCCTCCAAAAGCAAGAAACCAATTGAATATCCTAACCTTCCATCGGCACTGAGACTACCACATGATTACAACCTTCTTTAGGTCTACCCAATCCACGGGCTGTTTTGACCATCAGAGACATTGGTGAAAATGTGACAACAGCTTTAATAGAGCACTTGTGCATCCATTATAATGTAGCTTAACCCCTTTTTTTTTTTTTTTTTTTTTTTTTTTTTTTTTTTTTCAAATGAATTTTCTTTATTAAAACAAACGGCAGTTTGACATGTATTGTTTAGAAGACCAGAGCGCTTTCAACCTGTTCATGTCTCTTCAGTGGTCTATAAAATTTATAAATGCATACAATATATATGTGGTTTATAAATAACAGTCCTGATTTAGACATTCTAACCTAAAATGACAAGTTCCCATCCTAGCTGTTGTCCCAAGCCTTCTTTATCAACACAGAAGTACGTTCCAGCGTCTTCCATTTTGACGTCTGTAATGATCAATCTGTAGCATCCAGAACTACTGCCATCAGTAACAATGAATCGACCAGTTATACGAAAACCATTTACTAAGCCAGCTGTATAATAAATATCTTTGATGGACTGTGACCCAATAGACTTGACTTTCCAGAAAAACGTTGCCGATTAAAATGTCATAATCCTTCTATGCCTCCAACTGCTGTTCCAAATCAAGATGTATAAGCTGCGGTGGAGCGTATTTAAAATTGTTGCAGCGGCGGAAAAGATAAGAAGAGGAGGAATCAGGATAGGATTTTTTTGAAGTACTGCTTTGTTTTCAGATGACAGAGTTTGTGAGTTTTACAAAGGATCAGATAGTGCATTGGATAAAGCGAAAGTTTATTAAAAGTGGAGCAGTTGGAGGCATAGAAGGATTATGACATTTTAATCGGCACAGGGCGAAGAGGTGTTAGGACGGAAGAGGAGCCGGAAGGCATAATTAGAAGCTATGGAAATTGGAGGAGATACTGAAACAATGCAACTCGTGCTTAGTAACCTGGCAGAACTTACAATTTATTATTAAGCGCGAAGACTTCCATGAAGTTGGAGTTTGGCTGTCACTGGATTTCCCATCAATCTTCACATAGCATGAGAATTGATCTCCGTTGAATTCCTTCCTTGCTGGCATTTGAATGTTTAAAGTTGTGGTTAAATTTGTTTCAGTAATATGCTGATTGTTGTCGACCATCTGGATTCCAGAAGACCATTCCCATATTTGTTTGGGGGGAATATTGCCAAAATATTTGGAAATACACATGGTTGAGATAACATCTTGTGGTAAACCGAAATTATTTTCTCCCATATATTCAGCTTTACGATTCGTTTCTCGACAATTGAAAAATTCTGCAATACATGTAGGCTACACATGAGATTTTCAGATAAAGAGTAAGTAATCTAATAAAAATCCTGGTTGTAGACTTTGCCGCGAAATTGGATTCTTTTCCACGACCGTTGACATTCGACGATTCAAGATCAGTTCTTGGTTTTCCGTCTGTCTCATCTTCATCCCTGACAGAAGCTACACGCGTCGGCTCACTCGGTTAGTCAGTAGGACACGGTAGCTAATTGGTTAGAGCACTCGCACTGCAACGCGGTGAGTACGGGTTCGGACCTTCTCTGAGGCGGTCATTGTGAACTTGTAAGGACCTTGAGTAAGACTAAGGCGTCTCAGTTCAGTTTATTAATCTTGTGCGCGTAATAAATGCATTATAATAATGTTGATAAAATTAATAAAGAAGCGATATGAATTTATACCTTGCAGGAAAAAACGGTAAACGCTACAATCTACTAAGTGATCCTAGCAACTCAATCTTCATTGACGATTGCAGAAAAATGCTAGGGCCTACCTTCGTTTATAACGCAAATGCATCTATTCTATAGTGATTAGTTAAGAAGTGAGCCAAAAGAACAAGAAGGCGATATTATCCTGATATAGACATTCTAACCTAAAATGACAAGTTCCCATCCTAGCTGTTGTCCCAAGCCTTCTTTATCAACACAGAAGTACGTTCCAGCGTCTTCCATTTTGACGTCTGTAATGATCAATCTGTAGCATCCAGAACTACTGCCATCAGTAACAATGAATCGACCAGTTATACGAAAACCATTTACTAAGCCAGCTGTATCATAAATATCTTTGATGGACTGTGACCCAATAGACTTGACTTTCCAGAAAAACGTTGCCTGTATATCAGAACAGCATGTAAACTCAGCCGTTGCTCCTTTTACGACGAAATAGTTCTTGGGCGCCTCAGTTAGACGCCCTAGGGCACCTAAATGTACAAAATCAAACGCTTACGGTTAATTAGGCATGACTGAGCGACTAAGCGTCGCTATCAACAATAGCATAGAGTTTCAAGCCTAGGCTATATGTGGTAAATTACTAACAAAGGCAGCATTAGCTTCCCAAATAAAAGAGTTGTTGCTAGCATTTTACTGAAATTTCCTTAACATCTAGTAAATTTTCTCATTTTCTCATTTTCAACCGGTCTTTGCATTGTTCAAGTTCTAAGGTTTATATTTAGCAGAACTGACCAAAAGGGAAACTGATACCAATTTTGATACTTTGCCAAAAGCATATAGTTCGGATGCTTTTTGAAAGCAGTCAATTAACGAATGACATCCGACGGCAAGTTCAAGTTAAATGCATCAAAAGCATCGCATAATGGAAATATGCACATAAAATCGATCAACTCATGGGCTGTACGCTATCTTGATAATATAAAAAAGCTCTTATAGAGATCCATGTATTTTGTAATTTTGAGTCTACACCAATCATACAAGTTCCTCTTACTTCCACCTGAGACGTCTTAGAGCAATCCGAAGCTCAGTCTCCTCCTCTGTCTATACCTCTATTGTCCATGCCTTCATCTGTTCTGGGATTGATTACTGTAATTCTCTCTTGGTTGGTCTCCCAAAGGTTCGTCTCTCTCCTCTTCAGTCTGTCCTAAATACTGCGGCCAGACTAGTAACCCGACTTTCTCGCTCATCCCACATCTCTGCTTTCATGTTGACCACCTTCATTGGCTCCCTCTCATTGCTCGGTTTCAGCTCAAGGTACTTTCATTCATCTACCGGTCGCATACTGGCCGAGCTCCCAAGTATCTATGTGACCTTATCCGGCTGCCGGCCTCGGCTACTTCTCTTCGCCCACTACGCTCACTAAACCGGCATGATCTCTTTGTCCCGCGAGCGAGAACTGCTATGGATAAAACGCGACCCTTTGCCTTCATATGGAACCAGCTTCCTCCGTTGACGCGTTCTTGTTTATTAACTGGTGGGCCAAGTGCCTCTTTTCGTTGTCTGAAGACCTTTATCTTTTCTCTGGGTCTTTCGCACTGGGAGCGCCTCTGATTGGTGTGCACTGCGAGAGGCGCTATATAAATTGATAAGTACAATATAATATATCGTGTATTCAAGTAGACTTCTTAGAGGTGCTTCAGAACTGACAAAACACAATCAAACAAATTGATCTTCAACTGCTGGCGTAGTGGAGGCATATAATAGAATACAAACCAGCTGAAATTTAAAATACAACATCATAAATTTAAAGAGTGCCCATTACAAGATTTCAAAAGTAAAAATTACGAACAGTGATCAGACTGGAAGAGGTACATATTCCGTGTAAGGTGAATGATAGACCAGCAAAATAGTCGTGAGCATGAGGAAACAGAGAGTTCCATATGGAGAGACCAGAACATATAAATGAAGGAAGACAAGTGTACCATTATAAACAACATACTTTCCAGAAGATGATGGTCGAAGAGAAGATTTGCCTTTTACAGAGTTACACGATCTAAAGCCGGGTCTGGTAGGTTACTAGTAGGTTTACTGGTAGGTAAGTTGACAGATTATCCGACTTAATCATCCTTCTCAAGTGTCAAGTCGGGTGTTTTAGAAGTATACCATGGTCAGAATTCGGTTTCTTATACTGAAGCACATGATAGTGGCTGCCCTTGTGCACATCCTGTCATCGGCCTATGATTCTATAATTATCGGCAACCGCGTAGCTGCAAAATTTCTCGGTTTCCCGGCTATCGCACGGGTTTCCAGCCCCGTTTACTCGCTATTATAGCGGCCCGAGAAAGTGCCCATATCGGTGAATTGAGTCATTTTCCGCAGTTTCCCCGCTATTATTATGTTTCCGGCTATACCGGGATGTTTGTGTTACAAATGCTTCTAGAAGATATCTTTGTTCGAGAATCGTGCAGGACGTAAATTCACCATGAAGATAGTACTTTCGACTGCGCTGTATTTACTATTATCAGGATTTTGTAAGTAGTTTTGCAGCATCGATTTAAATTTTAATATTCTTGTTAACAGTTGATGACATTGCTCCAATTTATTTATAGAAAAGCTTATATACAGCCGAGTTATGCATCCAACTAATATTGTAGGCATTACTTAGGGTCATTTGATTGTTTGACTTCTTGTCCATCCGAAACTTTTAATTCATAAATGAAATTTCATATGAGAGAGAGTGGATGACATTTTCTGACCAGTCGATTTACTGCAGTTAGCCGTATACAAGACTAAAGTTTTCTCATTCTGTTCCCTAGACCTGCGCTTGGTATCTCTGGAGAAATTACTCGGACCTGACACAGCGCTCGTGAATAATCTGGTGCTTTAGCATTCAACTGGCGCTTTATCAATTTCGAGAAAATACTATCCTGAAACGATTTCAATCCTCAACTCAGGAATTGCTTATAGCTGTGTTTGATAATGGACCTACATTAACTGTACATTGTTTAACATAGTGCTTAAGAAGATCTATTTAACCCTCTGAGGGACAAGATTCTTTGGCATGCAACATGTTCACAACTAACACAAATGCATTGTCAACATAATGTAGTATATTTTATGCTTAGCAGCACACACTTACATTATGGCCACTTTTATTTTATGGAACAGATATGTCCCATTGTCCGTTAGGCAGAAAATATACATTTAGTAGGATAAGGGACAATAGGACAAATATGTCCCATGAAGATTTGCTCCAATATCTGAAAGACTGTGATAAGAATGGCTCTTGTCAATGAGAAGAGTCGATGGACATTATTTAAAGGTGTTGTGAGGTATTATTCCTGTGTCAGAAAAAAATAAAAAATGACAAAGTTTGCATTTTATTTTTTTAAATTCATAATTTTAAAATTAAGATATTTGACCCATGATATGTGCGGGACTCATGGAAAGGTCACAGTTAGATTGACCAAATACTTAGCAAATAAATAAAATCGATAAACAAACCTGTTTACTCGATCTAAAAATCTAGGTACGTTTTTCTGATATGAGACATATATGTTGTACGATATCCCAAAGAGGGCTAAAACAGTGTTGCTGTGCTAGATAATAGCTGTGCAAAACAAAGAATTTCAGGCATAAGGTTGATCTTTTCCAAATTCAATCAACGATATTGCAGCTTCATCCATATAAAAATATCTTAATAGCATGGCGATATATAATGTTTCTTCACAACTATCTGTACACCATATAATATACACACACTTCTGGTGTGATCTGGTCTCAGCTAATCCTATTTGATTTAATCTGAACAAATCTAACATTATTTTCTTTAATTAAGTTAGATTTTTGTTATCAGTTTCAGCTGCTGGTATCCACATTCATGCGCCGGAGAATATTGCAACAGTGGCTGGTAATCCAGTGACCATGTCGTGTGGCACTGACGCCAATAGGTCATTTGTTCAGTGGCATTTTCAGAGTGTAGTCGAAAGCCAAGAATTGCTTATATACAACGGCAAGATTGGGTAATAATTATTTGATTTATTCATTATTTGAATTGAAACGGTTCAAATTAAGATTTTTCGTGAATGTTTAATACTAAAGGCGACTTAAAAGATGCTTTTGAACAGAACGTTGAATTCAGTCTGCAAGGTAAGCGTATATGCAACTTGTATTCTGTCCTCAGCCACAGACACTTCCCTAAATTATCTAAAACGGTTTCTGCATTTAGTAATAGTAATTTGATCACAATATATAATTGTTCTGGTGGTTCATCTCTTGATTTCAGTTCATCTACCATATAAACTAGGTGACCACTGTATAACTGTTTCTTATGAATGCCACTTGAGTTTAATGAGTAACTTGAGTCTAATGGATTTATTATAAACAGTTTATGTAGATAATAGTTATATACCATAACCATAACCATAAATTTTATTGAACCCAAACAATGAAAAGCAAGTACAACAGAGAAAGAAAAAACAGACAAGCAACAAAGGGGATCAAAAGGAATACGACCCTAAGGGACCTAGGTCCCGCTAATGGGCCACCTGTAACAAAGGCAAAGTTATGGCAGAACAACTGAAACACAAGTATGAGATATAACATAGTAATTCTTAACTAGTTAACTAAGACTAATAAATGTAATGAGCACTAGGTAATAAGATGAGACCGTAGTCTAATTTTGAACAGAGAGATATTAGTTAAATTACGTATGGTGAGAGGTATGTCATTCCATGTCCGGGGGCCAATGCATTTTATCGAAAACATCCGAGAATTAGTCCTAGCAAAAGCTACTCTAACATTTGCAGCAGAACGTACAGGGTAGGGGTTTAGGATAGACGTAGTAGTGAAATAGTTATTGAAGACCCTTGGTAATTGATTATGAAAATATTTAAACATAAATTCGCTAGTTTGAAAAATTCTAATCTGTTCAATACTAAGGACACGGTACAATTTAAATATTTAATTATTTATATATTATATGTATATTTAAAAGGGGTATATATATAACGAAACAATAGGTATTGTACCCATATTACATCTAACTTTATTTTACAGTTTGTCCAGATTCACAATTAACAAGAACAATTTTGGAATCTACCAGATCAGAATTGAGAATGTGACGGGATTTGACTCAGGATCTTATCGCTGTGTGGTACGAGTGCATGTATTTGGTGGCACAGAAACAATTGCTGAATTCAAGTCGGACCTCATCGTGTTTGGTGAGAACTATGACACCGTACAAATTGAACGTGTAAAATTAAGACCACACATCTAAATGTGAAGCTAGAATATGTCATGTGGCATATAGGCCTATTACTTGCATCTGATTGTTAGTAAAACCGTGAAATTTAATTCAAGTGGGAGATTTGGCTGCAATACGTTTTTATAGATTTATAGAAATCCATATAAACAAATAACAAATGGAAATTTCGACAAAGATTGTAAAAATTATTTCAATAAAGTTTGGGCCTATAGATTCATTGCATTGTTGTGGTAGTTTGCAAGCAGTATGTCGAAGGTCAAAATGAGTGAGAGGCTAAAGCAAATATTCTCAACTCTAATATAGGCCTACGAATGTCGAAATTAGACTTGCCCACATACTGTATACTAGGAAATTATTGTCTGATTCATGTAACCTAACGATGAGTAGGTCTCTAAAGTGAAAGCAAAACTATAAAACTTGCTACGTGAGCTATTAATTGTCTGGCAAACAATTTTTAGAGATAGTTTAGAAAATAGTAAAGCTAATGCTATTCTATTTCAGTCACTTGAAATGAACATCGATCGATTTCTTGTGCATTATTATAACGGCGCTATAGAAATCATTGGAATAACTTAGTCAAAAATACAAAATCAAATTCAAGCTGATTGCTTTCCGTTTTCTATAGATACGAAATTATATTCAACTCACACAATTTACTTTAAATCAGTGTATTGTGTTTGAAGATATAGAGCATGATTTATACGACAAAATGCCAAAACTTCAATATGGCATATATTATATATGACGAAATGCTCAAACTACGAAATGGAAGGCTGTAGTTATATGGCAAAATACCCAAATTACGAAATGGTATATATATATATATATATATATATATATATATATATATTCGTTCGTTTAATTGAGTAAAACAATCTGACAATAACGCAGAAATGCTAACATGAGTGATAATGGATAATTAAAGTTCATTAGAACATTTTAGAATAAACTAGTAAATATTTTTATATAATGATCTGGGAATAAATTGAGAGTTGTCCTTGGGTGGGAGAATATGGTTGTGTGCTCTAGGTCTTAATTGGTGAGAGGAGAGGGGTCAGGAGTGGAGGTAGGAGTTGGTGAAGTACATGCTTGGAGTTGTGTAATATGGAGAAAAGGAGTTTCGCATCGGCTATATTGGCAAGTTCAGAGACTGTTGGAAAGGATTGCTCTAGGTAACCTAGGCGTTTGGCTCTTTTAGGAGTTTTCCAGGCGTTCTTTATCGGAAGCCAGCGTGAGACCCCACCAGGATGCAGACTTGTATACGAGACATAAAACTCGAGACCGAGACCGAGACAGTGGGGTCGAGACCGAGACAGTGGGGTCCGAGACCGAGACGAGACACCAGGTGCGAGACAGTTCGAGACAGTTCAAAACGAGTGAAATGCACATTGGACCCATGTCCTGAAACAATTTTCTCAACTTTTGAAGTCTAATCCAAGGCTCAAGTCACTGAAATCAGCCGATCACCTGAACTGTATAAACTATAAAGAAATTAAATATTTCAGCCATTCTGAAATCTTCTAAATGATTCTAAAATTTAAACCAACAAAACTAGGGATTCAAGGGGAGCTTGAGTAAGGGTAGGGTATATAAATCTCTGAACTATTTGTTTTCGACTATTCTGGAGAGAACAGGGAGCATGGAAATTGGACGGAAGTCAGCATTTTGAGAGGGAAGTTTGTTTTAGCTTTTGGCCGGATAACGGCATTGCATAATGCATTGGGGAGGCATAAAGTGGGCTAGGAATGAGAGATTGATAAGGTGAGAGAGGTAATGAAAAGAATGAGGCGGTGATTCTAAGGATCCAAGCAGGTAGGTTGTCATATCCAGTGGCAGTAGGATGCAAATGGTCGAGAAGATATAATAATTGGTATTCTTCAATAAAGGGGTATTTGGGAAGGGCTGTGAGTCGGAAATTGGGAGGCGCGTAGTTTTTGGTCGGTGGAGATAGAGGAGTAATGGAGGTTAACGTCGTCTGCAGTGATGTCTGTAGAGTAGTTGTTTTCAGGATCTTTGTTGGTAGGCTGTAGTTATTACAAATGCCAAACTAGGAAATGGGAGGCTGTAGTTATTATGAGAAATTGTCCAAACTACGAAATGGGAGGCTGTAGTTACATGACAAAATGCTTAGTGTAGCAGTGTAGTGGTGATATATAATTTGAAAGTTTTTCCTGTTTGTTTGTCAGTCATTCTAATAGCTCGCGAACGGAACGCTCTGGCGCTATGAAAATTTTACGAAACGTTCTTTTTTATGCGAATTTGTAGGTCAACGAAACTATATCAAACTCACAATTTACTTTAAATTCCGATATATGAAAATTTTAAATTTCGATGTGGTTATATTCAAAGCCGCTAAATCTAGGTCAAGCCCGTAATCTTGCAACCAATCAGACGATGAGGGTGAATTTCCTCAAAGGAAATCTAACAACCAATCAGAAGTCGCCACGGGCGAACTTCTAGGTCAATGCAACTAAAACTCGCGAATGTAGCATTCTAGCGATACGAAATTTTTAACGAACGTTCTGGTCCGAATTTTTAGCTCAACGCAACTATTTTCAGCTCACAATTTACTTTAAATTCCGATGTATGGACCTTTAAGTTTCGATATGATGATATTCAAACCCATATGCAAATCAAGCGGTACGCTATAATGCGCAGAGCTAAACAGAAGCACATTAGCTAAGGGCTCGACACGAATATTGTACATAAAGTTATCCGAGGACATTAAATTCAGAGGCGATACGGCGTAACCGTTGGGCAGGACCGTATTATCCATTAGGCACAGTAGGCACTAGGCACTGTGTCTAGGGTCTACGAACCTTTCAGAAGCCTACGAAAATCTTGAAATGATATTCCGAAACAACAAGTTCAAAGATTGAATTTGACGCGAAAATATAAAAAGGAAATTTCAAAATTCTAATTTAAACTTTTGTAATTGTACAGAAACACTTTAAATTTAAGACATTATCTTAAGTCAAGTTAAGCTGTGCAACAGCCTACACAATGTGAACTTTACAGCTCTTTGCATTAGGAATATCATATAGAAAGTCTTCAACTGTCATTTCCCGCATTAACTCGCTTTCAGTTGAAAGCAGTGCAAGGGAATATAATTATATAGTCATCCTTGAGATTAGTTGTGACCAGGGCCGCATTAAGGCGATTGCGGTCCCAAGTGCTGTGATAACCATCCAAAGGCCCCCCCCTCTGACAACCACCGGTCCACCACGCACATATTTATAAAATACGGACCCCTCAAAAGTGCGGGCCCGGGTGCTGCATCACCCTTAGCACCCCCTTAATTCTGGCCTGGTTCAGGCTGGTTGTGACAGAAGAAATGAGTGAAGTGTCATTAGGCCTACTGCAATTAATGTTTATGTTCATAAATTTGAGCAAAGAACGCTACATCTTTTTAAGGGCATCTCATTCACTTCCTTCTTCTTTCGTTCTCTTATATCCATCAGACATAATTATTTAAAATTTAAACTATTAATTTAAAAACTTTTAAAGCCGTGAGTCCAGTGACTATTTAGGTCTACAGAAAAAAATTATAAAGCAGTTGCCATTTTGTAAAGACTAAAGAAACGACAGATAGGATTGTAAAAGAAACACAGAAAATATTGCATTACACCTTAGTGGATAGCCTATAGGGCCTATGTCCAGGTTCTTATATATAATTCTGATAGTGTTTCCTTCCGTAACCCGGCTAACTGCTCGCCAACGTAATGCTCTAGCGTTATGAAACTGTTTACAAAACATTCTTACGGGGATTTGTGGGTAAACGCGACTATTTTCAGCTCGCAATTTACTTTAAATGCTGATATATGGACATTTTAAATTTCAAACTGGACTACCGTTGCAAAATTACGCCGCCATTTCTGATTTTCATATAACGTCATACGGCACACGGCCTTCTACAGTACAGCATTCGCAAGGCATTTCGGGACTTCTCCAACAAGCCAAAGACGTCATAGCTACACTGGTAAGAGCTGCGTAGGCTGCGTCTCCTGCACCTCTGTGCTATATTATAGAGAGCGTGTGGATCGCGGTTCGCTTCCCGATGCTGGCGTATTTCAGAGATTTAAATCTTGGGCTAGAACGGTCCTTGCACGGGGATCCTAAATGGCATTGCATCCATTCAAACGGGCGAGCGGTGGTGAAGGGTTGGCACTCAACCGATCAATTCAGTGAAAAACGAGCAGAGTCGACACCATAATTATTCTGTCGCTATAGAAAAAGCGAACGTTTACATTTTACATTTTCAAATCCAGCGGGAACGATATATAAGATAGAGCAAATTCAAATGCACGGGCGTACCCGGTGAGCAGGGCGTACCAGCAAAAGCAGCAAAGTTAACCACGCAAATCAAGCGGGAACGATATATAGAGGTAGAGATAACTCGTGCGAAGCCGGGTAACTTCGTCTAGTATTAAATAAGTAACATTACAAATAGTAACTTGATATTTGACAACAAAGCAAATCATTTGTGTAACTTGTAACTAGTTTCGTCGATGACAACTAGATTTGATGAATTAAACGAATATTGATTGATTGATTGATTGATTGATTGATTGATTGATTGATTGATTGATTGATTGATTGATTGATTGATTGATTGATTGATTGATTGGGTATGTTCGTGAATCATGACGTTAATAAATGTGAACGCGTAATTATGCGTTTATCTTTAATGCCGAGCTGAAAGTTGGTATCTACGAATGTAAGTGTGCCGAGGGCCTGCGATGACCTTAAAGCGGCCCTGCCGTTGTGTAAGAATTCATTAAATTGGCGATGCCGGGTTCAAAATTTCGCTTAAATTCTTAAATATGAACATTTTAAGCTTTGATATGGAGACCACCGTTTTAAAATTACGCCGCCATTTCTCTTGATGTCATACGTTTTATGACGTTATATGCGGGACTAAATATGTAGATCAAGTGGATTACTAAATTATTCAGGGGCAGCCCTGAAATTTACGTCTCGCGCTATATATGAAATTTAAGTTGATACATTTTGACATCGAAACCCGTTTAAGCCCATCGAACAGATGGCAAAACTCCATTCCTACCCTCCCTGGCGAAGCCGGATACGTAATTCTAGCACTCAAGATAAAAGTTTGATAATTTTGTCTATGTATTATATTAGAATCTCATCCGTCATGCAGCACAAATGCCAGCTCCGTCAATTATGAGGGGCATGTAGATGACATACTCCTGTTATACTGCACCGTTGACTACACTGGCAACTGGAGTCCTTACATGGAATGGTCGAGACACGATCGAATGAATATCACAACTATGTACACAATCATTCAGCATAACACCAGCATAGCGTCTATACTTACAGTTCGCCTCAACCCAGGTGATAATGGTGTAACTTTTGCATGCAAAACCGCTTTTGCCCAAACAACCGAAATGAAAAACACTCAAGTCACAAACGTGCCGACGTATCAATTCGTTTGGAAGTACACGACGAATGTGTTGTGTGAGTATTTATTCTGTTTCCAAATAACATGTGAGAATTTCCTGTTCCAAAATTAATGTTTTTCAAGAAGCTTTAATAGACACTGCGGTCATAATTGATATAGAGTATTGAGACGAGGAGGAGGAGGAGGCAGAGGAGGAGGAGGAGAAGAAGAGTAAGAAGAAGAAGAAGAAGAAGAAGAAGAAGAAGAAGAAGAAGAAGAAGAAGAAAGAAGAAGAAGAAGAAGAAAGAAGAAGAAGAAGAAGAAGAAGAAGAAGAAGAAAGAAGAAGAAGAAGAGGAAGAGAAGAGGAGGACGAGGAAGAGGAAGAGGAAGAGGAAGAAAGAGGAAAGTGAAGAAGAAGAAGAAGAAGAAGAAGAAGAAGAAGAAGAGGAAGAGAGGACGAGGACGAGGAAGAGGAAGAGGAAGAGGAAGAATAAGAAGGACGAGGACGAGGAGGAGAAGTAGAAGAAGACAAGGAACATAGGGGAGAGCTGTTTAGTATACCATGGTATGAAGCATTAGCGATTTCATTTCCTTAGCCTCGACGCAGAGTCGACATAATAAGGGCATGTGGCCAGTTCTCTCCCTCGCCGTCTCATCTTCTCATTGACTGTCTATGGTCAGTGTACGCATTAGAGCTGAGTTGGATAGACCGACAAGCTGGAGCTGAAATCTCTAAAAAAATTCTGCCATGACAAGATTTGGACCTCAACCCTCTCGGCTGACAGCCCAGCACGCTAGGGACTATAGACTATCGCGCACCCTAAACTGAGGGCAATTGAAAAGGATAGATCAGAAGGAATTGTAATGATAGGCCTAATTAGTACTGTGATTAGTAGGCCTACTGTTACTTTCGTAACAAGCTTTGCTTAAATGTTTAGTTGGTCCACAGAAAATAGAGATCACTCCTAATTCTGTATCCTATTCGTCGAGCGACAAATTGTACTGCTTAGCCGATGGAAACCCAAATCCTTCCTGCGTCTGGATAGACATAGATGCAAACAAAGAGGTGGCTAAAGGATGTCTGCTCATAATTGACGAGAATATGAGAGGGGATCAGATGTACAATTATCAATGCAGAGCAGAAAATGCAATTGTCGGTGTCAGAACTTACAAGTCAACCAATATAACATTTCGGATCATAGGTCAGAAAGGTTAATTGATTCTCCTCTTTCCATGCTGAGTATAAACATAAAGTTTCTTAACATTTTACATGTATGTTTAATTGCATATAATATTATCTATGTATGAATGTCATAAATTATTATGTAGGCATGTCTGTATATCACGTATCACTCTAAGATAACACGGAGTACAATCTGCAAGACAATTATGTACAGGCATTGATTTTTTAAAACTTATTGCGTTTTGTTTCGGTAGTCACTAGTCAGTGCAATTCGTCACGCATGAAGCTGGATATAATGTCCAAACTAAGTGTGCTGCTTATCATCAGGGCCGCAACATTTACATTTTACGTAATGAACCCTGCTAAATAGGAATGCTTGCGTCAGGTTTGTAGCAGCTTGAGTCGTTACCAAACGGCGACTGCTCGATTCCGGCGTATACATGTATGCTAATTATGATAAAAGTATTTTTAACAAACACTCTTCCCATGCACTTAGGCCAATGCTGGTCCAAAAAGGCTTACAAGTCAAACTTTCTAACTTTGAAAGCAGATGATTTGAAATTATTTACAACTTTTTCAGATACTTGGACATCGCGACACTATTACATTATCGGCATGGCAGTGGGAATCGCCGCGGGTAGCATTCTTATTTCGGTTATTGTGACCATTATACGAAAACACATGAAACGAAAGTGTTGTGAGTACTGTTGCTGCTAATACTATCTATTCATCAAATTATGATAGTATTCGCTTGTAATTTCCTTAGCAAAAGTTTGATTCAGCGTTAATAAATTATGACTACCAACTTGCTTGCTCATTTGATGGGATCCGCTTAGTAACTAGCTCTGTGGAAAGCATTGCATAAGTTTATTTCTTTTATTCTTGACTCTGAAGTAAAGGCGCGGTGGTGTAGGGGTATGTTCGGTGCCTTGCAGCCCGGAGGGTTGCGGGTTCGAATCCACCTCAAGCCGCCGAGAGGGCAAGTCCTTCACTGCAATTGCTCATGCGCTTCGGCGTGAAACTCCGATTCAGTGTCCGCGCTGTAGTCGGGAGCGCCTCTGAGTAGAAAACTTGAAGGGGCGCTATAACAAGTGCTCATACATACATACATACATGCATACATACATATATACATACATACATACATACATACATACATACATACATACATACATACATTTAATATACATACATACATACATGTATGCCATACATACATACATACATACATAAATACATGCATACATACATACATGCATACACACATACATACATACATTACATACATACATACATACATACATACATACATACATACATACATACATACATACATACATACATACATACATTACATACATATACATACATACATACATACATACATACATACATACATGTACATACATACATACATGTTATTACATACATACATACATAAATACATGACATACATACATACATACATGCATACACACATAAGCATGCATACATACATACATACATACATACATACATACATACATACATGCATACATACATACATACATACATACATACATATTACACATACATATTACATACATACATACAGTGCATACATACATACATACATACATACATTACATACATACATACATACATACATACATACAGTGTAACTGATTCAGCAAATGCATGTATGTATACACATACATACATGCATACATCCATCCATACATACATACATACATATATGACTTGCCATGACATACATACATACATACGTAACTGATTATACGAATTGGGAAAAATGAAGACGCATTCAAAGATAGAAAGGCGACCCGCATTGCTGAAACATTTATTGCATTAATTCTAACTAGCTTTACAATCGAAAGCAACAAGATATTTGCACTGCTACCCATTTGTTTCGGTTTAGGATCACTCTTATATTGAACCTTCGTCCCTGATAACTATCGCTAAGGTTTTTCCTCTTGAGCTTACCTAAGTTTGAGTTAGCCTTATTTCTACTTAAGCACATTGCCTTGAAGGTTTTGCATTCATGCATAATTCACTCACGTTTCCTTTAACCTTATTTCAATTGAATCTCTCTAGGGACCAGGTCACGTATAAGTCTTTAGCTTTTTATCTAGCTCCTGTTGCACTTTTCCTGTCAGATTGTGTTCGATGCTGTAGTGTTTCCAGGTGCAAAAACGCTCTTTTATGTTTGTTAATCAATGTTCAGAACTGTAAATTATCACTTATCTTCGACACACGATGTTTCTCTCGCAACAGAAACTCATTCACTCAATCTGAATTTAAATTTAGATTTGACTTTTAACAGTATTAGTAGACAAACTCCGACACGAACAGCTCCAAATTTCAGTCATTTAACCATTTAGGTGACAGTACAAGCAAAGAGCATTCAACGGAAGTGCCTAGTTCGCCACACGATTACGACTCCATCAGCGATGCAGATATCCAGATGAATCAGTTGGGAAGTGATCCCGTTACAGTAATTGAAAACATGGAAGAGGAGGATAAGAACGAAGGCAACTTAGAGGAGGGTGGACAGGAAGTGGAATTAAACATCGATGCTCATCTGACACCAGTCAGTGACGCAGCAACTGATTCAGCAAATGAAGCCCATTCACATCAGGTGACGAGGGGTAACTACAGTTCCTTAAAGGTTAGACAGATAAATCAACATCAACCTGCTGTATACAGTCAACTCGGTGCACAGGCGGCAGCCGCTGTAGCTGAAGCTAATGAAACGGACGAGCAAAACGACGTGGTACCAAGTATACCACGTTCCTACTACAATCTTCCATAGACTCTTACAACCCGTAGCACCAGTATGTCAAAAACAATTTACCTTAGAAAAGCAGTAACAAGTGACTTAACATATAGTTTCACAGGTGTTCTCCCGATAGTGCCCTTTGCAGCGTTATTAGTA
Source organism: Aporrectodea caliginosa (assembly GCA_020284085.1). Taxonomy (NCBI): domain Eukaryota; kingdom Metazoa; phylum Annelida; class Clitellata; order Crassiclitellata; family Lumbricidae; genus Aporrectodea; species Aporrectodea caliginosa. Next base: position 475,025 of record JACEVL010000845.1, read on the forward strand.
GCCTAATATTAGGTTGTTGATAGCCAATTATAAGTTAGCATAAGATAAATTAAATAACTATTTATTGCTCTGGTAATATGAGACAAATTCATATTTAAAGTTGAATTTATTTGGCGAAAACTATACTTACCTATGAAGTCAACATGTAAGCTTATATATACCTACACATATGCAGCGTCTTATCTAAAAACTGTCTGTGCAATGTGCTTCATAGAGAGTGACGCGGGGAGACAATCTCGTCCCATCCCATCCCGCCCCGCAACAAGTAAAGTCTTCCCCATCCCCTCATGGTTTGTCCCCATCCCCGCATGTTTTCTCCCCAACCCACCCCATCTTCGCAGGTCGACATCACATTCTCCAGAAAATGTTTACACCAATTCAAATTTAAAAATAAAATTTTTAACCAAGTTTTTTGCATTGCTGACTGCATTAGTCTGTTATTATCTTATCGACAGTTTGAATTAACCAAATCCTGACTATTTCTGACTAGCAGGCTTCAGGAAATAAACAAATATTCTTATTAATTCTCAAGTTCTTAAAATCCCCCGGGTTTATCGACCGTTTATTCTCCATTACCGCGGTATTACCGCATGAGTAAACCCGATTACCGAGGTATTGCCGCAATTGTTGTCCCCACTACCGCAGTTTTACCGCAATTGTTGTCCCCACTACCGCAGTATTACCGCAATTGTTGTCCCAATTACCGCGGGATTTACCGCGGCTTTCCCGCGGGAAAATTTGCCATGTCACTCTCTAGTGCATATCGCATAAGCTGTCTCTGTTGAATGTTGCTATGTGTTAGACAGTCTTGAAAATCAGACTTTCGGGATAAGATTGACTATGGTCGATGTAAGATTATGTTTGTTAACTAAGTTGCTATTTGTGTAAAAAAGGCTATGCTGCCCTACAAGATAAATAGGTTCTACCCTTATTTGAGAAACCATGGCATATGGAAAGGACAACTACTTCCAGCAAAATTTAATACTCCTGCGGCTACTTGTTCTGGCACTTGCATTGTCTACTTTTATCTGAAGGCCTAACAGGCATTTCAAGAACGTTACTGGATCAAAGCAATTAGCCCGGTCATCATAAATCATTGTAATCAAAACTTTATGTAAAGAGTACTATGAAGCTAATGACTTGAAGGTCAGGCCTCTAATTTTGAGACAACGCAAGTTCAAATTTTAAATTGCACAGCTCTATGCTCCGGTGCTGTCTGCAATGAAACTTTTAGTGTTAACCTAACCTGCCCATTTAATTTCATTATAAGCGCTAGCATACCGAAGTAGGCAAATTAGAGTTCAGTATGTCTATAAGCAATTACACTTTATGTATCTATGACTTGTTCTAATAGCTTTTGCTAAGTGTGGAGTAGGAAAAGCGTTGTACACACTCTTTTAATGGGAGATCTGACCCGAAACTGTATGCACAAATAATAATCGGTTGCTAGTAAAGGTTGTATACAAAGTGAATTGCTTGCTTAGAGTACAAGCAATTTATCCGCTGTTTATCTGCTTATCTCAAACAAGTCACATGCAGTGCAGATGTTTTTCATTACAGAGTTTGCTATATGGTCAACAGTAGCAGCGCTAAAATGAAAATGCATGTGCCTTAAACAGTCTGTAAAACGTGCTTGTCTGGGCTTGTTTGCCAATGTTTAAAAGGCGCACACTAAGACAGAAACTGACATAGAATGAAATCGGTTGTACAAATAAAGCAATACAAAAACTATTTCAGTACAGTACTGACATATAATATGACGAAACATGAAGGTAAGCCAAGCAGACCACCTAGCCAGCATTTCCCTAGAGATTAGATGCAACCCGTAGCCTATTAGCTCTAAAGAAGTCAGATATGAGAATAATGTGTCCTGTATGGGCTCCATGTAGACATGCTGGCAGAACACTCCTCCAATGGACATCTATGAACAAGTGTAAGTAGGTAAAGCAAGTATGGTCTTTAATACACCATTTGCAAACGCACAATGGGACAACAGTTATATAATGATAATGATAAAACATCGAAGTAATACTAATAATAATGTGTAAAAGTTAAATGCCAGTGAAACACGATTAATAACGGTACAAAATCATAGTGATAAATCCCTTCCCAAAAAGGGTCAGAGTTCGTAATATATTTTGAGGTGATGCAGCGTCTGTATAAGATGGTGCTTTGCCCTTAGCTCAAGGATAGTGCTTTAGAAATTTGGAGTTTACGATTACAATGAGCACCCTTATGGCCAATGAGGGTGCTCATTGGGTCCATGCAGAGTTGCCGAGGAATGCAAAGCATTTGGGTGCATATATGAAATGTACCATGATATATTATGCACAAGCCTTATACAAAAATCACACACACATGCTTTAAAATATAATATTATGTAGTTTATTGTATACACTTATACTTAGTTAAGTTTTAGTTAAATTTATTTAGGCATAATTTTTTTTTATTTAATTGTTCCATTCAATATGGTTAAGCCTACAAAGAGTGTCGGCATAATTGATTTTGGTCTACTGTGTGATCAGTTTAAAAACCTAATTACAGCTGTAATATATTTAAAAAACGAAGATAATGAAAGACAGAACAATTAACTAGGTCTACCACTCATGTGGGATATCCTAGTCAGAAACGACCATGCAGAAAGTGAAAAGGATCCCAAAAGCGATAGTGAAATTATCAGCAAGATAGCGTGATTATAACTACTCTAACTGCAGACTGAACTATTTTCTCATCAAAGTATTGTATTGTATTGTATTTAATGATTTATAAAGCGCCTCTCACAGTGCACACCAACAGAGGCGCTCCCAGTGCGAAAGTCCTCGAGAATAGAGACAAGTTTTGAGGTAGCGAAAAGAAATAGCAGGACCACCGCATAGTATGGTTGTTCGAACAAAGGAGGGAAGTTGATTCTATAGCGAAGGCCAATGCAGGCAAAGGCACGGGACTGGGCTATGGCTGTTCTCACACGAGGAACAAAAAGGTCAAGACGATCAGAAGAGCGGAGCGGGCGAAGGGAGGCGGCCGAGGTAGGCCGACGTATTGAGTCACAGAGGTATTTCGGGGCAAGACCTAGGTGATTCGGGAAATGAAGACAAGTACACGTACCTCTAACAGGATAGGTGCAGTAAGAGGAAGCCAATGTAGTTGTTTAAACATGAATGTAGAGATATAGGAAAATCGCGGCAGACGGGCAATAAGTCTGGCAGCTGCATTAAGAACCGATTGCAGAGGGGAGAGGCGCACTTTAGGGAGGCCAACAAAGAGGGAATTACAATAGTCAATGAAGGCATGAACTATTGAGGTAAAAACCAAAGAAGAAACAGATCGTCGGATTGCCTTCAGGCGACGGAGATGGCAATAGCAGGAGCGGGTGAGATTAGTAACGTGGTCAGCGAAGGACAGAGCTATCAAGTGTGATACCTAGGTTTCGAACAGAAGTTGAAAAGGCATAGGAAGGAAAACTTTCGTCCAAAAGAGAATAGTCAATCTTAGCAAGTTGCTGGCTATTGCCAAATCAGATCAATTTGGTCTTAGTTGGATTTAAGGAGATCCGGTTTGAAGACATCCATGCTTGAAGATCCTGAGAAAGAGCATCAATGCGAACAATAAGGGAGAGATGAGCACTTGGGGAACCATGAACATATGCCTGAACATCATCAGCATAGAGGTGGCGAGTACCTAGGTGTTTTGCAAAAAGAGGAGATGTCTGCTGTATATATAGAAGATAGAGGAGAGGGTCAAGTACTGATCCTTGAGGGACACCAAATTTAATCGTAACCCATGATGTTCTAGAGTAACCTGAAATTATCATTTGTGTGCGATCGGTAAGGTAAGATCGAAACCAAAGAAGGGAGGTGCCCCTAAGACCACATGAGGTCTCAAGGCGCTGTAGGAGGATTTCATGATCAACCATGTCAAAAGCAGCAGAGACATCAAATAGAGCCAACAACGTGGCCCGCGACCGATCAATCGCAGAGCAGATATCCGAGAGGAGTGATAGTAAAATAGTTTCAGTAGAATGATTGGTTCTAAAACCCGATTGGCTGGAGGAAAGAAGTCCAGATTTTTAAGATACGGGAGAAACTGTAAGGAAATAAGACGTTCAATAGTATTAGAAAGAAAAGAAAGATTGGAAATGGGACGATAGTTTCAGCAAAGAGTAGGATCTAAGTTGGGTTTCTTAAGGGTAGGAAAGACAATGGTCCGTTTTTGTGAGGAGGGAAGATGACCTTCAGAGAGAGACCTGTAAAGTATGTTGGAAGGTTAGCATAGACGGGTATATAATGTTTAAAAAATGTGTCTGTCTAAAATGTTTGTGGACATTATTTTAAAATCAATTCCATTTGTTAACGCTAATTAATGTAAGCATATTTTAGGCCTAAACCTCACCACGATTAAGTTCAAATATTAGATTAGAATACCTGTATTTAACACAAGTAGCAGCAGTAGACTCGTGATGAATCGAAATTTGGGAAACGTTGCGATTTGTTTAGCATGCATTTTCTCAATCAACTGAGCAATACTCTGAAGTTAATCGACTATCGTTGTTTTTCGTCTTTCTGTAACAACTGCTTTCGAAGTAAATAAAGGTGTGCCTAGAAGTCATTTATATAAAGCGATTCAAAGTTTCATCTAACCAAACAAGTCTAGGCCTGTCTTATAATTATTGTGCTATAATAGACTGTGCAAGCGCAAGTGTCGTTAAATGTAACCTACGCTTGAACCTACTCATCTGCCACTTCAGCTATTTTATCGATCTCCGACTGAAGCAGTTACTTCTGTACACAGAGTTTAATTTATAATGCACATTTGATGCAAAATAAGCAAATGCAACTTTAGATGAAGACTGAAACGAGTTATAAGTTAGTTACTATTTAACATCGCTGTGTCATAACAGATTAGCGTCGCTTCCTCATTTCTCCAGGCTTGGCACTGGCACTACCAGAGTACGGGTAGTGGCGGAGTTCGAAGAGAAAGTGAAAAACGACGCCCGGGCTGCATGTCGCGCCGCCGAAGCAGCACGTGCGCCAGCCAGATCGCGCATGTATGTATGAATGTGTATATTCATGTCTGAATGAATCATGTATGTATGCAAGTATGTAAGCATATAAGTATGTAAACTTATGTATATATGCAATGTTATGCATGTATCTGCTACTGCGTCTTTAAGAACCGCACATGGTCCCTTAGTAACAGGGCAACGATTTTCAGATCACGAAGTCAAGTGTTTACTGTAGCTGTCGTATATTTAGGCAAGCCTGGCTATGGATACCATGGCTGAGTGGTTGGTTGAAATTTTTGGCATACCTGTATTGATCCGAATATTACTGCGCAGATTGATAGACCAGTTTAGTTCGCGATCAATAATTCAAGCAGTTCGATAGGTCCAAGGTTTAACAATTTAGCGACGAGAGTGTATTCTAAGTGACTGGGAGAACAATGCAGCTCGTCGTCAAAGTGCTAAGTGACCTATAATTAGGTCTGCTTTAGTTGGCTAAATTTTGGGGTATCTGTTACACAGTAGGACTTACGGTGTATATATATATATATATATATATATATATATATATATATATATATATATATATATATATATATATATATATATATCAAAGACAGACTTGTTTCAGGTTTAACCGACGCCTAAGGCGTGACACCTGTCTATAAACAGTTCTTTAAAAAGTGTAACGATTCTGACGTTAAGCTCCAGGTCGATGGCCTCCAAAAGATGAATGGATACTTCTCAATTAAATGAGAGTTTAAAGTGTTTCATGAATTTTAACATAAATAGATAAATACAGATAAAGTCTACTTCGAGATCTTACGTTCGGCATAAGTCAAGTATGAACCGAGAGCTTCTGGTAGGCTTGGGTAATGCGATTTTGCAGGCCTTACTTTTACATAATTGAATAACTGCTGTAGGCCTATCTCTTTTATCAAAATGATGTTTCGATTTACCGACATCCTGGCGACGAATGTCTGTTCTATTTAATCTAAGAACTCTTATAGCGTCACTATCGTAATGCTCATGTCATCAATCCATGGTCGATGCTATGCAAAATCGCTGTGTAAGCCAGATTCCTGGGTGAATCGGGTCGATAGTAAAGAAGTGCGTCCGAGAACACACGGGAGCAGCCTACGGAAAAATATTAGTTTTTGGTTGAGATCTGAAGCCCAGAACAGAATTTGCGGAGTGAATATTTGCCGGTTGTAAGTTCCACACTCTAGAGCCACCAATAGAAAGACACGTGTGCCAAGACTGTCCTTTTCACCGAAAAAGTTAGATTGGGAAGATCAGAAAACCTGGTTCAGTACAGAGAAGTTCTAGGAGTCAGTAAATACTGACGATAATATAGTTGACTTAAATGGAAAGTCTAGTATATCGGAGGGTCGCATATTCGAATCTACCTCAAGCCACTGCGTATCGACCTAGGACAAATTGCTTTTCGACTATGGCTGCCAGAGATGCAGCCGGACGTGCGTCGTCCACCATCAATGAGGGACCATGATCGTGTGCCACGGACGCTACCACCCGTCGTCGCTACGAAAAATCGATGCAGCTAGGTCCAGAGACTGAACATGATGTCATCAGTTCTGTGAACTATCGATAAGAATTTGTTGATTGAACACCACATCTGTGCATGAGTCCTTCACTTGCGACCTCTCGTTTTCTCTGCATTGTTTTGCTTACGAATCACGTAATTCTTCGTCAAAGAATAAAACATCGTTTAAATCGGCTCACAAATTTTTGCCTGGATTGGTGCTATATAATTTTTTACTACAATTACACTTACAATACACAGGACATCAATCGGTGGTTCCTTCAATTGAGATCGTAGCCAGGAATCAGAATCCGCTGGAGAAGCACTATCCGAAATCCAATTGGCGACGAAACCCGGGAATAAGGTTGCAGTGGTTAAGCTAATAGATTGCTATGAATTTGAATTTAGCCCTAAAAGACAATAAAGACAACCAAGACAACACACAGATTGGGTCAGCTAATTCCATAACTCTTCGAGAACGCGCGGTAGTCCAATATTAAGTCACACTGAATCAAAAAATATCCGTGGATTGAGTGTAATCTTTGCCTATAAAATAAGTATACACAACATTATATTAACTACATCACATTGCACTAGGCTACACTACGCTAGACTACATGCACAAGACTACCTTACGCTATACTCCGTCGTACAGTATTACACTTGACTACAACTACATTACACCACAGCACAATCCACTACATTACACTATACTATACCCCATTTCACTACACGGCATTACAATAGGCTACACTACACTACACTGCACTACGCTACACATCATTAGAAGACGGCACCCTACAATGCATCACGTTGCCATGAACCACACAGAACTATACTAAACCGCATTATATTTAACTACTCCACACTAAACTGAATTAGACAATTGCAGTCTAGCTCCGGTTACACGCATGCACGGAACCGGTTCACATGATAATTCTACTGGAGCTGTCTCCTTTTTCAACGCCCCTTTCTTGACCTTTGTATACCTCAGTCAACCATAATATCTACAGAGGCAACCAAACATACAAAGGAGTGATCACCAAAAAGTGACTCTAGGCAACCTCGTCTAGCAACCAGACATCCACACAACCACACAATCACCGGTACTAGTAAACATATTTTCCAACAAACTAAAGGAGTGTCCACATTGTTAACCGACATCGCCTAGGACAGTTACTGTAGTCCACCTATGGAATACTACATGAACTAATCTAACTAAATCATGCTCTGACGACTAAGTACCATAAATTTAATGAAAATTTGTATTAGGTAGACTTATCGTGTGAACCAGTTTCATGCATGAATGTAACCAAAGCTACACTGCAGATGTCTACCAGTCACATGATAAGTCTACAGCAAGCACAGTCAATTTAAAATCTCAACATCAAATGAGACCATCAAGAGCATGTAATGTAAAGTTAAAAATCTTTTACATAGCGCTTTCAAGCACCATAAACTTAATGAAAAATTTGTATTTGAAAGAATGATTTTTATACATAATTACACTTAACCTTTCCGATTATAGATATTTAGGAAATCCGAAATTTATTACTTTCTGATAACGTTTTCCAAGTAAATGCAACAAATCTTAACTCGTTAGATGCGGCCGAAAAATCTTTCAGTGTATTTTAGTGTGGGTCATTGGCTATTAATGCGCATTGTTTGATGATTAGCTTCCGGTTACTCTTGCCCGCAGGCCACTTGTGCCCCACCCTCCTCTGCTAAACCAGTAAGATCAATGGCCTAAGTAAGGACAGACTTGAAAAGGAAATGCATTGATTTCACTAAAATATTGATGATATAATTATTATTATAACTAGATGTTGGCCCGTCCTAAGACGGTTAAAAACAATTTGAAAATGTCAAGAGATGCGTCTTCTCGTGCTATGATTGACATAAGTCTTCTCCCTCTCCCTCCCAACCTCCGTCCGTCCGTCCGTCCGTCCCTCCCTCCTCCATTCCTCCCTCCCTCCCTCTATCCCTCCCGTACTTCTCTCCCGTCCGTCCCTTCAACGTCCCTCCCTCCCCACGTCTCTCACGGCGATCGTGCGTGTCTGCTCTCTCCCTCCCTCTGTCCGTCCGTCCGAGGGTAATTAAGTCCCTCTCTCCCTCCTCTTACTTCTCTGCCGTCCCTCCCGGCCGTCCGTACCTCCCTCCCTTCCCCTCCTTCCTCCCTTCCTCCCTCCCTCCATCTCTCTTTCCCTTCGTCCCTCCCTTCCCTCCCCATTCCCTCCCCATTGCCCCTCCCTCCTCTTTCCCTCCGTCCGTCCGACGGTAATGAAAATGTCAGTCACTCCCTCTCCTCTCCCCCTCCCTCCCTGTCTCCCTCCTCTTACTTCTCTGCCGTCCCTCCCGGCCGTCCGTACCTCCCTCCCTTCCCCTCCGTCCCTCTCTTCCACCCTCCCTTTCTCCCTCCCTTTCCCTCCTTCCCCTCCCCCTACCCTCCCTTCCTTCCTCCCTCCCTTCCCTTCCTCTCCCCATTCCCTTATCGACACGAAGAAGGATCCACATGTCGTCCTGTGCATTATCTCGCGTTGCTATGACGACGTAGAATGACGTAAGCCATATTGTCCATGGCGAAACAGCTTAACAGGCAAAGAGCGTAACATCATGCACAGATATAGTCACCCAGACGCAGAGATTTCTGTGCGTTTAAATATTATTAATGTGTACGTCAATAAATTGACACTATTCAATACTTATTTGTGAAATATCTAACAAATGAATTAATGAAACAACAACACTTTGCAAATCAGTACAATAAATACGCCGAGGAAAAATCTCTTGAACTGGATGAAACTTCATCATTTTTATGCCTGACTTCGTCAAATAAAATAATGTGTCGATGGTATGCATGGTCCCTCCACAATTTCACAGAAGAGATCTAATAGTTCACAATTTTAGTTAAAATGGGGGAAGAAGGGAAATTCACGTGAATAAAATGGATGAAGATGAAGATTTTGGTGAGCTGTTTGAAATTCCACTGAAAACAGAAACCGAAACTAAACCTTTGCAAATAGAGCATACGCAAATTGAGCATTTGACACTTTCACAATAAAAACACATTGATTGGAGTTACCTAAATATTGTGATAGTGGTTGCGCAACATGACTAACGACGCGAAGTATTTGTGACATTTCTTGCCGATCCTATCGCTAAGTCCTAGGCTACTGACATCTCATGATTAAAGATGATTTTTTTAATTTAATTTTGTTATGAATAAACTCTGACGGTGACCATATATATCAATATTTAAATCATCAGAAAAATTATTAATAATGGTCCCGTTGGCCTATACATTTAGATAAATAATAAAAAATAATCAAAATTTCATTATCAAAATTAGAGCTGTTGTTGCTAAATTAAATTGTTGCTAAATTGTTAAATTTAATTACATGGACCTGATGTGACGTCACATTTCTTAAGCCCCCACCCCTAGGTGAGTGACTTTATTTATGGCTGGCCTTTTGTACCGCATGAGTTTTCTGTTTATCGTGTGCCACTGATCTATCGATCCGATGCAGAGCGACAGATTGATGATCGGATCAACATGAGCATCGTTAAACCTTCAACTAGCCCTATGAACTCGTTTGTCCTCTTACGGTCTTACCATCTACTCCAGAGGAATTAATTATTATAAATGATACTTTGAAGACTACTTACAGCTCAGGATTTGACAATATTGACTCTTATAACATCTAAAGTAATGGATTTATTAGCTCTTCCATTAACAGAGGTAATAAATTGCTCTCTTAGATAAAGGAGAAGTACCACTTGAAATTAAAATGGCTAGATTCCTACCAATATACAAACAAGGCACTAAAACTGAGATACGGTATCAAACTATGGACCTCTTTCTATATCACCCTTCTTTACTAAGCTGTGTGATCGATTATTTTCTTGCGTAAACAAAAAGACATTCTTTACCCGCTCCAACATGGATTCCAACCTCACACTCAACAACAATGTCCCTACTTGACATCCAGAATAAAACTGCCAAACCCATGGACGATAATGAATATTCCTTGGTTATTTTTCTGGACCTTGTAAAGGCCTTGAGACGGTCGACCACAAGATTCTGTTAGCTAAATTGGGGCATTATGGAATTAGACGCAATGCACTGGACTGGTTTGAAAGTTACATGAGCGATCGTGAGCAACAGGTATTATGTAATGGCAACCTATTCAAATTCCTACACATTAAATATGGTGTACATCAGGGCTCCATTCTCGGCCCTCTCCTATTCGTAATTATACATTAATGATCACCCAAACTCGTGTAAATTACTACATCACATCTTATTTGCTGACGATACAGTTGTAATTGTAATTGTAATCGAACATTTAGGCCTATATAGCGCTGCTCAAAAATCATCAGCGCTGCTCGACCTGCGTCATTGCCCGCATCAGAAAACAAGAGAAGTCTTAAGACGTCTAAGGAACTGGGAAGGAGAGAGAGGGCTAGTAACTCAAGGGGAAGAGGCGGGGTAGAGAGTTCCAGAAGCTGATGGGCCAACACGGGCTAGAAACACCTAGAGTGGACCGTGGCAGAGCGCATGTGAGGGACAACCATAAGGCCACTGGTCGAAGATCGCAAAGAAGCCCTCGCAGGTAAGGAGGAGACAAAGGTGCACAAAGACCTCAGCTAGGATGGGGCCACACCAACAAGGCAGTTACGCATGAGGGAAAGGATTTTGAAGTTTACCCGCTGTTGGATAGGGAGCCAGTGGTGTTCCCGAATACTCGCCTGATATATGGGCAGAATTTTACGGTATGGCGCCCATAAGCCAAGGCAACTGCATTAGAATAGACTGGAGATTGTGAGTATTAGAGGCGGAGGCGTCCAATGTATATAGCGTTCCCAAAGTCAACCCGAGCACAGATCAAGGCGTGGATCAAAGTAGTAATGTCATGCAGTGAAAAAGAGCTGCGAATGGAACGTAGTTGGCGCAGATGGTAGAAGCAAGATCTGGAAACCGAGTTGAC